>JAYEPQ010000017.1:20635797-20718297 GCA_036321105.1 Dracaena cambodiana
AAAGACATCATTCGAGTTGCTCGATTGATTTTGCCAATGGTGAATGCAGCTTTGGCCAAGAGCCAAGAGGTTTTCTCCAGTGAGCCATTGATGACTCTAAAGGCCAAGACCAAGAGTTGCTGGGGCTTAATGCTTCTTGATAATGCTCGGATCATTGCGTTCAAAACAAAGAGGCTGGGGGAGGGGTGTAATGCTTCTTGATAATGCTCGGATCATTGCGTTCCAAACAAAGAGGCTGGGGGAGGGGGTGCGGGCAAAGAGGGCGAGGGAGTAGTCGAGGTCGCCAGACTGGGAGAGGGCGAGGGAGTAGTCCAGGTCCGGTCCTAACGATTTAGAGGCTCGGGGCGAAATGAGAAAGGGGTCCTAACAAGTCTTATTAAAATTTTAAATAAATATTTTCATTACCAAAATTAAAATTTAGAACATAGTTTTGCCATTACAAAAACTAATCATAATTCATAAAAAGCAATTCCTTCGGGTATTTCTAGATGCAAAATCCTCAATAATAGTATCAACATCAATACTGTCCAACATTTTCTTCTCAATACATAAAATAGCCAAACCATTCAACCTTTCTTGTGACATTGATGACCTCAAATAGGTTTTTAGCAATTTCAACTTTGAAAAACTTCTCTCTGCTGATACAACAGTCACAGGTACTGTCAATAAAATTCGATAAGCAATGGAAATATTATGATAGCAATGTGCAATTTTGACATATTCAAGAATTTCAACTGATGACATTGATATATTTGGCAGAGTCATCTTCAACACTTTTAGTTCAGAAAAAAAATCATCTAAATCCACATCCGACTCATTGTTATGAGAAAAAGTATTGGCAAAATTAATACAACACTCTCTTAATTCATTATCATTCAATGACTTCAACTTTTTTGAATCCAATAAGAATCCAAAAATATTTTCAAATATCTTTATTTGCTCAAACCTATTATTCAATGAAGAAATCGCCATATCAACAATGACCAAAAAATAATTGACTCTAAATGACTCCTCTTCTGATTGCATTTCCTCTTCATTATTATTTTCATCAAATTGTCTTTTCCTAATAATGCGACGTCTTATTGGAAATGTAGGCTCTACATTCATCTCACATGCAATATTTTTGGCAGTATTTATACTAGATACAAACCCTTCATTTCTATATTTTTCAAAAATTCCATTATGCCTTCTAATTGATTCATGGTAGCATTAATGCACATAGATTTGATTGCAGCTTTTTACTCACCATGTTAATTGCAAATAGAATATCATACCAAATAACCATACCAAGTAAAAACTCAAAACACTCAAGTGCACTAACCAAACTTTCCGCTTCACTCTTTGACTTTGCATCATCACAAGATTTTGATAACTCTGACAAAGCCAACCTTATTTGAGGAGCTTGAAATCTAATAGCTTTGACACTTTTTATTCGACTCTCTCAACGAGTATTGGACAAAGATTTCACAGTTATGTTTGAAACATTATCAAGTAAAACCTTCCATCTTTTAGGAGAGCTAGAAAACATTATCCATAGCTCCCCTTTGTGATTGTATTAACTGCTCTATTTGTTTTCTTTTTTTTCTTTTTTCACTCCCAGACAAATGTTTTTGAGAAAATATTGTTTTGAGAAAAAATATAACAAAATTATATAAGAAAAAAGAACAAAAACACCTTGAAAAGAACCAAGCAGCAGAATGCCAGAATAGCTGGGAGCCAACACATTCGACAACCTAATAACAAGAAATATTTATAGAGATAAAGAGAGGGAGAGAGGAGGAGATATTGGTTTAGTGTGGTTTTTGTTTTGGAATGGAGTCTACCATTGGGTTAAAACCAAGCCATTTGAAGAAATAAATTAAAATTAAAAAAAAAAACTAGCCGTTGACAATTATGAGGGAATATTTCAAAATTACTGTATATGTGTACCTTAGGTCAATGGGCCCCCTTTAGATTGTGGGCCCTGGGCAGGTGCACAGCCTGCACCTGCCCAGGGCCGGCCCTGGAGTAGTCGAGGTTGCGAGAGTGGTAGAGGGCAAGGGCGGAGAATGCGATGAGGTCGGTGGTGATGAGCTGCACGTGGAGCTGACGAAGGTGGGGGCATGGAGGTGCATTGCTCGAGGCAGACAAGGAGAGAGTTGGTGAGGGTGAAGGTGAAGTTGAGTCTGTGGTTGGGGATTAGGTAAAAGATAATTAGGTCATTTTACTATATAAAAAAATAAAAAAATAAAAGTGGTTTATTTTGACGGAATAAATAATGAAAAGATTAAATTAGATAACTTAAATGTTTTGGGGAACCAAAATCAAAATATAAAGTTTTGAGGGATGGATATTCAATTTTTTAAAGAATTAAGGTATGTAAAAGTTTTTCTTTTATTTTTTTATTTTACGGTCTTCCCTTTTTTTCTTGTTATTATTATTTTTTTAGCGTGAGAAAAATTTGGGGAGAAAGAACAATTTGTTATTTAGTTAGCAGGATAGAATTTAGATATTTAGAATGAAATAGTTATTGCATAAGATTATCTATTACATTTGGATTTTAGAAACTATCTTATCTAATTTCATTTTATCTTTTAAAATATTTAAGATAATAAATTAAATAAAAAAATTAAAATAATTTAAATTGGTTATATATTAAAGATAATCAGTATATTATTTATTTAAGATATAAATTTTAAAAAGTAAATTTGTTATTGGGTATTGTAGAATTGGGATGTTAGAAGAATAATGAAATGTTTAACAAGACTGGTACAACAATTAGTTCCCTAGCTAGTAGAATCGATAGGTGGCTAAATGTCTTTTAGCTCGCTCAGATACCGGGGTGGGTCAATGATCAAGATGAGACTCCAGCAGCGAGAAATCCCGGAAGTCTGAAGATTGCTGCCCCCAGACACTCAATTCTTCGGCCATTGATTTGTATATCACACACCTCCATTGAAATAACAAGTGATGGCCTTCCTGCACTTGAAAAGTTAATTAGTGTCAAATATTTAAGAACCCATCGTTCCATGGTAATAAAACTATGAACATAACGTTACAATGACCATTCATTTTATAGATAAATAAGACGAATATAAAAGGTTAAAACATGAGAATATATAATTTAATCCTAATTACATATAATTCTAAATCAGTATAATTAGTTTAATTAGAAATATTTAACAAATATACTAATTTAGAAAGATATCCTAAAATATGCTAATAAATTAGAGGATTTGTCAAATATAATAATTTAGGAAAATATTGATATTCTAATATCCCCCCATAAACTCAATATGGAAGACGCCAATTTGAGTTTGAAGACGATCAGGTGGATGAGCAGCAGACATGATCTCTGGTATAGAAGACGGCGACGGAGTAACAGACGGAGTCACTGAAGGAGAAGATATAGATGGCGAAGGCTGTACATTGAAGATGACAGTGACGACGGAGCAGGAGCCGAAAATGACACACTAGATTTCGGCAACAGGGCATCAAACAGGATCTCTGGTATATGAGGCGGCGACGAAATAATAGACAAAGTCATCGGAAGAGGAGACAGAGATAACAAAGGCTGCACGTTTGAACATACTATAACGACGGAGCAGGAGCCCAAACTAGATTTTGGCGACAGAGCAGTAGACATGATCTCTACACAGGAGGCGTCGATGAAGTAACAGACAAAATCACCAATAGAGGAGACAAAAATGATAAAGGTCGCACTTTTAAACATGGTGGTGACGACGGAGCAGTAGCTGAAAATAACACACTAAATTTCGGCGACGGAACAGCAGAAGGAGTCACCGAAGTACGAGATGGATACGGCGAAGGTGACGCTTGAAGATGGCGGTGACAGCGGAGTATGACCCACTATAGGCCTAAGAGTTGCAGCCGGCAACGGCGAGGTGGTAGAGTTGGCACGTAGGGACAAAGAAAGGGCTGTGCTCGCGGCAGAGGCAACACCGGTGCCAGCAAGCAATGCAAGTGTCATCACATCTCAACCTGCCTCTAATACCATGATAAAATTATAAACTGAGAGAGAGAATCTTAACCTGGCTCTGATACCATAATAAAACTATGAATTGAGAGAGAATGAAGAATAACTTTGTTTCTGAGGTATGTATAACATTACAATGATCATCTTTTTATAGATAAAGGAGACGAATATAAAAAGTAAAGATAAGAGAATATATAATTTGATTCTAATTGTATATAATCTTAAATCAGTATAATCAGTTTAATTAGAGATATTTGACAAATATACTAATTTAGAAAGATATCCTGAGATATACTAAAAATTAGAGCATTTGTCAAATATACTAATTTAGGAAAATATTGATATTCTAATACGTGGATTGAAGAGTTAATTAAAATTTTCAAAAAGGAATTTGCAGTAACCCATCAGTTTCTCAAGTGATATCTAAATCAACATTTCTTGTTTCGGCTCCTATTTGTAAAATTTAGAAAACCAATTTAGGAAGAAACTAAGAAATTCTAGATAAGGGTATTACTCAGTTGGGAAACAAATGGATAAGAGAGCAAATTTTAATCTTGTTTAATTCCTCATTTATCTCCATATATGTGATCGCAAATCAAAGCACCCAGAACAAATCAAAATTTTATGTTTTCTTTTCCTCATTGACAATAGACAGATATATCGAAACAAGAGGATTTCTATAATGCCCCTCTTCCCAAGGTAAGTGTAGCATTCAATGATGTATTGTAAGCGAATACGCTAAATTTAAAATACATAAATACAAATATACAACTAAAAATACATACATACATACATACATATATATATATATATATATATATATATATATATATATATATATATATATATATATATATATATATATATATATATATATATAATGAGAGTTAAAATAATATATTTATTCCAATGAATAATGATCAAGTTAAATATGTAGGAAGATCAAAATAATCCTTATTACATCATCGAAAAATTTAAGTTTGAATAGGGAAAAATAATAAAGTTTCTCAAAAAAAAAAAAAAAAACAAATAATAGAAATGGTCTCTCATATGTCCCTCTTGCAGCGGATGCACATATTAAGTATCTGCTAACTCTTTAAAATACAGTTCCAGTTGTGGTGGATACTTCTCCTCGATAACCTGCAAATTATTATCTGGCCATGTCAAATCATGGTCGTTAGAATGACCTAGTAAGTGCTATAAACGGAGGGATAATAACACACAGATACATTATCTGTGATATATAATATGTAATGTAAAAAAATTATTAACATATCAAACATATGTGAGCATCATGAAAAATATGTCTTGTAAAATGAATCATGCATTTAACTATTCTTGTCTTGTAAATGATAATGGTCGACGGATAGTATATACATGTTATGAATGATATTACAGTAAATATAGAAAAATAGAATTAAATATGCATGTAAAGGACGATATGTCATATTGATATTTGTTGTGAACTAATTTGGAACTGTCAAAAGGAAAAACCACATGTTTTAAGAGTGTCCCGTACATGCATACGACCATGATCCCATGAATCCTGGTACTGTCCCAGGATGTACCGCTAGACACCCACAGAGGATGGACAAGCGTACGCTCCGGATTCAAAATCCTGTATATGACAGTAATCTAGTAGTCATCCAAAACCTCCATAATATGTCTTTAAATTCGGCTGTGCAACCTAAAAATGTAGACCTCTCAAAATATGTATTCAACTTCCTCCGTTCAGTTCCCCTTAACCCCATACATTTTACTTTATATCCTGCGATTATAATTAAATTAAGTCAACATATACAAAGTGAGATAGAAGTGTCTATATATAATTTTTTTTTAATCAAGACTAACAAATATGTCAAAAATATGGATTTCTAAATTTGTATGTTGTTTTTAAAATGATATTAATATTTTTTCATATACATTTATTTATTTATTTATTTATTTTTGATAAGGAGACCAATAAAATTAAATACATAAAGCTTGATTCTAAAAGTAATGATACATACCACCAAATCACTAGTATGGAGTGCCCTTTTATTTTATACTATAATTTACTAAGTTTAAAACTGTAATGCCCCCGTTTTTCAGCTGCTTTTCAAAACGGAGGATACTATTTAAAATAATATTTAACAACTTAATAGTTACAAGATCTCGAGATAACTGTAACTACTGCCATATTCAGATGATTAATAACATGTCTGAGCTGAAAATATTTCATTTATATAAAAAGTTAATTACATAAGTTGGCATACTGCTATGAATATGAATACAAAAAAATCAAAAGAGCAAAAGAAAAAAACAGTGCTCAGGCAAAAGAAAATATCAACAAATATATAAGGGATTTCTAGAAAGTACTCCACATTTTATTACTTCTCACTCTATTCAAGAAAGTGTGGGTTGTCAATTGGAGCTAGCTCTCCTTCTTCATCTTCCAAAACTAAATTCAGAACCCAGGAGATTAAATCTAGAAAATAATATAAAGAAGAAAAGAGGTTGTACTATTATAATACTCAAAATAATTTATAGTGAACACTCTATATTAGTGTCGGTTGTTAAAGTATAAATCAGGAATAATATAAATAAAATTAGTATCATAATTAAATCAGATGTACAACTCAGATTAGATAACAAGTTTTGTTCAAGTCTTATATCTGATATCTTAAAGTAAACATATCATTAATTAATCAGATATTTGAAACTACTACAAATTGATAAGGTGCGCACTATTATCTATATTATATAAGTACCTATGCATGCTTGGGACCGGATCAGAATCCATGGCATTGAATCATGACACACCGCCAGGTGCTGCTAGACGAACCACATTCTTTGAAATGGTAGGACGTAACCTATTATAAGAACTTAAATATCGAATTATGACTCAGTACCACATAATGCTACTACAGTATAAGTTCTCAATATCTAATTAGAAACGGCCAATTAGATCACCATATGATACGATTCTTATCCATCATGTAGTTTCTCCATCCCCATGTCAATGGTACAAGATACACATGAAATAGTGGAAACATCATGACACGTCAAGTCAAACCGTGTACATATCAGTCATTTCTAAAAGCAAAAATCAAGTCATAATGTACATGCTTATCTCATGGATACTCCATCATTATAGAATGTTGATAAAAAAAATTATTGCTTATTATCTTGTGACTTCTGGACTTACTCTACCATGTCAGACATGCTGGCTACACCAATTAATATTTTCCATCAACATCTTGAGTTGTAGGTATTGTAGCACAGATGGTTCTATTATTAAGCCACATATAGGTGCATATGGATATCTAGTGGAAATCTCTACCTTTTGTTAGTTCCTATATTTGGGTTTTTGTTTAGTTATTTTTCTTTCCAAAAGAATTCTATGTTTCATTATGTACAATTTAAATGTTAAATTTCCAAAATTCAGTTAAATTGGTGGTTCGTTGATATTTATTGGTTGTCAACTGTAAAGAAACAATATGAACTCTATATCTTGATTTGATTGTAAATAGGATCATTGAGAAAAATAGCAATTTAAATATCTAAAGGTTAACATGAAATACTAGGTCACCCGAAGGTTATTATTATGGCTTTAATTATTTGAATTTGGCCAAGATTATGTAAATGAGTTGGTTATAATATGTATATAGTAGTGCTTTCTCATTAACGAAAGAATGAAACTATCTCTGAAACTACTCAGCTAGTTTTCATTCTACAAGTTGACTTCCATATAGAAATAAACACATATATAAAGAAATACTAAAATGGAACATGGTGTTTCGGAGTATAGAACAAATGAGAGATTTGTGTTGTAGGTGAATTGTAAAGTGTTAGTACGGTGGAACATAGAGAGACCTTACTATGTTGTAGAGAATTGTTTGTGTTGCATGCATGATATAATTAAATGAATGAATAAATAAATAATAAATAGGAACCATTTACATAGTTGTGTACTGTGTTGTATACAAGCGTGTGTAAAATTATGAAAAAATAGAATTGCTTAGAATTGTTGTGTACTTACCTCTAAGTAGGGATGAGAATGGCTAGAGTTGGGTCGGACCAAGCTGGAACCATTCAGTATCCAAATTAAAATTGTAATCTTTGAACTAATTCAAAATTCAAATGGATCATTGTCCAAAAAAAAAAAAAATTAGCTCAACCCAATGGACTTCGTGCAGCCCATGGCCTTTTTAGGCCTGCGCATATCAAAAGTCAAAACAAATAAATAAATAAATAAATAAATAAATAAATAAATAAATAAAACTATGATATACAAATGTTGGCATGAAAGAAGCCATCACATTAAAGAAACCATTACACTAATACAAAATTAGTCAGGATACATTCCACAATCCCAAGCCTACATTATATCTGGCTTAAACTCCAATTGACATCATGTCAGTGGATCTTCCTGAGCAAATGACTAAATTTATCACGAACTTCTCCTGACAAATAATGATCACAGCTGATGACATCAATAGAACAATTTATCATATTACTTGGTGCCAGAATAAAATTATACAAATCAAATAATCAACAACCCTCAGACATAAAATTCAAAGCTTCTTGCTAAAATGTACATAACCTTCCCTATATAAACCCTAGAGTTAAAGGGACCGCTCCCACTTTACATAGTATTAAAAGGATTTACATACATTTTCGAGAATGAAATTTAACTGAATCTGTATTCCATGAACAAGATCTACACAGGTCTCTTGAAATGCTGTGTGGCTGCTTTGGTTGCAGATATTTTGCAGATAATCGGAACCTAAAAGAGCAGAATCATAGCCCATTAGCACTCTTCGCGCAAAATTTGTTGCAATGCAGGCATGATTTCTACAAATGAAATTGTCCCTTGGTGTCACTGAGTTGTATAAATTTCCAAATAATCACAAAAAGGTGAATCATAGAAATAGATTTCTTTCAGCGGAGTCAAGGACAATGAATTTAAGAGCATATCTAAATTGCAAAACAAAAATATCTCCGTCGTGGATTCCCAATTGATTGTCATTCACATGTTTATAAAACTTTATGCATTGAAAGACAATTACAAGTCAGACATGTCACGCAATCAGATGCCCACATACTGCAGTAGCGTAATGAGACTCTACTCCAATACTCATATTAAGTCAGGGTAGCGCCTAGATCGTCAAGGTGCGTAGGTGATCACTTTTCCTAGTGCGTAGGTGATCACTTTTCCTAGGGCATTAAATAATGCATCACTGCCCAATAATTAAAACAAGAAGTACCCCTTAGAAAGAACTATTTTACAGTTCACATAATATCTCAGGCATGCATATCAAGATACTCCAATAGTTAGCTTCTATATATTCAAGGTCTCAAGCCACAAAAACTCAATCAATGCATGCAATTCTCTGAATAGCTTAAAACTAGGATGAAATTTACAAAATTTAAATATTTCTGTTTTCCACAGACTCTAACATCTAGCTTAAACTCCAATTGACATCATGTTAGTAGACAAAAGGACCAGACGTTATATACCATTCTCGGCCTTTATTCTGCTAAGCATTCTACAATTAATTCTTCATCATTCATTAAATCGGAAACAGTACGTTATACTTTGCTAAGTATATTTTCTTGTTTGTTTCATTGACACAGGGGTACTAGACATTGCTTGTTAGCATGAGAATTCAAACCCAAGCATAAGCCTGAATTATGGGGACACACAAACATTTAAAGACATACTGGATGTAAAAAATGTCATAATTTATAAATGAATACATCACTAAACCATAGAATATATGCTTTAATGGGGAATGCGTCATAATGTCCCCATGTAGAAGAACCAAGAAATCAAGAAGAACACCATCAAATATATGAATGTACACCAATACATTGAAAACTCAATAAACACCAAGAGATCTTACCTGAAAATTCTGGTGAAGAAAAAAAATGCCGTAGTTGTTTTAGTAGAAAAACACCAACGAAATGAAAACATATGAAGATCTTGTTAAGAAGATGGCAAATAGGATGAAAAACAATATAGCCAGAAGTTCAGAACCACATTACCTTGATTTGTGCATTAAACGAACATCAAAATAAACATTTTAGAAACGTCACATTCTTCTAGAAAAGCTACATGAACTCTGAATAGGATAATTCAATAATTCATACAAGGGAGAATGGATATTCCATTTCTTTACAAAGTACTCAACAATGGAGGAAGATGAGGTCAGTTTCTATTTTTCATTTCATACATTCTATCACTATTACTAGACATGTTCAAGAAGTTAACACGCGGCCTTTTCTGCCCATGTTCACACAATTAGCACATAGATATTTATAGTAATGAGCCCATAAAATGATCTCAAATGTACCAGACACCCATATATCAAACTGATTAAGTCTGCCCTCTTCCCATGTACCATTTACCATTTAAAGAAGGATAACTTGCACCCATATTGATGCCATGGATCTCGTAATGCCGGGTCAATTACACAATGATTGCAAGAATATTAAGAGATTTGCCTCCATCACTTTTCTAATTATTTATGTTAGAATAAAAAAAAATTACAACCTCAATAATCAGCTTTTTTGACTACTACTTTTAGCATAACAAACCCATTTTTCTACAACCTTATCCTAGTTTTGGCCACATATCTCAAATTCATAACACCCTAATTTCTAAGTTGAAGAACACATTGAGTCTTACCTATTATTTTGAATATATCATAAAAATATGTAAAAGTAAATTGCACATTTCTCGTCTAAGCTAAAGAACAACAAGCACCATGAACTCTACTTCACAATTAGGTGAGTCTCCCACTACTTCAATGCAACTGTATTGTCCTCAACAAACAATCGTGACACAAGTACTCATTTTATAAACAATGGCTACCCTCAGCTGCAGCAGTGAATTATAAGCTCCATCCTAAAGTACAACAAAGTTCAGTCATCTAACCATTTCTATGCTCATACTATGGTCGTATGCCCATTGCATATATAACCCAAACAAATAGTCATCAAAGTTCAAACACTAAAATAGCTCCCAGTACTTCACTAATTACAACTAACTTATTTAGACTAATTGCAGTACCACTTTACTCTCTAAACAAGAGAAATCAATAAAGTTCACGATTTCACAACAAAACAAGCAAAAATCAAAGAAAGTTAACAGCTTTCGTGCTTACCTGACAACCGGTCTCAAGGTTTCTCAGCCGCCTCTTGAAGAAACTGATCCACCTGATTCAGCGCTTCCTCGGAGATCCCTTCAGTCCGATCATCGGAAACTGCCTCCGACGAAGACCATGAAACTACAGTCACCGACGGCCTTCATGCTAAAACTAGGGTTTCAGCGAACCCTAGAATTTGGGGTAGAGAGAGGGAGAAGGGGAGTTTCCAAAGGAGCAAACCAACCTCCATGGTGAGCCCACTTCTAGGTGTTTTTTTGTCCAGGCTCAAAGCTTGGACAGATAAAATAGGCTCACTAAGAAAATGATGTACTCTTTTGAAAACTACCGGGTAAGTTTGGCTGCCGGCGCTGCCTGGTAGAGCTGACTAACAGGCCGGGCGGCCCGGCATGCCCAAAAATTTTTTTTTTTTTTTTTGAAAAATAGCGGTTGGGGTGTTTGGGGGGTTTTGTAATTTTTTTTGCAAATAACCCCTTATAGCCGTTGAGGGGTTTCTTGCAAAAAAAAATTGCAGATTTCTCCCCCAACGGTAAAAATAGCCGTTGGGGGGGGTTTTGTAAATTTTTTTACAAATTAAACCTTTACTTCATCTATAAATATCTCAATATCTCTTCTATTACCATTCATCATTCTTATACACTAAATTCATTCTAAAAAATCTCCTAAAATCTTTATTTCTCAAGAAGTCTCAAGCAAAAGAAGTAGCAAGTTTCAATCAAGTGATCAAGAAGTCTCAAGCAAGCAAGTCTCCCAAACAAGATCCAAGCAAGTTTTCTCATTGAAGCAAGGTTTTTTTCGCTATTTCGGTTTCCAGCTTCATCTCTCTAACTAGGTATTTATAATTTAAAGTTTTTTTGAGAATTTTAATTAGTTATTTTTGGGATTTTATTAAAATGGATCCACACTAGTCTGGCGCTTCTTGCTCTCAAGCCACGGTTCTTTTATTCTATTTTTAACTGATGAAGAATATCAAAATATATATCAACCCTTAGAACAACCTCCTCAAGTACCATTTTTTGTATCTCAGGAAGAAACAACTAATACAACCATACCTGAAACACAAACTACCACATCTACTAGGGCTGTTAGATCAGACATATGGAAACATTTTGAAAAAATAACAGAAAAAAATGTTAGGAAAGCTAAAGTGTAAACACTGTCATAAAATTTATTCGTTTCCTGTAGGTAGCGGAACGGGTCATCTTAAAAGACACGTAGAAAAAAATCACCCACCAAATATACCACATCAAACACAAATAAGCACATTAGGTGGATCATTAGGTATACGTAAATATGATCCAATTAAAACAAGAGAAAATTTAGCAAAATTTATAATACATGACGAACAATCATTAAATTTTTCGGAAAATCGCAAATTTGAAAGATTTTGTAAATCAACATTTACTGACGAATTTAAAAAAGTCCCACGTTCAATATGTACATCTGATATGTTCAAACTATATAAAGAGCAGAGGGACACTTTAATAGCTATTTTTACTTCTTTAATTTTTAGAGTTGCTATAACTGCAGATAGTTGGGAAGCTAGAAATATGACTCATTATTTATGCATGACGGCACACTATATAGATCAAGAATGGTGCATACAGAAAAGAATAATAGGGTTTAGGATATTTGATTTTCCTCACAATGCACAAAATTTATCACAAACCATGCTAAATGTATTTTCAGCTTTTGGAATAGACAATAAAATATTTACCATTTCTTTAGATAATGCTTCTGAAAATACGGCCGCAATTAGAATTCTTAAAAATTATACAAAACCAATTCTGGATGGAAAATTATTCCACGTTAGGTGTATTTGCCACATACTAAACTTATGCGTTCAAAATGGATTAAAAATAGTAAATGATTCACTAATGAATCTTAGGTATACATTACTTTTTATTAAAGATAGTGGGCCAAAAAGACAAATATTTAAACAAATATGTAAAAATATGAAAATATCACCTAGAATTGTACCTATAGATGTTAGAACAAGATGAAATTCTACATATAAAATGTTAAACATAGCTATTCAATATAAAAATGTAATAAATGCTTTTAATGAAATGGAGACACCAATATATAGTTTAGATAATAATGAATGGCACCAGTTGCATTGCATTTCTCAGTTTTTAGGCAAATTTGAAGATGCATCTAGAGTACTGTCAGGAAGTTATTACCCAACTACACACATTGCATTATATTATTTAACCGAAATTACTTCGGTTTTTAATGAATGTAGAAATCACTCTATACTTGAAAGTATTGTTCGACCTATGGAAATTAAATTTAATAAATATTTTAAAGATTTTCCATACTTATTATATTTTACAACTGTTATGGATCCCCGTTGCAAGTTAGATGAACTTGAAATATTAATAGATTTATTTTATACAAATATGTCTTATGAAAATAATGTGAGGGATTTACTTAATGATATTAAAACATGTTTAGATATTATGTATAAAACTTATGAAGATATGTATGGTGTGCCAACACAAACTACAAAAGAACCATCTACTAGGGAAATTCGTAATCCAATAATATCATCTCTATTTAACAGAAAAAAGCCAAGACAAACTAGTACATATTTTAATGAATTACATTATTATTTAGAGAGAGCTAGCTATGAAGATAACGCATCTCCTGAAAAGTATGAATCCTTTGATATTTTGGCATGGTGGAAATCACAGGAAAAAATATATCCCGTGCTTTCCAACATGGCCCGTGATCTACTAAATCCTCCAGTGTCTACTGTAGCATCGGAGTCTGCTTTTAGCGCAGGTGGTAGAGTGCTCACGTACTTAAGAACCTCAATGGCGTCGGACACATTGGAGATGTGTGTCTGCTTGAAGGATTGGTACGACGCAGAAGACAGGGAACAAGGCTTGACTAATGAAGAAGATGTACTAGAGATGTTAGGTTTACCGGAAAAAAATGAAGATTGATTAAAAGTATTTAAATTTGTAAGGATATTCATGTATTTTCAATTTTTTTTTAATTTTTAACTTATAAATCTCTTAGAAAATATATTAAGAACAAGTTGAGGGTGACGGTTAGGGTTCTCTCTCCTCTCTTCGGGCTTTGTATAATTTCTAAAGAGATTTATAGAGTAATTACATAAATGTAATGAGATTATATATAATATAACATTTGTTTTTTTCTTAAATCTCTTGTTTTTTTTTTTTTTTAAAATAACCCGGGCTGGCTCGGCCCGGCCCGGGCACGGTACGGGCCTGCCGTGCCGTGATGGCGGGCCGAGCCCGGGCCGAAGCCCGGGCAACCGTGCCGTGCCAGCGGCACGGCACGGCCGGGTTGGGCCGGGCCGGGCCAGGCCCGATTGCCGGCTCTACTGCCTGGCACGGCGTGCCGTGCCGACGGGTAAGTTTGGCAAATGGGCCGTGCTTGGCACGGTGTGCTGTGTCGTCAGCATGGCATGCCTGCCCCGGGCTTCGGCCCGGCGGCATGGCAGGCTGGACATGTGCCGTGCCGTGCCAACTCGTTTTAATTAAAAAAATTAAATAATTAATTAATTATTATTATGTAAGTTTAGAAAACTATTTAGCTTCATTTAATTGGATTTAACAAAAAGTAACGATAGTAAATTTTTTTATTATATTAAATCTCATTATATTGATATAATTGCTCTATAAATCTCTTTATAAATTATACAAAGCCCGAAGAGTGGAGAGAGGACCCTGACCGCCACCCTCAACTTATTCTTAGTATTTTTTATAAAAGATTTAAGAGTTAAAAATCACAAAAAATTAGAAAATACATGAAAATCCCAACAAATATAGATATTACAATTTGAAAAGAAAAAAAAAAAAAAGTCTACTTTCAATCATCTTCTAGTGAGGTCTCTACTATTATTTCATCGGTCAAACTTTGT
Source organism: Dracaena cambodiana (assembly GCA_036321105.1). NCBI lineage: Eukaryota > Viridiplantae > Streptophyta > Magnoliopsida > Asparagales > Asparagaceae > Dracaena > Dracaena cambodiana. The sequence goes on from JAYEPQ010000017.1 coordinate 20,650,820, forward strand.
TCCCTTGCTTCTGTGTCGAACCAGTCTTTCAAACAGACACAAATCTCCCATGTGTTTAGCGCCATTGAGTTTCTCTACTCCGTAAGCACTCTACAACCTGCACTAAAAGTAGACTCCGATACTACAATAGACACTAGAGGAGTTAGTAGTTCACGGGCTATATTGGAAAGCACATGATATGTTTTTCCCAGTGATTTCTACAAAGCCAAAATATTAAAAACTTTATAATTTTCAAGGGGACGTGTCATTTTAATAGTTAGCCATTTCTAAATAATAATGTAGTTCATTAAAATATTTACTAGATTGCCTAGTATTTTTTAGTGAAATACAGATGATATTATTGGATTACGGATTTCTCTAGCAGTTGGTTCTTTTGTAGGTTGTGTTGGCACACCATACATATCTTCACATATTTTATACATAATATCTAAACAAATTTCAATATCATTAACTAAATTCCTAACATTATCTTCATAAAACATATTTTTATAAAATAAATCTATTAAAATTTCAAGTCCATCTAACTTGCAACCGGAATCCACAACAGTTACAAAATATAATACGTATGGAAAAATTTTAAAATATTTATTAAATTTAGTTTCCATAGGTTGAACAATATGTTCAAGTATTGGATGATTTCTATATTCAATAAAAACCGAACTAATTTTGATTAGATAATATAGTGTAATATGTGTATTGGATAATAAGTGTCGACAGTGCTCTAGTTGCAATTTCAAATTTGCTTAAAAATTTAGAAATGCAATGCAAATGGTACCATTCATTAATATCTAAATTACTCATTGGTAACTCCATTTCATTAAAAATATTTATTAAATCTTTATATTGAATAGTTGTGTTTAACATTTTATATGTAGAATTCTATCTTGTTCTAATATCTATAGGTACAATTTTAGGTGAGATTTTTAAATTCTTACATATTTTTTTAAATGATTGTCTTCTTGATCCACTATTTTTAATAAATAGTATTGTATTCCTAATTGAATCACTTACTATTCTTAATCTATCTTGTACGCATAAATTAAATATGTGACAAATACACCTAATGTGGAATAATTTTCTATCTAAAATTAGTTTTGTAATATTTTTAATAATTTCTATTGCGGCCGTATTTTCAGAATAATTATCGAAAGAAATGGAAAATATTTTTCTTTCTATTCCAACTGCTGAAAAAATACTTAGTGGGGATTGCGATAAATTATATACATTATGAGAAAATTCAAATCTCCTAAACCCAATTATTTTTTTATATATACCAATCTTGATCTATATAGTGAGCCGTTATGCATAAATAATGACAACTATTTAGAGCCTCCCAACAATCTACAGTTATAACAACTATAAAAATTAAAGAAGTTAAAATAGCTATTAAAGTCTCCCTTTTATTTTTATATATTTTTAACATGTCAGATTTAGATGTAGAACGTAGGATTCTTTTAAATTCGTCAGTAAATGTATTTTTACAATATCTTTCAAATGTTTGGTTTTCCGAAAAAGAAAAAGGTTGTTCGTTATGTATTATAAATCTTACTAAATTTTCTCTTGTTTTGATAGGATCATATTTACGAATTTTTAATGATCCATCGTTGGTGCTTATTTGTATTTGATGTGGTTCATTTGGTGGGTGAGTTTTGTCTGGGTGTCTTTTAAGCTAACCCGTTCCGCTACCTAAAAGAAATGAATAGATTTTTTGACAATATTTACACTCAGCTTTTCTAACACCATTTTCCATTATTTTCTCAAAATATTTCCATATGTCAGATCTAGCAGTTTTAACAGGGGTGGTTGATTGGATTTCATGTCTGGTTGCTTTAATTGGTTCTTCTTCGGATAAAAAAATTGGTACTTGAGGAGGTTGTTTTAAGGGTTAACAGAGACTTTGATATTCTTCACTAGTTAAAAAATGAGAAAAAGAACCCACAGTTTGAGAGCAAAAAGCGCTGGACGAGTATGGATCCATTTAAAAAAAATCTCAAAAAAAAAAACAAGTAAAAAATATTAAAAAAACCAAACAAAAAACTTCAAATTATAAATATCTCTTGTCTAGTAAACTACTTGAGAGATAGAGTAGAGAATTTTAACTAAGAGGAAGCCGAAAAAGCGAACAAAAACTTGCTTGAGAGTTGAAAAATGAAACTTGCTTGAATTTTGATTGGGAGACTTGTTTGCTTAAGACTTCTTTATCACTTGATGAAAACTTGCTTGAAAGAGTTGAGATTTGAGAGGAGTTTTGAGAGAATGAATTTATTTGTATAAGTATGAAGAATGGAAATAAAGGAGATGATGAGGTATTTATAGAGAAAGGAAGATTTTATTTTACAAATAACAATTGCAAAAAACCCCCTCCAATGGCCATTTTGACCGTTGGTGAGAAAAATCTGCAAAAATAATTTGCAAGAAATCCCCAACGGCTATAAAAATAGTCGTTGGGGGCTCTGTGCAAAAAAAAATTGCAAAAAACCCCCTAATGGCTCTCTTAACAGGTTTTAAAAAAATAAAATAAAAATTTACGTGTCGAGCTGCTCCTGGCACGTGCCAGGCACGGCTCGGTCCATGCGGGCCGTGCCGTGCCCAAGGCAGGGGCAATCCTAGCTCGGGCCCCGTGCCAGGCATGGCTCGGCTCACCCGAACCGTACTTAGCACATGCCCGGCACGTGCCGGGGGCACGTCCGGCTCATTTGCCCGCCTTACTCCCGGGGCAAGGGAATGGAGATAGAGTGGGTTTTCAATATTTCTAAGGTGATATTTTGGGTGGATATTCTATATGCGCACCACATTGTACTTTGTGAGCACCACACCCTATATTAAAGTGAGTTACAACATAGTAGGAAAATGGTGCTCACCAACTCAAATGTGGTGCGCATTTAGACTTTCCCGATTTGGAGGGAGAAAATTGAGAGCGAGCGAAAGTCGGAGGGCTGGTTGAACTTTTCATCATCATCTTGGATGAGAGCAAGGGGGGACAAAGATGGGTCTGGGGAAATTCTAAATGCGCAGCATATTTTTTTTTTCTAGTGAGCACCATGACTAAACTTTGAAATAATTACAAGTGTGCCACTATTTTTTTGACAAAAAAGAACATTAACATTTCTTAGTGAGCACTACAACCCATTACCTTTCCTCCTTCAACAACGTGCCTTATTTTCCTCCCGCACGACACAAACGTAAAAAAAACGAAAAAAAAAACTAATCTCCTGGATTTCTTCATTGTTGAGTAGTTTTATTTAGTTATCTTGTGGATTTGGAGTTATTTTAACTTATAAAGCAAGGAGAAAAATCCATTTTCCATGGACATGTGAAGTTGAAGAAGATAGAGAGAACCAATAGAAATTTGGTTTTTTCAGATGATTTTCATTATTTAAAGATATGTAATAATTTTTTGAATTAAATCAATGTAATTTGTGAGTGTTTAAATTTACTTTCGCATTTATAAAGTAATTTTTAAAATAAGAGAAGCCATAGTTTCCTCATAGCTTAATGGGTCGAAGCAGCTGGTCAGGGACGGGACCCCGACTTGATTATGTATTGTTCGGGTCTGCAGACCCAGACGAGTAACATGTTTGCTCGGGTTCCAACCCCGGACAGTGAAGCCAATACTTTTTGAGCTTAGATAACTGTTCGGGGTATACACCCCAGGTAGTTCCACACTCATCCAGCGTTACATCCCGGACAATACTGTATTTTGGACAGGGCCTCAATCCCGGGCATCAGTTTTTTGGTGGCGGGTTTCACTTCAAAAAAAAAAAAAAACCAATGAAGTAGGAACACTAAAAATTTATATACTAACAAGATAGACATAAATCTTCATCAAACTATAGAATTATATATATGAACGGCATATATTAAAATTTAATTATCAGATTATAGTATTACAAATGTACACCAAAATGTGTAGAATTTGTTTCATACTAAAAACTTTAAATATGCATCATCATGCTTAACTGTTTAAACATACATGACAAAACAATACAAATAATACATAAAGTAACACATCAACATCGACATATTTTCTTAACAGAGATATGTGGTTGTCTCGTGGATTGTCCGCGATGAAGGAGACCTTGACAGCAATTTTTTTGGATGGTTTATGCATTGCAAGGATCTCATTCCTCCAATAAAAGTAAAGACGTAAGAAAATAATATAATATGGAAGCTAATTGGTGCAATATTTTTTCTAATATAAACAATGTGCCTAGCTAGTTAATAAATAAATCATGTAATTATTTTAACTGATGCAATTAACAATTTTAAATCATGTAATTATTTGAATTGACGCAATTAACAATTTCCGCATTATGAATGTACTCAATATTTAAATCACATTCATAATGTCTTGCTCATAAGCCACCAAATTCGTCTTTATGTGTATAGTAACGTTCTCTAAAACTATTTGGTTTATTACAACAGAGCACAATTATACATACTAATCAGAAGAGATGAGAGCTTTTAGAATCTTAGATGAGCATACGTTAAAAAAATAAAGTAATATCATCAGTTGGTCTGCTTTGTTTTGATTTTTCAGTTTTGATTTATGGGTATATATTATGTAAAGTAATATAGCAATAAAATATAGGTGATGGAAATAATCTGATTCCCCTCCTTGCATGTCTTTTTAAAGGTTAGTTTTCTCTAAACTCTTACAGAAGTATTTGAATTTTTGATTTTTAATTCTTGTTTGCCTTTGAAAACGAGAGACATAGAAATTCTATAAATTTGAAGAGTATGAATTAATTGTTTTTTTTTTTTTTTATCATTTGAACCAAATATGCAGTTATTATACATACTACAACTCAATATTATTGTATTTTATATCAACTGTTTACACTAAAAACTATATTTTTTGAATCCGTCTATACAATGTTGTAGGACGAATTCGTGATGACTATAATTGATCCATCTGAATTTGATAGTAAAACTAAATATTGCAATGCATAAACCATGAACTACACAACAAATTTAGAAAATAATTGCTGCATATAGAAGCCAATTGATGCAATTTCTTCTTCTTTGGTTAAGAACATGCCTAGCTATTTGATTTCAAAATCTACATTTATTTTAATTGACACAAATAATAATTTAAATTTACTCTAACATCTAATAGCAAGAGTTATATCTACCAAAAAAACTCCAAGCAATAAATCAGATACATATAAATCACCACACCTCTCAAAATTCTTAACTTCAAATTGTTCAACATCAACAAAATATATGATCATAATTTCTCTTTGCTTATTTTTACTAAAAATATTTCACTGTGAAATATAAAGATTCAGAGACCTACATTATTCCATAATTTTTTTTTAAAAAAAACTTACTTTCTTTTGCCCTACCTTGCTAGTCGATTGCGACGGCGAATCAGGCGACGATGGCGGCAGCTGGCGACGGTGAATCGGGCGACGACGACAGTGGTTGGCAATGGTTAATCGACCGATTGATCGATTCTGGACAGCGGGGACTGGCGGAGATCCGTGGTCGATGAGGCGAGAGGAAGCTCGAGCAGAGGAAGGCGATTTGGGGGATGATACTCACTAGGAAAAAGGGGTTGTGGAGAGAAGAATGATTATAGAAAGGGAAAGGGTCATTTTGGAAAAACCACAGTGCTCACTGAGAAAAAGCACCAGGATTTTAAACTACGTGGTGCTGACAAAGAAAATGAGGCTCACTAGGAAAAATGCGGTGCACATTTAGAATTTCCCGTGATTGAGGGAAGGCTATGGGCCTGCGACTGCGACTATGGTACATTCGAGCGGATTATTGGACGGGTTTGGAAGAGTTTGGCAGGTTTGGACATGTCTAAATCCTGAACCATCAAAGAAAAGCTCAAATGGTTTAAATCTAATATGGCTCAAAACAGATGAAAGTCCAGTCTTTTCGGGCCGATTCGATTAGGCCTTGAACTGGCTCGAGTCCATTCCATCTCTATCTCTAAATATCCTTTGCTGTAAACCTTGACCAGATTCTCCATCAACCTAAACTCCTCCCTTGTTGTTTGGCAATGAACAGATTTGTTGGGTGACGAGGAAAATTTAAAGGACTAAGTTTTTTGTATAGTTTACCATCTTTTTGACCCATCACCCCTTCACTCATTCCAATGTAATTATGATTATGACACATAAATATTCAAGTGGCCACACCCATACAACTTTCACCATGTTCAGCTGAAGAGAATGGGAAGGGCCTTAATTAGATACTTTGATTATTAATTTATTTATTATTTTTATTATTTATTTACCAATTATGGCTCTGTTCGATATGTCTTAACGTAATCTAAATTAATACAGAATATAGTACTCAATAAAGAGAATATTAGAAAATTATCCATATATCATTTTGATATTCAGAATGAGAGTAGTAAAATTCAAAAAAAAAAAAAAATTTACATCCCAAATTTTTTTAAAAATTTATAAATATTAGAAAACCTATAACCACGAAAACCAAATATTATTTGGAGTTATAAATTTAAAATTATACTCACCGAAAATCATTATTGTTTCCAAAACTGACCCATAATGGCCTTATTCGGCATGATTGGACTAAAAAAAAATACGAATATTATATTCTATCCATCTAACAAAAGAATTTCATCTTCGAATTTCTAGATTAAGTTACATGATAATATATATAGGCATATATGGTTATGAAAATGCATGAAATTAACATACATGATCATGAGAAAAAATATGGTTACTTCTTTCTGATGTCCTTCACAAGCTCCCAAATAGACTATCCTGGTGATTGTGCATCTCATGAAACATAGACCAATAGTATCACTTTGTTTTTCAAGACTTTCTCTCATTGGCTAATGATTGTTATAGGTTTCTTCTCGTACTTTTGATCCGATCTGAAATCCACCTTGGACAGATATACTATTTTGCATTCTTCATTCAAGCACTTTCTTAACTGTGACACGTGGAACACATCATGAACGATTTTCATCTCAAGTGGTAATGATAACTTATAGGCAAGATTTCCAATTAATTCTGTGATTGCGAATGGCCTAATATATTTTGGATTGAGCTTCCATTTCTTGTCGAATCTGATCAAGCCTTTTATCGGAGATATCTTGACGAAAACTCTATCTCTGACTTTGAATCTAATGGTTTCCTACGTTTGTTTGTCTTCATATATTCTCTGATAACTTTCACTTACTCTGTAGCTCGAGTAATCAATTTTGGTCATAAAATAGTTCGTTCTCCAATCTCATCCTAAGACAATGAAGACCTACATTTCCAATCATACAAAACTTCAAATGGTGCCATCTGGATGTTCTTTATAAATAATCTTTCCAAAATCCACCAAAATCCAACACACATAACTTAAGCATATTTTCAAGAACTCGGATAGTCCATTCTGACTGACCATTTAGCGGTGAATGGTAAGCAAAAGATAGATCTAAATGTATTTACAAACTGTCCATCAAACTTTCTTAATAGTATGATCTGAATTTTGTACATTTATAGATATAATTTTGACTGGAACTCCAAGTCATTTCACCACTTTTTGCATGAATCTTCTTACCAACACTTCTATTGACTGACCAATTGTAAATGAAATAAAATATGCTGACTTGATTAATCGATCCACAATCACCCAAATTGCATGGTTACTCCTAAAATCTTGACTAGTGTCTCTCTCAACTAAGCATCTGCCTTGTTTGGAAACGGCGAGATCTGTTGGGTGATGAGGAAAATTTAAATGACCAAAGTTTTTATGTAATTTATCTTCTTTTTACACATCACTCCTTCACTTATTCCAATTTAATTCTCATGATGACATAAGCATTCAAGTGGCCACAGCTACATAACTTCCACCACCTTTAGCTGAAGAGAATGGGAAGGGTTTTGCTTAGATACTTTGGTTATTTATTTTTTATTTTTATTATTTATGTACTAGTTATGGCTCCCTTTCGATCTGTCCTATTATTATCCAAATTAATATAGGACGTAGTGCTTAACAATAAGAATATTATAAAAGCTTTCCATTTGATGTCCGGAATGAGAGAAATAAAATTTCGAAGTAATTAGAAGAATAATTTAATATTTAAATTTAGTAGAATTCACGAATATTTTTCGAACATTTCCAAAATTTCTAAAATTATAAATATTAGAAATCTTATAACTGTGAAGACCAAATATTATTTGGTATTATAGATTTAAAGTTATACTTGTCGAAAGTCATTTTGGTGTCCAAAATTGACTCCCGATGGCCTTATTTGGTATAATCAGACTCAAAAGAAGAATATCAATAGTATGAATTTTGAATATTACAAAAAATACATCTATGAAGTAAACATGCAAATTTTTTCTTCAACTAATAACGTCCGAAACAAAGGAAAATTTCAATATTTGCTAAAATGTTTATAAATGAAATTGAATTCAATTGCTACAGGCAAGCATTTGGGACTGGCCGTAAGCTAGGTGGATGAGACATTCAAACTCACGTACCCAACAATATTGCTTACATGGTAAAAGCCCATAGTTATATTCATCATTCTGCCCAAAAACAGGAGACAAGTAATAAATTCTCAGATAAAATAGAAGGTTCAAGGAAATGAATAGAAATTTGGGAGTTCAAGTTTTATTTAAATTTTAATTTGTGGCGCTTATATAACCTTCGACATCAAACCTTCTCGGAAAAAACATAATAAAATATTGTTGATCTACACAAAACGGAGTCAGAGAATTAGTGGCTGATACATGAACATGTCAAGCTGATTTTTACTCATCAATATAATTGTTTTGGTGATAAAACAACTTTCCCAGAGCAGATATAGAAGATGAATATCATGCAGCAACATTTCACAGTAAATGATAGTGATGGAACTTGACAGAGGCATTCATATTTGAGTTCTAAATTCAGCAGTTATATTTTCTTTTTTGCATGGCAAATTCATGAGGATGTGTGACGCCCCCAAACCATACGGGTGGGTCCAAGTGTGTTCCAATAAATGGGTAAGGTATTTGCGGTAGACATTCTCAATACCGGAGTGCACGAGGCCCTCTTTTTTTTCTTCCTCAAGTACAGGCAAAAGATATTGCAGTGCATAAATATGTGATATATCCCACATATCTGAATCTATCTATCACAAAATCACATGCATGGATATAGTAATATCCAAAAACAAGAATATAGAGATGATAAGTAATATGGATACATTAAAAGGTTACTCATATAGAGTCAAATACAGTATCAGAAAGAACAACTCAAATACTGAATATATCCAGAGTGTCTGGATATCACAGACAGAACTAGGAAATAAGATACATATGCACATATAAATCAAAATGATAAATACACAAAAAAAAAATGGAGATCCTACAGGAAGTTATCTACTAGCACTCGGCCTACTCTTAAAAGTGTGAATCCTTAAGAGATTGGTCCACCTTTGCTACTACTATCTATACTGGTAAACCTAGAGTGTGATAATATCAGAGGTTAAAACTCAAACAAGAATATAAACTGAAGCTCGCGCAATACTATGGATACCATATCAGTGAGGCACACTAACATGAACAATATAAATGATGTGTATGAACGAATCATGAGCTATACAATAACAATGAAGCCTTTTATCCCAAGTATTTGGGGTAGGCTGCATGGACCAAAAAAGAATCATGCCAGATCGATCATTTTGATATTCCTTCTCCATTCATTTCTATCAAGTAATATCTTCTTATTTAAACCTCTAGACTCCATATCTTTGCGTATCACCTCCATCCATATTTTCTACAATCTTCCTTTCGTTCTTTTAACTTGTCCTACAGTGATAAACTCCCCTCTTCGAACTGGTGCATTTGTAGGTTTACGTTGCAAATGACCAAACCATCGTAAGTGATTTTCTCGCATCTTCTCATCGATGGGAGCTACACCTAACTTGGCACGAATATCTTCATTTCTCACTAAGGTAGGTGTAGCTCTCATCGATGAGAAGATGTGAGAAAATGCTTATGATGGTTTGGTCATGTGCAACGTAGGTTTACAAGTGCACCAGTTCGAAAAGGGGAGTTTATCAATGTAGGACAAGTTAAAAGAACGAATGGAAGACCGAAGAAAATATGGATAGAGCTGATATGCAAAGATATGGAGTCTAGAGATTTAAATAAGGAGATATTACTTGATAGAAATAAATGGAGAAGGAATATCAAAGTGATCGAGTAACATAATTAATGTGCTAAATATAGCATGGATCATGACGTACATGGATCAAGTAACAAGATATGCCGAATATAACAAGAATCATGTGGTATATATGTGTATAATATGACATGATCAGGTAAAAAGATGCACTCTCTATTCAACTAATTTGGAGCTGAATAGTGGGAGTATTCATGTATTCAAGAAGTGTACTGTATATGCCTGGTACCATGTTCTTGAGATGAATCACATATGAATTAGATATTGCACCACTAAGCGCAATATAAATAAGCATGCAAACTCCCACAAGACGTGTTTAATTCCGGTATCAATTTTTTTCATACCCACAGTGTAGTGTATGCTAAGTATCAAGGTGTCACATGTAATAGGGTATATATATCTATAGCCGAGTATATGAAATGACATGCGCAGCGATAGTTGTAAGGACAAGAGTGATACTACCAAGACAATAGTTACATAATATGTTCGCGCATGCAAGTTTACAATTCCAAGCAAAAATAACATGTACAAGTAATAATATGCATAAATAAACATGTGCACATATATGTTATATTTTGAATCAAGTAGTATATGCCCGAACATGGCATGTATGACTAGACATGAGTTATGGCAGATCTGAATTAATCATGTACAGAGTGATTGAATATGTATATATGGGTATCATATCTAAATCAAGAGATATATGCATTGATATAACATGTATGCCTATGTTGCTGCAACTCAGTGAATATATCGGTTTACAGGTCTTGTTTAATTAGCACAAAATGAAATTAGAGACTAAGATTTGGTACAATGTAGAGAGTTTAATTAGCTTTCTAATAAAACTTGAATAAGTTCAATTGGAATTTTATGGCAAAAGTTATAGTTGTTTAACATAAATATACTACTGTTGCCATGGACCCAATACAACTATGATTTCCATATTTGAGTTGATCAAGATAATATTAAATTTTGAGTCCAAGATTTTAATAAGTTCTAGATAATTCAATTAACTTTTCAATGAGACTTGAATAAAATCAATTAGAGTTCTACAACAAAAGTTATAACCAATTTACCATGAATCTATTGCAATAGTGTTGCTAACCTAGTAGAACAGCTATGATAGAAATTCCGTGCTATTTTTGGTAGGTAGATGGCTAAATTAGGATCTTATATAGTTGAATGAATCGTAGTTTAGTTAATCATCTTTCTAATAGCACTACAATGAGATTAATCGGAGTTGAGATGCAAAAATTATAATAGTTCTAAGATAAACTATTGTGTATGTATAGATAGCAATATGTTCTGTGCATGTATAATATGCATGGGGTGACACGGGCAATTTAACTCAAGTTACGTGCAATTTTAGTCATTCATAATTATGAAAACTAGTTAATAATATGTTTGAGATCACATGAAAAGAAATTATATTAAGAAATTACAAGTTTGAAGGGTTTGAGAGTGTAATCTTGCCTCTTGTTGAACCTGAATCGGAAATAAACCGATATTGATACGATTGCTTTCCAAAAGTGGAAATATTCTCAAAGAATCACTGAAGGGAACAATAGTAGCTGGAAAAGGTTTTCGCATATTGGTGGAGAAATTTAGAGTTGATCTGGAAAAGTTAAACTCAATAACAAGCCTCATATGACAATTTAATGGATTTTTAGTATTTTTTTAGGCTGAATGTTTGGCGATTTATTTTAGAAAATGAAGATAGAACCAGAATTGTAGTAACAAGAAAAAATGAAGAGAGACTCAAGAGGAAGATTATTGATTTTTTTAGATTTTTCCAAATTTATTGATGAATCAAACTGTTGTTGGAAGATAGGTATGCAACTATATTAAAACTCTTAAATTTCGTCTTATTTACAAAATTTCCCATGAGTCACTTTCAACTCAAATTTGGTCAACAAAGATTGCATGGCTTCTGGGGATGAATTTGGAGTTGGCTTAAGGGTAAAATTGGAATTTTTAATTTAATTTAATTAATTTAATTGAGTATTTGTCAAAAAATTAGTCGATCCGGAATAATTCACGAAAAATATAAAAAATACCAATAAATAAATAAGATGTCCCCGCTATGCAAAATTTAAAATTGAAGTTTACATTGAAATATATAACTTAATTTACTAACTATCTGCCTGTATCAATATTTGGGTTTTACGGAATAAATCAATAGATGGGCTTAAGAATTAGGGGTGTTACAGTCTATCTCCCTAACAAAAAATTTTGTCCTCAAAATTTAAGTCAAAATTGAAAAATAACAATAAGGTAAATGGAAAAGTACCTATTTAATAATAAATTAAAATAGGTACCGAGGTATTGGAATTAATATAGATGTCTGTCCCCATTAATCTCAATAACTTTCCTGTCTAGAATCCAAAATAGAATTGTTAGTATCCGCAGTCAAACTTTTGGATCTCCATAATTAAAATTAAGGATCCTGATATAAATAACGCATAATAATAGAAACAAGCACAAGGCTCTACACCAATTCTATAGAGTTAGATATGTGAATTATCTTTTCTATTCAGCACTCTCAATACAACTTTATTTATCACATATCCCCATATATATATATATATATATATATATATATATATATATATATATATATATATATATATATATATATATATATATATATATGAGAAAATGGGAAATTCACCGTTTTCCCGTTTACTCTCTCTCTCTCTCTCTATATATATATATATATATATATATATATATATATATAACTTAGGTCATCAAATTCAACAATTTTAGATATCTCCAATAATCATCAAATTTTTAGCCACATAGAAATTCAAGCTTCACTTTGAAAAGGATATTCATAATCGCCATTAAACATCAGATAAAATATCTGAATATCAATCTCATAAATATCATACCAAATCCATCAATCAAATCACTTGAACATATATTGTGTAAAGAAAGGATAAATCATGTGATTTGGGTCTATAATCTAGAATAGATTGTGACATCAAAAAGAAATTTTAATATGTTATGAAATCTAAAATCAAAATGATATTAACTATAAAGATGGCATAGGTCCACTAAATGAATCACAATCAAGTTATTCCAACACCAATTAAATAAATAACTAAGTAATATCAGAAAGTCAGTCTCCCATCCTTGTGATCTTTTATCTTCAAAGTAAATCTTGATTGATAAATAAAAATTGATCTCAATATAGTTCTTTTTAACTACAATAGAATGTAAAAAAATATTAATTTGCTAAAATAAAATCTTTAACTATCATGAAAATCACAAGATCATCTTTTATGCGGAAAAATAAAAGGTTTAATAAAACATACCGGAATCAACCATTATGAAATCTACTTCTTGAAAAAAATCTGTAGAAATTGTTTCTCTCACTTAGCCCCTTTTCTTTGCTTCACCAGACTCAATAGGATAATCTGATCAAATTTAAAAGCATGGGTTAAGAGAGGACAATTCCTACGTTTAATATATAACAATTATCCTACTCCCCATAACAGTAGTTAGATAAGAAATACAACTTTCTCTATTATCTCTCAACCGTGCATATTGTTTCAAATCCAATAACCACCTTATCCTTTTAAATCCAAATAATGTCCATATTACCCTTTTCATGTGGGACTTATTTTAACATTCTCCCACTTGGCCCATATGAATAACACTTATTTGGATTGATAAGGTATAATATGCAAATAACATTAGTTTATTTGCACTTTTGTGAGATTACAATAATATCATAATTAAATAACTTACCAACATGAGTCATAACGGTAAATATCAATAAAGCGACATCTTCCCTTCCATGTACTACAATGCTAGTAAATTATTTAATTATAATCCATAATAGGAAGTAACCATAATGTCCCTATAATGTCTTTGTCAAAGATGATTCCTGTCATCAATAATCCATTTTCATAATTACGTAATTGATGGTAGGCAGGAAAAATGTCAGAAATACAATTAGTGATATCTTTATAAATGTTATAGAACAAAAAAATAAAGATCCACAAACATCCCTCATAAATTGCAACAAAGACGCATGCGATCAACATGTTCCTTAAATATCTTTGGTGCTAATCCTTTAGTCAAAAGATCTGCAATCATAAGCTCAGTCTTAACATATTCTATAAACACTGTTTGTTTCTGAACTTCCTCCTTAACTGCTAAATACTTGAGCTCCATGTGCTTAATGCCATTAAAGTATTTGTCGTTCTTGGAGAAAAAAAACTGCTGCAGAATTATCACAATACACTCTCAGTGGCTTGGTAATGCTGTCGACAATTTCAAGTCCCAAGATAAAATTCCGCAACCATAAAGCATGAACTGTAGCCTCAAAGCATGCCACAAACTCAGCTTCCATAGTAGATGTTGCTATGATAGTCTGTTTGGTGCTTTTCCATGATATTGCTCCTCCAGCTAATAGGAACAAGTAACCAAAAGTTGATTTTCGACTATCAACAACCAGTAAAGTCAGAGTCAGAGTAGCCAACCACCTCCAACTGATCAGATTTCGATACATATAGTGTCTTGTTCCCTTAAGGTATCTTAAAACCTTCTTTGCAGCTTTCCAATGCTTCATGCTGGAATTACTTTGGTATCTCCCAAGTATTCCAACTGCAAAACTAATGTCCGGTCTTGTACAAGTTTGAGCATTCATCAAGCTTCCAATAACAGATGCATAAGGAATATTTTCCATTCCTTTCTTTTCCAATGCATTCTGTAGACAATCCTTTTCACTAAACTTGTCTCCTTTACAAATAGGAGCAGGAGTAGCTGCACATTCAGCCATATGAAATGTTTCAAGAACTTTATCGATATATCTGTTCTGAGACAACCCTAACAATCCACATAATCTATCACGAAATATTTCTATTCCTATCACGTAAGTTGCCTCACCCATATCTTTCATTTCAAAGTTCATAGAAAGAAATCTCTTGGTTTCATTCAATAAACCAAGATCATTACTGGCAAGCAATATGTCGTCAACATATAGAATTAAGAAAATAAATTTGCTCCCACTGACCTTTAGATATATACACCAATCAACGATATTTTTCTTAATCCAAAGGATGTTATGGTATCATTAAACTTAAGATACTATTGTCTGGAAACTTGTTTAAGTCCATAAATTGACTTCTTTAATTTGTATACCATATGCTCATTTCTTTTAATCAAGAAACCTTCGGGTTGATCCATATAAACTTCTTCATCTAAATTCCCATTCAGAAAAGCAGTTTTCACATCCATTTGGTGTAACTCCAAATCGAAATGAGCCACCAGAGCCATTATGATCCTAAGAGAGTCCTTCTTTGATACATGAGAGAACGTCTCTTTGTAATCAACACCTCCCTTTTGAGTGAAACCTTTTGCAACAAGTCTAGTTTTATGTCGTTCAATATTGCCATTACAGTCGCGTTTAGTCTTAAAGACCCACTTACGACTGTCTTAAAACCTTCAGGCAAATCAACGACGTCCCAAACTTCATTTTGTTTCATTGATTTCAACTCATCATTCATGGCATTTATCCATTTTTCAGAATCACTACTTTCAATGGCTTGTGAAAATGAAACCGGATCTTTACTTATCCCTAAGTCATAATCAGATTCTTGCAAATATATCAAATAATCATCTAAAATAGCTGATCTCCTGTCTCTTTGAGATCTTCTTAATGCTATTTCTTGTGATTGTTATGAAATTGATTCATTGGTGATATTCTCATTATGGAGTGACTGATCATTAGATTGTTGTTCAATGTTATCATACTGTATGACAACTGGAGAAACAACAATTTCCGTTGAAGTTACGGGTATTGGGATAGGCACCTGAACTTCTTCGATGATCACATTACGTGATACATCACTCCCACTAATTTCACCATTCTCAAGAAATCTGGCATTTCCGATTTCAACAATTCTCATACTATGGTTATGGTAATAAAATCTATACCCTTTGGACATCTCTGGGTAACCAATAAAGTACCCGCTTACAGTTCTAGAATCCAATTTCTTTTCATGTGGATTATAGATCCGAGCCTCAGCTGGACAACCCCAAATATGAAAGTGCCTCAAACTCGGTTTCCTTCCCGTCCACAATTCAAAAGGAGTCTTTTGAACTGCCTTACTAAGAACCCGGTTAAGCAAATGAATAGCTGTCTTAAGGGCTTCCATCCACAATGAAATGGGTACCGAGGAGTTACTTAACATACTCCTAACCATTTGCATAAGAGTACGATTATGCCTTTCAGCCACACCATTCTGCTGAGGCGTACCAGGCATTGTATATTGTGCACAAATATCATGCTCTTCTAGGAATTTAGCAAACGGTCCTGGACATTGTTTTATTCCATCATACCTTCCGTAATACTCACCACCTCTATCTGATCGAATGATTTTTACCTTTCTATCTAATTGCCGCTCAACTTCAGCAATATATGCCTTTAAAGCATTTATTGTTTGAGACTTTTCATGCAACAAATAGATATAACCGTAACGTGAAAAATTATCGATGAAAATGATAAAATACTTTTCTCCACCAAAAGACGGTGAGTAGAAAGGTCTACAAATATTAGTATGGACAATCTCCAAAAGTTTTCCACTTCTTGTGGTGCCTTTCTTTGTATGTTTGGTTTGCTTTACTTTAATGCAATCCGCACATACATCAAAATCAATAAAATCAAGATTCGATAGAATCCCATCTTTTACTAACCTTTCCATTCTTTCTCTGGATATATGACCTAGTCTTTTATATTACAAGAAAGAAGAATTTTCATTAACTCTGCTACGTTTAGTTCCAACATCATGATGCAAGGTGAGGAGTGTTTCAGCAAAATTTTTGTCAAGATTAAATCTATATAACCCTTCAGATAAAACACCAGAACCAACAAATGAGTCATTTCTCAACAAACAAAAACCCTTATGTTCAAAATATAAAGCATAACCATCATAATCAAGTCTTGACATGGAAATTAAAATTCTAGAAATAGTAGGAACATAAAGAGTATCAAATAGGTCTAAACAGTGGCCTAACTCTAAAAGCAAACGTAAAGTTCCAACACCAACAACTGGTACTTGAGTTCCATTTTCCAAGACTACAAAATGCTCATTTTCCTTTATGTTCTGGTTCGAAAGGTATCCTGCATCGAATTTGAAACATGAACAGTAGAGCCAGAGTCAATCCACCATGTATTAGAAGGAACTTGTGTCATATTTGATTCGAAACATACATAATCCAATAGCTTACCTTTCTTCTCGAACCAAACTCTTCGTTTCTGGTAATTTTTCTGTAAATGCCCAGAGCGATGACAGAAATAGCATTTTGATCCATTATGTTCCTTCTTGCGAGCTCCATTGTCATGAGAGGATCCTGCAACTTTTAATGGATCTTTCTTGAAACTCTTCTTTAGTTTCTTTCCTTTACTTCCAACTCCATGACTCATAACATTAATTGAATGTTGTCCTTATTGCTTAAGCCTTGCCTCTTCTTGAATTAATATACTTGCCAATTCATCCACATTCCACTTTTCCTTAATAGTGTTATAGTGAATCTGAAATGGCCCATACTGAGTAGGTAAGGAATTTAGAATGAACTGAACAAGAAAACTTTCATCAATATTCATACCCAAAGATTTGAGTCTGGCAGCTAGATTGGTCATTTCAAGGACATGCTCATTCATTCCACGGCTACCATTAAATTTCATGGTGGTAAGTTCAGCCATTAATCTCCCTCCAAGGGACTTGTTCGCTAAATGAAACCGATATTCCACAGTCTTTAAATATTCCTTTGCATTTTCAATTTGATGAAGCGTTGACTTAATATTATTCGCAATACACATTCGCATAAACATGATGCTTAATCTGTTCGATCTTTCCCATGACTTAAACCAAGCTCGCTGCTCCGAACTGCTTGTATCAGTAATAGCAGCTGGTTTGTCAATTCGCAGTGCTAAGTCAAGATCCAGAGCACCAATGTGAAATTAGATCTGTTCCTTCCAGTCAGAGAAATTAGTTATACTAAAGATCGGAACAGAAGAAGCTAGCGAATGAAGCGAAATAGGAACTGACACTGCAATAAAAATCATCATAACATTAATGCTTTGAGAAAATTATTTTCATTAGTAATACTGCGTTCAATCTTTGGATTAACTAATGCAAAATACTAATATTCAAATTTAATAATGATTTTCACTTACGTAGGTATAATTGATAACTCTACAAAGTTTGACTGGTCTGTCACCTTTGGGCATCCATTCCAATCTCACTATCATTCTATCAATTATCCTAATTAATTTAATGACTATTTGAAAATTGGTGCACATTTGAGTCAAACCATAATAATCAAATAATCATTCCATAATAATTTTGCAAAGTCATAATTCAATTCAATATTTATAACTTTTCTCAGCAATATCACTATGGTGACAACATGCTAACTATAATACAAATATTGATTGATAAATAACAAAACAAAATCGGTCGGAATCAATTCAAAACAGACAAATAATATCCCAGAACAAAAATATCATCATAAAGAAAAAATAGCTCATGCCCATCAATTCTGATCTTAAGATAGTTATCTAAGCTAAAAGAAATTGAGCTACTGCAATAGCGCAGTTGGCTAGATTGTATGGCTGTAACCATCAGGTCGAAAGTTCGAGCCCTCCTTCTAGTGTTTTACCTTTTTTTATTTCACAGTAAAAGAATTACAGAGTAGTGCGGTGAGAGGGCCTTAAACTCTCGACCTCCGATAAGTCAAGCAACTATGAAACCTACGCGCTAGCCAACTGCGCCCGCAACATCAATTGACTGTTGGTGCTGGTATTTTCTAATTTAATGCAAAAAGATTCAATTTTGTTAGAACTAAGATTTGGCAGATAAGGGTTTCTGAATTTTTTTTATTAAATCAACAATTAAGAAGTAATTTCGATTATCATACAGGGACTCCGGCTACGACATAATTTCATCAAGATTTCATTAAATCCGAAAAACATAGAAAATTGATCTTTATATTAAAAAGAAAAATTATGATAGTTTCAACTAGGCTCTGATACCAAATGTAAAAAAAATATTAATTTGCTAAAATAAAATCTTTAACTATCATGAAAATCACAAGATCATCTTTTATGCGGAAAAATAAAAGGTTTAAAAAAACATACCGGAATCAACCATTATAAAATCTCCTTCTTGAAGAAAAACCTGTAGAAATTATTTCTCTCACTTAACCCCTTTCTTTGCTTCACCAGACTCAATGGGATAATCTGATCAAATTAAAAAGCATGGGTAGAGAGAGGACAATTCCTACGTTTAATATATAATAGTTATCCTACTCCCCATAATAGTGTTAGATAGGACTACAACTTTCTCGATTATCTCTCAACCGTACATATCTTTTCAAATCCAATAACCACCTTATCCTTTTAAATCCAAATAATGTCCATATTACCCTTTTCATGTGGGACATATTTTAACATAGAATATATGTCAAAGACACTAAAATTTAAATCCCAGATTTCCTAATTTAACAATTCATAATTGATATATTTCGCAGATGAACTGAATAAACATCCATACACATAGTGTTATCCGTATTCAATGTTGGTTCCATCCACGCTCCATCTTTGGCCATACTTTACTTGATCATTCATCCTATTATCAAATTGAATGCACCAAATGGAGTCTTATTGAATCAAATCACACTAAGACTCCTTCTATCCAAATCAAGTAAGTTATCACAATAATCCCCAAAGTTTTCTCAGATTGACAATATTCTTCTTTATCCTATATCAACAAAATTCAGTCACATAATTTTGTATATAGGTTGATTATGAGAAGTTATTCTTTTGGAAATAAAGAATAAGCATGAAAATTAGATCAGAAATAAATGATATGATATAGAACATAATAAGAAAATTAGAAATGTTAATGGATATTGTTAGCATGTATGTAGCAGAGTCCTAAGTTCATAGGTCAAATAATAAAAATAATGGCAGTTCTGATACCACTCTGTGATGTCCATAAATCACATAGATTGGCTCGAGTGTATGTCCCAATAAAGAGGTAGAGTGTCACTAGTGGGCACTCTCAATACCAGAGTGCACGAGCCCCCCCTTTTTTTTTTCTTTTTCAAACACATGCAAGAGATATGAAAGTGCATAAATAAGAGATATATCTCATATGTCTGAATCTATCTGTCACAACATCAAGGCATGAATATAGCAATATCTAAAAATAAGTATATAAAGATGATAAGCATATGTATACATCAAAAAGTTACTTATGTAGTGTCAAGTATAGTATTAGAATATAATAACTCATGTACTGAATATATACAAGAGTATTCGGATACCACAGACAGAATTAGAAAATAAGATACACATGTACATACAAATCAAAATAATAAATACACAAAACGAATGGAGATCCTATAGGAAGTTGCTTACTAGCGCTTAGCTTACTCCTAAAAATGTAAATCCTTAAGAAGTTGGTCCACCTCTGCTACTACTATCTATGCTGATAAATCTGGAGTGTGATAATCTCAAGATCAGAACCCAAACAATAATACAAATCCTAACTCATGCAATATTATGGACAACATATCAGTGAGGTATGCTAGCAGGAACAATATAAAAGATATATACGAATGAATCATGAACTATAAGTATGCAAAATACAACCTGAATTATAAATTACATAGTATGCAAAATATAACATAATTAACGCATGCTATATATAGCATGAATCATGACGTATATTGATCAAATGATAAGATATGCCAAATATAACAAGAATCATGTGGTATATAGTGTATATAATATGACATGATCAGATGAAAAGATACACTCTCTATTCTATTAGTTTGGAACTTAATGGTGGGATTATTCACGTATTCTAGAAGTCTACCGTGTGTTTCTGGTGCTACGGTCCCGAGATGAATCACATATGAATCAGATTCTGCATTGTTAGAAGCAATATAAATAAGCATGCAAACAACCACAAAACATGTTTCATTCCACCATCCATTTTTTCCACACCCACAATATAGTATATGCTACCTATCAAGGTGTCAAGTAGTATACGCTAAGTATCAAGGTGTCATATGTAATATGATACATGTATCAATAGCCGAGAATATAAAACAATACCCATGACAATAGTGGCAAGGATAAGAGTAGTACTGACAAGCATAAGAGTTACAGAACATGTTTGCGTGCGCGAGTTTACATTTCCATGTAAGAATAATATGTATAAGTAATAACATACATAAATAAATATGCGTGTATGTATGTCATGTTTTGAGTCAAGTAGTATATGCACGAACATGACATGTATGTCTAGACATGAACTATGACAGTTCTGAATTCACCATGTATAGGTAATAATAAGAGTGATTGAATATGTGTACATGGGTATCATAATATAAATCAAGAGATACATGAACAAATATAACATATATGTCTATATTGTTGTAACTTAGTGGACATATCATATTTACAAGTCTTATTTGACTAGTGCAAAAATGAAATTAGAGGCAAAAACAGAATAAGATTTATATTTATAGAGAGTTCAATTACCTTTCTAATAAAACTTAAATAAGTTCAATTGGAGTTCTATAGCAAAAATTATAGTTGTTTTACAATAGACAAGCTCCTGCTACTATGGTCCTAATATAACTATAATTTTCTAATTTGATTTGACTAATATAACATTAAATTTAAAGCCTAAGATTTTACTCAATTATAGATAATTCAATTAACTTTCTAATGTAACTTGAATGAGCTCAATTAAAGTTCTATAACAAAAGTTAAGGCCAATTTACCATGAACTATTGCTATAGTGCTGCTAACCTAGTACAACAGCTATGACAGATTTTTCATGATATTTTTGGGTAGGTAGATGGCTAAATTAAGATGATATAGCCAAAAAAAATTGTAGTTTAATGAATCATCTTTCTAGTAGTAATAGAATAAAGTCAATCAGATTTAAGATACAAAAGTTATAATAGTTTTAAGATGGGCTGTCATGTGTGTATAGACATCAACACATCCTGTGCATGTATAACATGCACGGAGTGACATGGGCAAGGAAACTCAAAGTACATGCAAGTTTGGAAATTTATAATAATGAAATTAGTTAATAATACATCTAAGATCACATGAAAAGAAATTAAATTAAGAAATTACAAGTTTGAAGGGTTTGAGAGTATATTCTTGTCTCTTATTGAACCCGAATCAAAAATAAATCAATATGGATGCGATTGCTTGCCAAAAGTAGATAAAATTCCCAAAGAATCAGTCAAGGGAAGAAGGGAAGGAGCTGAAAAAGATTTTTCCACATTGGTGGAGAATTTTAGAGTTGATTTGGAGATGTTAGACTCAAAAATAAGGCTCATAAAACAATTTAATGGATTTTCAGCTCACTCTCAGGCTAAATATTTAGTGATTTATTTTAGCGAAATGGTGAAGAAATTAGGGTTTGTGGTCTGGAGAGAAAATAAAGAGAAACTTGATAAGAAGAAGATTGTTTTTTTTTATTTTTTTAAATTTATTTAATGGGACAAACTATTGTTAGAAGATAGGTATGCAACCATGTTAAAAAACCCTTCAATTTCATCTTAGGGTGTGTTCATTTGCATGGAAGTAAAATAAAAGTAGTGAAAGTAAGGCTATTTATACTATTTCAAGTGTTTGTTTGATCAAGAAAAAAATTAGAAGTTACTTTTTATATGGTGAGATACTGCCTATGTGACACCTTACTTCCAAAATTTTCTTACTTAGACTTTTGAGTTGGAAAAGCTTAGAAAGTAAAGAAATAAGGTAAGAAAATATTTTTTTATTTATATATCATCATTAGTAGTACTTTTTTTCATAAAAAATAAATAAAATAAGATAGATAATATTTGATTTAATTAATTAAGTAATAATTCCTTCATTTACTAATACATTTCCTTCTTTAAATTTTAGTAAACAAATAGAAGAAAAAGACTCTTATCTTATTTCAACTATGGAAGTTTCATCTCAATTTCTTCCTCCATTACTTCTATGAGCCAAACACAACCTTATTTAAAAAATTCCCATTGAGTCAATTTCAACTCAAATTTAGTCAATGAAGGTTGAAAGGTTTTTGGAGATGAATTTGGAGTTTGTAAACATAAAAATGGAATTCTTGATTTAATTTGATTGTTTTAAGCATGTATTTGTTAGAAAATTGGTCGATCATGAATAAATCAAGAAAAATATAAAAAATCCCAAATAATAAGATAAGAGGTTCCTGCTCTACATAATCTGGAATTGAAGCGTAGATTGAAAGATATAACTCAATTTGCTTGGTATATACCATATCAGCATCCGGATTCCCGATCGGATACAGATAATACATAATAAATTGATAGATGGGCTTAAGTATCAGGGGCATAGGGGCATTATAAATTGATAGATGGTCTTAAGTATCAGGGGCATAGGGGCATTACGGAATAACTCAACATTTTGAGCTTATATAGTGATCTTAAACGTCCATCAAACATTCTCCAACTGAAACAATTTTTATTACTAATAAGATGTTCAGCATTTCATATGGGGACGTCATCATCTAATAACACATGGGAATTAAATCAGTGGACTCCCCATTGAGGAAGCAAATTTACCCTTACTAAGAATTAATGTACTTTCTAAATATCCTTAAATACTAACATCTAAATTTTACTGCTTATTCATATTGAAAGTGTAAATGAACTTAAAAGTTAGTGGAATTTAATCTTAATAAAGTTAAGAAAATAGAGATTATAATTCTATAAAAAACTGAATAAAAAACTGAATAAGTCATTGTATTACTATATTTTAGCCGCTAGCTCACATAATTATTCCTAAGCTAGTAGCTCACCTACAATAATCCCGATATATATATATATATATATATATATATATATATATATATATATATATATATATATATATATATATATATATATATATATATATATATATATATATATATATATATATATATTATAGTGAAAATGAGCTGACATCTCATGCAAGCTACCAGAGATACAGTTCAGTTTTACTACCTATAATAATTTTTTAAATATTTTTTTGCGGATTAAGATCTCAACATCCTAGGGCTGACTCATACCCAATTTCTTGGATTTTAGTTTTGATTTAGTCATCTATCTAGTTGACACAAATTTTAATGGTTTCCAATAGATAAATAGTTTCCATCCACTTATTGAAAGTGTAAATGAACTCCAAAATTAATAAAATTTAATCTGATTAAATTTAAGAAGATAGAGATCCTAATTCTAAAAAAATTGAAAAGTCATTGAATTAGCTCGCATAATTTTCATGAGCTAGCAACTCACCTAAAATAATCCTTATATATTTATACATATAAAGGATAATGTAAATGAGCTGACAGCTCGCTCAAGCTATCAGAGCTGCAGTTTACTTCTCTACTAATTTTTGTAATAAAATTTCTTTCGAATTATGATCTCGACACCCTATGGTTCACTCATAACTAATTTTTTGGGTTTTAATTTCAACTTGCTCATCCATCAAGTTGACCCTAAAATAATGGTTTTCGGTAAATAGAATATTTTGTATCCATTTGATGAAAATATAAATGAACTCCAGCATTCATGAAATTTAACCTTAAAGAAGTTTAGAATGTATAGATCCTAATTCCAGAGAAAATTTAAAAAACGTTAAATTAATATACTTTTGCACTACTTTACATAAGTTTTCCTAGGCTTGCAACTCACCTAAACTAATCCCATATATATATATATATATATATATATATATATATATATATATATATATATATATATATATATATATATATATATATATATATATATATATATATATATATATATATATATATATATATATATATATATAATTACTATATATGATTTGACAGTTAAAGTAAGTTACATACGTCAGCAGCAAAATAGCAGTGACCCCATTGTTTTCTTCCAAAATAAGTTTTAGATCATGATCTCTACCTCATTAACTGCTATAGGATAAAGTTTCATGAGTTTTGAACTTCATTTGTTCTTTCATGAAGTGGATATCATTAATTTTGTGTTTTTGGATTGAACAACAAATCAAAACTAAAACCCATAAAATTGGGTGTGAGTGAACCCTAGGAGGTTTAGATCGTAATTCAAAAGATTTTTTTTTAAAAATTATTTGAGATAGTGGAAATAGATGTAGTTCTGCTAACTTACGTGAGTCGGTGACTCATTTTCATTATTTAATAATAGAAATGAGCTGTTGACTCATGCAGCTCAGGCCCATGTTCGCTATCTCTAATATTTTTTTAAAAAAATTTCTTTTAGATTATGATTACGGCTACTTAGGTTTCACTCATCCCCAATTCTTGGGTTTTAGTTTATATTTAGTCTTTCATCAAATAAGCGCAAAATTAATAGCTCTCGATAAACATAATATTTTATATCCACTTAATGAAAAGTAAATGAATTTTAAAAGCCATAGAACTTGATCATCAAGAAGTTAAGGAGATAGAAATCATGAACCTAAAAAAATTTTGAAAAAATTCATAGGATCATATTATTTTTTTGCCGCTGACTCACGTAACTTATTTGAACTAGCGACTTATATCCAGTAATCCCATACACACACATACACACATGTGTATAAGATTACTGTAGGTGAGCTGCCAACTTAGAAAAATTTACGTGAGCTAGTAGTAAAAATATATTGATCAAATAAACTTTCTTCAAAAGTTTTTAGAATTAGTATATCTACTTCCTTAATTTCTTTCAGATCAAATTTCATAAATTCTGGAGTTCATTTACTCTTTCATCAAATAGATATAAATTATTTTATTTATTAAAAATAGTTAATTTGTGTCAACTTGATAGATGACTAAATTAAAACTAAAAGGGAAATTCTAGTACTCTTCACATTGATCGCTACGCCCTGTATTAATTTGGTAATGTTTAGATAATATTGTAGAATAAAAATTATTATATATATATATACACACACACACACATACATACATACATACATACATACATACATATATCCTAGTGGTGTTAATGAGATAGAGATCATGATCTAAAATAGATTTTGGTAAAAAACAATGGGTCACTGCTTTTTTGCCGCTGACGTTGTAACTTACTTTAACTGTCAAATCATATATAGTAATTTTATGTGTGTGTGTGTGTATACACATACATACATACATGCATATATACATATATACACACAAACACATAAAATTACTATATATAATTTAACAGTTAAAATAAGTTACATACGTCAGCGATAAAAAATAGTGACCCTATTGTTTTTTACCAAAATTTATTTTAGATCATGATCTCTACCTCATTAACTGCTCTAGGATAATATTTCATGGGTTTTGAACTTCATTAGTTCTTTCATGAGGCGGACATAATTATTTTTTTGTTTTTGGATTGAATAACAAAATCAAAACTAAAACCCAAGAAATTGGGTATGAGTGAGCCCTAGCAGGTTGAGATCGTAATTCAAAAGAAATTTTTAAAAAATTATTTGAGATAGTAAAAATAGTTGCAGTTCTGCTAACTTACGCGAGTCGGTACCTAATTTCTATTATTTAATAATAGAATTGAGCCGTCGAGTCATGCAGCTCAGGCCCATATTCGCTATCTCTAACTTTTTTTTAAAAAACTCTTTTGGATTATGATTACGGTCTCTTAGGGTTCACTCATCCCCAATTTCTTGGGTTTTAGTTTATATTTAGTCTTTCATCAAATAGGAAACAAATTAACGACTCTCGGTAAACACAATATTTTATATCAACTTAATGAAAAAGCAAATGAATTTTAAAAGCCTTGGAACTTGCTTATCAAGAGGTTGAGGTGATAGAAATCATGACCCTTAAAAAAATTTTGAAAAAATTCATAGGATCATATTACTTTTTCGCTACTAACTCACGTAACTTATTTGAACTAACAACTTATATCCAGTAATCCCATAAACACACACACATACACACATGCGTATAAGATTATTGTAGGTGATCCACCAGCTTAGAAAAAATTACGTGAGCTAGCAGTAAAAATATAGTGATCCAATAAATTTTCTTCAAAATTTTTAGAATTAGTACATCGACCAGCTTAACTTCTTTCAGACCAAATTTCATAAATTCTGAAGTTCATTTACACTTTCATCAAATGGATATAAATAATTTTGTTTATTAAAAATAGTTAATTTTGTGTCAACATGATAGATAACTAAATTAAAACTAAAAGGAAAATTCTAAATGCACATCACATTCCGCTTAGTGAGCACCACCTTCTTAGTGACAACAACAACAACAACAACAACAACAACAATTAAGCATTTTATCCCAAGTACTTGGGGGTAGGCTACATGAACGAAAAAGAGAATCACGCCGGATCGATCACTTTGATATTCCTTCTCCATTTATTTCTATCAAGTAATATCTTCTTATTTAAACCTCTAGACTTCATATCTTTGCGTATCACCTCCATCCATATTTTCTTCTATTTTTCCTTCGTTTTTTTAACTTGTCCTACATTGGTAAACTCCCTTCTTCGAACTGGCGCACTTGTAGGCCTACGTTGCACATGACCAAACCATCATAAGTGATTTTCTCGCATCTTCTCATCGATGGGAGCTACACCTAGCTCAACACGAATATCTTTATTTCTCACTTTATCTCTTCTAGTATTGCTGCACATCCAATGGAGTATGCATATCTCTACTACACATATCTTATGTGAATGACGTTTCTTTATAGCCCAATATTTCGTGCCATATAATAAAGCTGGCCTAATAGCAGTTCTATAAAATTTTCCTTTCAATCTTAATGGAATGTTATGGTCGCATAAAACTCCCGTTGCCCTCCTCCATTTCAACTAGCCAGCTTGTACCCTATAGTTAACATCATTATCGATCTCTCCATCATTCTGAATAATAGAACCCAAATATCTAAACTGACTGCTCATTTATATTTCTTACCTATCCAGTTTTACAGTATTATAGTTTATGGTCCATCGTTTACTAAATTTATACTCCATATACTCTATTTTAGACCTACTCAATCTAAAATCTTTAGATTCTAATGTATGCCTCCACAACTCTAACATGACATTTACCTTTGCTCTTGTCTCATCAACTAAGACAATATCATCAGCAAATAGTATACACCAAGATATCTCATCCTGAATGGTTTTAGTAAGCTCATCCATTGCTATAGCAAATAAGAATGGGCTCAATACAGATCCTTGATGCAATCTAATTGTGATAGAAAAATCACTTGTTAAACACCACATGTTCTGACATTGGCCACTACTCCATCATACATATCTTTAATTATGTCGATATAATTGATGAGAACTCTTTTCTTCATCAGTGTCCACCAAAGTATCTCTCGTGGAACATTATCATAGGTTTTCTCTAAATCAATAAATACCATATATAAATTTCTATTTCTCTCTCGGAATCGCTGTATAAGTTGACAAAGTAAATAAATAGCTTCTGTTATCGATCGTCTCAGCATAAATTTAAACTGGTTCTCCGATATTTAATAATTTGTCGCAATCTATGTTCAATTACCCTTTCCCAAAGCTTCATAGTGTGACACATGAGTTTTATTCCCCGATAATTAGAACAACTCTGAATGTCACTCTTGTTCTTATATAGAGGTACTAGGGTACTCTTCCTCTTGCCAAATCTTATTAAAAAGATCTGCTAGCCATCTCACACCAATCCCTCCTAAATATCTCCATACATTTATAGGAATCTTATCTGAACTAATAATTTTTCTTGATTTCATTCTCTTCAAAACCTCTTTTACTTCAGACTCTTTAATTCTGCACATAAAACTACGATTTATAACCTCACATTGAACAGTAAGATCTCCCAAATCTTGAGTAAAATTACCATTATATAATCTATCAAAGTAATTTTTTTATCTTTCTTTAATCTCTTCGTCTCGAACTAGAACCATCTGATACTCATTTTTAATACACTTTACAGTACAAAAGTCTTTATACTTTCTCTCTCTTATTCGAGAAATTCTATATATATTCTTTTCTACCTCTTTATTATACAACTTCGCATACACTGGTTTATATAATTTTGTTTTTGCACCCTGAACAGTTTTCTTAGCCTCCTTCTTTGCTAGTTTATACTTCTCAAAACTTATTCAATTATTATTATTATTATTATTATTATTATTCAAATATCTATAAAGTCTCGCTTGATTTTAATAGCATTTTTTATCTCTTTATTCCACCATGATGTATCCTTACATGGTGGAGCACCGCCCCTCGACTCACCGAATATATTTTTAGCTATCCTTTTAATGTAGCTAGCTATTTTGTTGCATGTTACATTAGAATCATCATGGTCCCTCTAATCTGCTTCTTGTACTATTCTATCTATAAAAACTTTTTGATTATCTTCTAATCGCTACCACTTAATCTTAAAATCTAACTTACACTTAATCTTTTTGAGTTTCTGTCTAATCTGAATATCTAAAACTAAGAGTTTATATTGAGTAACTACACTCTGACCTGGCACCATCTTACAATCGATACAATTAGCTCTATCTACCATCTTAGTTTAAAAAAATCTATTTGGCTTGCATTCGATCCACTTTTAAAAGTAACTAAGTGAGAAACTCTCTTTTTAAACCAAGTATTCGCTAAAATTAAATCATAAGACAAAGCAAAATCTAGAATTGAGTTACCTGCTTTATTTCTTTCTCCAAAACTAAATCATTCATATATACTATCAAATCCATTACGACTAGTTCCTACATACCCATTGAGATCACCATCAATAAATAGTTTTTCTCTAACGGGTAGTTCTTGTACTATCTCATCTAGATCCTCTCAAAATTGATGTTTACTAGATTCATCAAGTCCTACTTGTGGCGCATAGGCACTAATGACATTAAAAATTTCTCCATCTAAAATAAGTTTAACTAATAAAATTCTATCATCCTTCTGTTCGCCATAAAAATTGTAAATGATTCTCTATTGAGATATTCAATAAAGGATTACAATTTTAATGGTTTTTCATTTATAAAAAATGAGAAAAATTGATTCCCTCTTTGTTTGAATCCGGGTTCTTAGGTAGTTGTGGAGGACGATCTTTCTCTCCATTGATACTCCGCACAAACTCTTTCAATTGGAAGGAAAAGAAACTTTTGGACTTCTGATCACAAGGGATAATTCAAGAAGAAGATGATCCATCTCTCCTCCTTTCTGTTCGCCATGAAAATTAAATTTCTCTTTACTGACAATCTTTCAATAAAGGATTACAATCTAACGGTTTTCCATTTATAGAAGACGAGGAAGATAGCTTTTCCTCTTTGTTTAAGGCTGGGTTTCTATGTAGCTATGGAGGACGATCCTGCACTCCGTTGACACTCCGTACAATTTCTCTCAGTTGGCTAAAGGGAAAAGAAAAGAAAGGCTCTTGACTCTTGATCACAGAGGATATCTCTTAGGAGAAGAAATTCGCCCGCATCTGTGTCTGTGTCTCTTTCGCTCCTCCGCCTTTTATAGGGGTTTTTAGAGTAACGTCCCGCCATATTTGCTCGTCCGTTAGCTCCCACTACTCGAGAAGTGCCGTCATATTCGTTAGGCAGTTGCTCCCACGATCGAAGTAATGCCGCTCAATTTTTTGGCAGTTAGCCCCATGATCTGAGGTGGCAACTCTCCTGTTCGGGTCGGGTGACTTTGTATTAAATCCCTAAGCGAAAGTTATGGGTAGTGTCGCGAATCTCAACTTTAGATTTGCAAACCTGTTCTGTCGTCTGGGTCGTGGACCTCAATCTTCAGGTTCGCGGCTCTGCTGAGTTCCGGACTTGAATCCGCGGATCTGCTCTGCTTTCCAGAATTTTTCGCCGACAAAACCCCCTCCAAAGTTTCCAAAACTCTCATGATTTTTTGAGGAGTTTTGGAATACTTTGGATATAATATTCTGTATTAGAATCTCCATTACATTTGCAGAAATCTGTGACTCTGTATTAGCACCAATGCTGCTTTTTTGCTTTGGAAGGGATACGTCTTTGTATTTGGGGCGCGAGCCTTCATTTTGGAGTAGAAAACGACTCTGTATTAGGGTCGCGAACTTTCGCTTCGGAAGGGACACGTCTCTGTATTAAGGGGCGCGAGCCTTCATTTTGGAGTAGAAAACGACTCTGTATTAGGGTCGCGAACTTTCGCTTCGGAAGGGACACGTCTCTGTATTAGGGGCGCGAGCCCTCATTTTGGAGTAGAAAATGACTCTGTATTAGGGTCGCGAACTTTTGTTTTTTGAGAAGAAAGCGACTCTGTATTAGGGTCGCGAACTTCACTTTTTTGGGAAGAAAGCGGCTCTGTGTTAGGGTCGCAAGTTCTTGCTTTTTGAGAAGAAAGTGGGTCTGTGTTAGGGTCGCGAACTTCGCTTTTTTGAGAAGAAAGCGGCTCTGCGTTAGGGTCGTGAACTTCGCTTTTTGAGAAGAAAGCGGCTCTGCGTTAGGGTCGCGAACTTCGCTTTTTATATAAGAAAGCCGCTCTGTGTTAGGGTCGCGAACTTCCACCTTTTTGGTTGCGGGAAGGCTAGAAGGCGATTGCTTTTTTACGGCGTAAGAATTGAGACGTTCTTTGAGCCGCATTAAATGAAAAGATACTCATGAGATTCGGGCCAGATATCACGTCTGCCCAGAGATCTCAGCCGTCAAATCATCCGCTGTATAACCCCACTTTATGAGAGAGGCTATTCTTATCCCAAGAAATTTGAAATCTGAGTTCCTCGTTAGGGCGCCTCAGACCTCTCATCTTCAATCTCCAATAGCTTTCGATTCTCTGTGCGAAAAGATTTTCTTAATCTGCAAAAGATGCCGAAGAAAGTTTCTTCTTCTTCCGCTGCTGCCAGTGGTCGTCAAGATCCTCAAGCAACCTCTAGTTCGATAGTGGTTCGGCAGGAACCCTTGATCGGAGGTAAATAAAAAAATTCGGAAGGCAGTCCCTTTTTTTCATTTTTTTTATCTCTGAATCTGAATGTCTTTTGCAGTCGATTACGCCTTGAATCCTTGGCCAAAAGATCATTATTTCAGATACTCGGATGGCTATGATGGGAAGAAAGAGTTCATATTTGGTCATGTCTTTCCCCATTGTACAGCCTCAGATAACCAAGAGAGAGAAGGCAAAATTCTCCATCCTTCTCGCTCAACATTGCGAGAGCTGATGACCAATGCACCTTTCGAAGGAGATGATCGGTCTCCGTTGCTCAAACCCGTCTTTTTGTTTGGAGACCATATTTCAATGCCCGACAGTGGTTTGGAAATGGCGATTATAAGTGGTTTCGTCAAGTTGAAGGTCGCTACTTGTTCCTTCTCAATATGGAGAGATCTTATCCGTTCATATTCTTTCAATCCCTTTCCGTGCCCAAGCGAAAGGACTGGCACATAAACAGGCCACAAGATAGCATTTTGCTAGGGAGATTCACTGCTCAAGGTTTTTTTCCTCGTGGTACTGGGAAGAGCTTTCGTGGATTGCTGCCGGGATTGCTTAAACATGATCTCCCCAGAGGCGAGGTTCCTATAATCACGCAGACTTTCCTACACCATTTTCCCAATGCACAAGGCGAGTTTCCTGTTCATAATTTTCGTCCCCCTGGATGGGTTCACTATTCTTCGAAAGGAGAGTGGGCGGTCTTGACTGACTTCTTTATGCGATTATTTAGAGAACAGCTTCATCATGCCGGGCTGTATCGCGCCATCAAGGCAGTTCAGCATGGCATTCCGCCAGCAGATTCTATTTTTTTGCTTTATTAGAATTGTATAATCCTGATACTTGTACAATCTTTTGCCCTCGAGGCAAATTAGGTTTCGCCCTCCACGAGATGCATGAAGTCTCGGGCTTGCCCATGGGAGACGTCCCGTATGAAGAGTACGTCCCTACTGGAGAAGAACTCCATTTGCTGAAAACTCAGGACCCTTTGGCTTATGATACTTACTGAAAATTGCTCTGTCATTATCATATTTGCACCCACACATCGGGCACCCGTAGTTTGAAGCCAAAGAAGTGGCTGCAATATCTTCTGCCTAATTTTTCTAGGAGTAATCCGAACTTTATTCGCCTTCCTCCAGTTTCTGAAAAGGAGGTTGAGAGAAGAATTGCAAGCTTCGGGATAGATGCTTATATTGCCGAATCTGACGAGGACGTTTTCAAAACTGGGACGTCCTTTGAGAGTTTTCATTACTAGGCCCTTCAACCCTTATCTGACCCTGCCTTCTTGGCGGGTTATTTGCTGGTCTGGCGGAAAAAGTATGTTATTCCTTCGCAGGAAAATATACCCATTGGGGCTATATACCCAGGCATTCTACTGGCATTGGGTAGGCGGCTCAGCTTGTTACCCGCGATGGTCTGCAGCATCCAAAGTGGACTGAGGAGATTATCTGATAAATTCTGCCAGGTGAAGAAGGAGCCACGGAAGAAAGGAGATTCAGTCATTAAGACTCCTAATCCACGTGTAGAACTTCCTTATACTTATTTAATGGCCTGGCTTGTTCTACATTGCCCCTCTTTGATGAGTCCTGCAGACCCGCAAATTGATTTAAGTGCTCCCAAAGTGCAGCACTACGAAAGGTCGCAGTGGAAAGGGGGCTACATGGCCGGATCCGCAAGACCCTTCGTCATTTCTCAACTTTCGAGTTGTTCAGATGTTTTCCGTACTTCCCAAATGCTTGGTACGGGGAGGAATTCGCGGATACTGCTGGTGTCGATAAATTTACTGTTCTGTCCTCGGAGTGCTTCTGGTGGTTGATAAACATCCGTCCAGGACATCTAGTTCTTCGTTTAGGGAATCATTGCTACATAGAGCCTTACTACCCGAGTCGCTTTGCTCGACAGTTCGGGTATAATCAGTTTTATGTTGGTAATCCTAATAGAGAGCTAAGTTTTATTGGGAATGTTCTTGAGGGAGCTCAAGCTTGGTTTCACTTCGTCGCAGGTGGAACTCAAGCCAAATTTGATCTTTCGCTCCAGACCCCGAACTCGAGTATGAGCTTCTGTTTCTGTAAGTGGTTTGCGGATGCTAACTCTGCTCCTCAGAATTTTAACATACACCATACGAGTCTGCGGGAGATCAGAACTTGGTGTCCTAGAAAAAGAAGGCTTGCAACACGAAAGTGGCAGGGATGGAGGATTTCAGGGGGGACAACACATCTAATGAATCGGAGCAAAGGAAAGAGGGCAATGATGCACCAGTTCAGGCTGCCTCCCTTGACGTTTCTCCTGATCCGACATCGAGGAAGACTTCTCCTCCATCGCAGTCTTCTCCCGAGAAATCTTCACATAAGCGGAAGAGACTAAGGCGTCTTAGCGACTTACCTACCATTCCGCGGGGGATTGATTCGTAGAGCACTCTGTCTGGGATAGGAACTGCAACACCCACTCTAGTTGCTGAATCCCTCGTTGAGGAATCCAAGGAGGATGAAGATGACTCCTCCTTAACTCTCCGCCCCCTCAAGAGGCATCGGAACCAAGGACCTGTTCTTTGCAATGGCCCTGCTCCCATTACTCAAAAGGGTTCTACTCCTCCTATTGGTCAGGCCGACGTTGAAGTTAGTGTTTCCTCGGCCTTACAAGAGGATTCTGTAGCTCTTGTTGCTCAGGGCGCCGCAGATGATGAAGTGTAAATCATTGGGGAGACTCGCACATCAAATCCCCCAAAAGCAGCACCTCCTTCTGAAGATCAAGATGAATGGGGCGATGATGATGACGCCAGTAGTGACAGTTTTCGCTCTTCTACTCCTCCCTCAGACCGTGGTAAATACGTCTTTTTGAGTGAGGAGGTTCAAACCGAAGTATACGGGCCTGAAGTGTTTGGTCCGGAGGTGTACCAACTTGGAGAATCCAGCATCCAACCCTTAGGTCTTCATTTTCTTTCTTTAGCAATTATATTATTATCAACTGATACTGTAACATTTATTAATTTTCTTCTTTTTACTAACTCCAGTTTTGACTCCGGACTTAGAGTGCATGGGCGCGAAGGTGACTTCCTCAGACAATACCATCGCGGGAGCTGATACTGGTGAAGCGACCAAAGTTACTACCTCCGCGATTGATACTTCAGAAGTGGTGATTCCCGAGGCTGCTATGTGTATGGTCTCAGCCGCAGCTATTCCAACTGATATTGTAGTTCAGAAGGCTGTGATTGGTAGCTCTGCGGAGATCTCCAGAGGTGCAATTCCTCCTGGTGTTAGCTTGGTTGTGGATCAATCCGCTTCTGCCTCAACCAATATCACTCCTTCTCATGCAGAGATTGACCTGCTTGAGAATGATTTGTTGAACGACACAGTGGAGACTTCCCTTCACTTCCTGGACCGCTGTATTGATAAAATACTGAAGGGGGTTCCTTTTGCTTCAATCGCCAATGTTCTCAACATTTATCAAACTGGTATTGTTAGCATTGGTGCAGAGGATAGAGCTGCTCCTTTTAGGCTTATGATAACTCAGCTTCAAAAGCATGCTGAATTCCTGTCGAAAGCGAGAAGTGCTGATAAATCTGAGACAGTGGAAATCAATTTCCAGAAGCTAAGAGAGGAACAACTTAAGTTCCAGAGGGAGACTCGGGAGAAGGCAAATGTTTACAGGACTTCTTTAGAAAAGGGTCAATCGGACCGCGAGTCTCTGGTTCTTCAAGTGGAAGCCGCTGCTTCAATTGTCAAGGGCCATGATCAAGCTATTACTAGGACTCAAGAGACCATCACCAAAGCCCAAGTTTTCCTAGCCAAGATCACCAAGGAACGTGATGAGTCAATGAGGAATCTCGCCAATTTGTCGCGTCAGAGGGACAATATATCCAGGGATCTCTAGGCGAAGCAAGCCGAATTGGATTCGCTGGAGGCTGCTGCAGGGCAGAATGTTATTGCTAGTGACGAAGAACTGTATCGCCAAGCTACTGTTCAAGCTTATGAGATCCTTCAACAAGACATTGATGACATAGAGGAGAAAATAAAAGCTCTCTTGAACCATTGAGTTGTAGAAACTGGTCCATGCATATATATATTTGTTGTTCCTTCTCTTGTAACCATTCCCTGACATTTGTTGTACATGGCATGACTCCTTGTTTATGTAAAGAACTTAATCTTGGTTTTGTATTTCTAAGGCACAACCTTAGCATTTGTCTTCAAGGACTTGCAATAAACTCGCCTACTTTCGTTTGAAATTTTTGATTCTCTGCAACATTCTGGTATCCGTGTTCTGTCACGTGCCTTCTGCGAATCTTTGTCGGGTTTGTGACTTCACATTAAGAGGTTCGTGAATTAATTAAAATCATAGTAGATGTGCGATTTTGATTTCCAAGGATCGCGGATTTGAGTTTGCAACGTTCTGTCAGGAAGTTTGCGGATTCATGCTAGGTTCGCAATCTTAGTTTTTTGCGAACTGCAATCGCGCTTAGAAACTTCTCGGAGCGACTCAAAATTCCTCGGAATTTGTAAAGACTTCTGCGAGCCTTGGGACAAGGTCGTCGGGCGTGGGATCCCAAGCGTCGCATATCTTTATTAATGACGAGATCTCTGGGCTGTGATATCTAAGCGTCCCATGCAGCAGTAATAAATTTTGTTGAGATCTGAACTGAAAATCTTGATCGAAGATTTCGGTTTTATCTCCTCCAAACGGGAGATCACAGTTACCAGATTGTCTATATAAGACATATGATCTCCTCAATGGAAGATCATCCAGCCGTGAGAGAATTTGTTCTTGACTCTCTTCTCTTTCTTTTGTAGCCGATCTACCAGTGCAGCCATATTTTCTTCTTCTTCAACCGAAGTGATGGATAAAAATTGGCATATCACAAGACCTCCAGACTGCATCATTCCAGCGGGGTGTATCACCGAAAGGGTCTTTCTGACCGTAGTCATTTTCCTTAATTAAGGTAAATCTCTTCTTCTGATTCATATCCCCTCTTCCTTCTTTTTCTTCTCTTTTAATAAGGATTTGTCTCGGCTGCAGGAGATAACCGTAGTCATTCTCCTTAACAATGGCCTAGATCCACTGAGCTCGTAATTGCTTCCAATGTCTCACGGGCTTGGAAGGTCTCATGAAGTTTTCATGAGAGAAAAGATTTCGGGTCTGGGGCATTGTCCTAGTATCCACAAGGTTGGGTGCTAATGACCAAGACCTTGAATTTGTGCAACCCCTCACGTTATACATTTGGGGTGTGCATTTGGTATGCCCGATTTTGAACTAATCAATTCACTGGTATCATCACTGGGGGAACCAACCAGGAGGTCTCTGATTGTGGTCAGAAAGAAAAAACAAGATTATGCCTTTTAAGCCGTCCTCGGGAGGCTACAAGAGCAAATTGGAAGTGGAGGCCATGGAGCAAACTTTTTGATCTAAACCATACCGAAAGAGGCGGTTACAGAAGCAAGTCTGTCATTCCAGAAGAAGAGCCTGCAGAAGCAAACTTTTTGATCTGAACCATGCCGAAAGAGACGGTTACAGAAGCAAGTTTCCTCCCTTTTTTTCAGTGATTTGTATTCACTCTTGTTGACTGTACAACACTAGAGAATTCTCTGTAATTTTACTTTGATGATGAATAAAGAAGCTCTTTTCTTTTTACGTAACTAAGAGTATCTAGAGAATGATTCTGATATTGATTAACAGAGGTAACTGTTAACTTGATAATCTTAAGATGAATCGAGATTTTCTAAGTATCCGAAATTACAGTGAATGAAAGAACTTCTTGTTGATAAGAAACGAAAATCTAGTTCGTCAGAGGTATTATTTAACTTAGCAAATTTGATAGAAAGAAAATTTGGTTCGCCAGAGGTAATATTTAACTTGGCAAATTTGATAAAAAAGATAATCTGGTTCGCCAGAGGTAATATTTAACTTGGCAAATTTGATGAAAAGAAAGTTTGGTTCGCCAGAGGTAATATTTAACTTGGCAAATTCGATAAAAAGATAATCTGGTTCGCCAGAGGTAATATTTAACTTGGCAAATTTGATGAAAAGAAAGTTTGGTTTGCCAGAGGTATTATTTAACTTGGTAAATTTAATGAAAAGAAAGTTTGGTTCGTCAGAGGTAATATTAAACTTGGCAAATTCGATAAAAAGATAATCTGGTTCGCCAGAGATAGTATTTAACTTGGCAAATTTAATAAAAAGGTAATCTGGTTCGCACACTAAAAGGCTTTTAGTCTGGAACCAAGAACCTTCATTAATGAACTTCTGATTACAGAGAAACTTTTGCTCACAACTTGCATAGAACTACCCAGGCCGTATTATACTGGTGTTCTGCAATTTTACTAAGAATAATATTTCTTCAGGAACTTGTCGTTGATTGGCATCAGGATATTGTCACCATTAGGTTTTGTCAGCCAATACGCCCCGTTGGAGTAGACCATTCAATGACAAAGGGTCCCTCCCACTTTGGCTGGAACTTTCCCCTAGGCTTCTGGCTTGTTATGATCGGTTTTCTAACTGACAGAACTAGATCACCCTTCTTAAAAGTTCTTCGTTGAGCCTTTTTGTTAAAAGTTCTGGAGATCCGCGCCTGATATAACTCGATACTCTGTTGAGCTTCCAAGTGCTTGTCATCCAAGGCTTCTAACTCTTGGAGCCTTTGCTGATGCCTTTCTTCTTTTGTCATCCTAGTTGTTAACGCAACTCGTAATGACGGGATTTGGATTTCCAAAGGCAAGACTGCTTCTGACCCATATACCAAAGAGAAAGGCGTGGCATTAGTGGGAGTTCGGACTGTGGTGCGATACGACCACAGACATTCTCTGAGCTTTTCGTTTCAGTCCCTTTGATTGGATGACACAAAATTTTTAAAAAGTTTTACAAATGGTCTTATTGAAAGTTTCTGCTAGACCATTAGCTGCAGGGTAGTATGGTGATGAAGCCACATCCTCGATCCTGTACTTGTTGCAGAATCTGGAATACACTTGGCTCACAAACTGAGGTCCATTGTTATGAATTATTCTTCTAGGCACCCCGAAGCGATAAAGCATATGGTGCTTGATGAATTTGATAACATCTGACGATTTTACTTCGGTTAGGGAAATGGCCTCAGTCCATTTTGAAAAGTAATCAGTTATGGCTAAAATGAACCGGTGTCCTCTCATTGATGGCGGAGAAATAGGCCCTATGATGTCCATACCCCATTGTTCGAATGGCCATGACGTGCTGTAGGGTGAAGATACTCCAGAGCTTTATGCATAAAGTCTGCATGTATTTGGCAGGCCCTATACTTCTTAGCGTATTTAACCGCTTCTGTCATCATCTTGGGCCAGTAATAACCCATTCTTCGGATTCTATCCCAGAGTTTTGGCTCTGGCTGGTGTGCTCCGCAGATGCCAGCATGAGCTTCTTCGAGGACCTCTTGTGCTTCGCGGTTGGAGAGACAGCAAAGTAAAACTCTATCGTAGGATTTTCTATACAATGTCTGGAGTTCTGCGTTGTAGTAGAACCTGACAGCCCTTCTCTGAATTGCTCTGGCTTCTTTTGGACTTTCGGGTAATATACCGTAAAGGACATAGTCTATATAGGCAAAACGCCAATCCCTTGGTTCCAAGCTTGATTCGAAAGCGTCAGCTTCGTCTTCCTGCGGTTTCTTCATTTCTTCTTTGAGCTCGCCCTTTGGACAAAACAATTCCTTGCTGCTTACCATAATCTGCCTTTTAGCATGCTTGGGCAAAGCTAATGTAGCAGCCAAGGAAGCTAGCGAATCTGCATAACTATTTAGGGGGCGCTTTATGTGGGTGATATAGAAACCCTCGAAACCATCGGCGATCTTGATCACTGCGCGATAATACAGCAGGAGGTCTTCATGTTTGACCTCGTATTCTTCTTTTATTTGATTCACGACAAGTTGAGAGTCCCCATATGCCTCCAAGTAGTCGACCCCCAGTTGTTTGGCTATTCTTAAGCCGATTAGGATGGCGTTATATCCCGCGACATTGTTAGAGCACGAACTTGTCAATGAGTAAGCTTGAGGAATGATGTGGTTGCGGGGAGAGACGAGAACAACTCCTACCCCCGCTGTCGTCTTTCCTTCGGATCCCATTCGGGAGGCACCATCAAAGAAAAGCTGCCATATACCTTTCGAGACCATATTTGCCTTGGAAGACCTTCTTGAATCATCCTTTCCTGGAATCAAGTCCCATTCTTCTAGCTCTCCCGGGATTTGTTCGTATAACCTGGAGGATGCTGGGATTGGATGTTCGGCCAAGAAGTCGGCCACGGCCTGTCCTTTGATAGACTTCTGTGGGACAAAGTGCATATCATATTATGATAGCAAAATAGCCTAATTGGATAGTCTTGAATTTAATGACCCGGGTTTAGTCATTAATATTCTCAGGGGGTTAACTCTCGATACAATGTGGATGGTTTATCCAGCTAATTAGTGTCGCATTTTCTGTATTGTGAATACCAAAGCTAGACATTCTTTTTCCACAGGATTATACCGGTGTTCTGCCCCAACCATCATTCTGCTTAGATAATAAATAGCTTGTTCATGGCCTGACTCATTCTTCTGCGCTAGCAAAGTGCCTAATGAATGGTCCATAGCCCTTACATATAAGAAGAAGGGCATTCCCGAGACTGGGGATACAAGCACCGGTGGCTTCGTGAGATATTGTTTGACTTCTTCAAAAGCCTTTTAGCATGCGTCATCCTAGACAAATAACACTCATTTCCTCATTAATCTGGTGAAAGGCTGACATTTACCGGACAAATTTGATATAAACCTACGGATGTACGCCAGCCTGCCTTGCAACCCCCTTAACTCTTTGAGGTTACGGGGAGGTGGCATATCTTGGATAGCCTTGACTTTATCTGGATCGTGATGTATCCCCTTCGATGTTACAACAAAACCGAGGAATTTTCCACTGGAAACCCCCAGGAAAGACTTACTTGGATTCATCTTGAGCTGGTGCTTCCTCATGAGGTCGAACACTGTCTTCAAATCTTTCAAGTGATCGTCTTTGTTCCTGCTCTTAATTGCTAGGTCATCTACGTAGCACTCCACTGTTTTCCGGAGGTGCTCTTGGAATATTGCATTCATGGCGCATTGATACGTAGCGCCTGCATTCTTTAGGCCAAAGCGCATGACTATATAGCAGTATACCCCGAGTGGTGTTCTGAAGGACGTATGTTTCTCATCATCAGGGTACATCTTTATTTGATTATACCCTGAGAATCCATCCATGAACGTTATACGCTCATACCCACAAGTATTATTTATCATAATATCCGTGATAGGTAATGGGAATTCGTCTTTAGGGCAAGCCCCATTCAAATCCCTAAAGTCTATGCAAACTCAGATTTTTTCGTTTTTCTTGGTCATGGGAACTATATTCGCAACCCAATCCGGGTGTTGTTCCTCTCGAATAAAGCCTGATTCAATTAAGTTTCTGATTTCAGTTTCTATAGCTTCCATGATCTCTGGGCGGAATCTTCGTTGTTATTGTTTTACTGGTTTAGCCTCTGGCCGGATGTTTAATTTGTGAACCGCAACACTCGGATCTAATCCAGGCATTTCCTCATAACTCCAAGCGAAAATATCAATGTATTCGCGAGTGAGGGATATCAACTCCTCCCTTTCTTCTGAGGATAGGTTCTCACTTATGAATATGGGTTTAGGATTCTTTTCATCCCCCATATTAATTTGGATTCCTTTGTCTTCAGTTGGAGGCTCGCGCTGTTCAAACTGAATCTCCCACTTCATATTAAGATGCTTTGCCCAGATATCGTCTCTTATCGGCGAGATTTCTTCGTCTTCTTGGATCGCGGAAGCCATGTTCACGGACACTTCACGGAAAATCATACCGATACTGACATCTGAGTCTCAGCATGGTGATTCTGACGAATGATCGTACTGTCGTTCTTCGATTTTTTTCATCTAAGGAACTTTCGGGAGTGGTGACGTATCCCAACCCCCTACCGGTTCTTTGGTAATAATCTGGCCTTTTTCCTTCTGGGGCACAGGGTTGAAGGATTGTCCTTCTTCATTTTCCGAAGTTCAACCTCCTGCCTTCGGCTAGATTATACCCCATTTTCTTCATTAATCTATGAGATTTTTCATCGTAATGGAAGAACTCGGATTTTTCCTGTTCATCCTCAGAATCTAAGCATTTCTTTTTGTTCTTATGACTTGCTTTTCTAAATTCTATGGCTTTTTGGGTTCCGTTTTTGGGAGGGACCTCAAAAATGACCTGGTTAGCACTTTCAACGTCATCACTTAATTCGTGTAAGGATGATCGGATAGGTGCTTGGAAGGAAGTCAGAGAATATATCTTATTTACACAGTCGCTGAATGCATCTGTGCTAGTACTTGAGGGCTCATAAGCAAATTCCAGATTTTCATTTATCACCCATTCACCATCAGAGTTAACAACATTATTTACATCAAGGCTTTCGAGGTTTATCACAATGGGCTCACAGTCCCAAATTATATTCTTGGATTCCGAATCTTCGGATCCTGATTCTGTATCAGCCTCCTCGCCACTATCAGAGTCATCTGGAACGGGCTGATCTGAAACACGAACGCATCTTGGTACAACAACGCGTCAGTAAAGTAGTTTTTAACTCCTTTGAAGGGTTGTTTTTCTGCAACAAGTGTTTTTACGTTCGCGTCTTTGTCGACGTACTTCATGCATTGGTGTAACGTGGAGGGCACAATGAGATTGCTATGGATCCAGGGTCTCCCCAATAGCAGATTGTATGATGTGTCCACATCTATCATGTAACACGCGACTTCCGTCTTTAGATCACCGATTTGACACTTGAGCTTTATTTTACCCAGAGGTCTACTGCCGTTAGCATTGAACCCGAAGATAGTAGTGTTGGTTGCGGCTAATCTGTTCATCGGCACTCCAAGATATCGTAGCATCCTTCGCGGCATGATGCTCAAGGCTGAGCCTGGATCAACTTGAATACGACCAATCTCCATAGACCCTATGTATCCCTTGTAATACAAAGGGCGGTGATGCTTATTACTCCTGACTTGCATGTCTTCCAGAAAGAAAGTGACGCAAGGGATGTTTTTACCAGAGACCTGGTGACATGTCGCACAAAGAGACTCTCCTTCTTCAATCATCTCCGGTATTTGCACCAAGAACACTTCTGAATCTTGCAGAGCTTCTTTTAAAGCTTCTCTAGTAGATTTAGAGAGCTTCAGGAGCTCGTACAAGGTTATCCTTGCAGGGATATTGGCCAACTGTGTTAGGATGTCGAACTGGAATGACTTCCGCGGGTCTTCCGCAAGCTCTTTTCCCTTTTTCTTCAGAACTTTATCAAACTTAAGCTCTTTTTGTTTGACTTTCTCTGGAGGTGGTTGAGAATCTGTTGTTTGGCCGTAGTTCTTCAAATAATCTTTTCCTGAGCGGGTTCCCGCAGGAGAAGGATCTGCATCAGCCACCAAAGAATTTCCAATTTCCTCTTCCGAATCAGTCAAAGCGGGAATAACCCCGTCATCTTTGGGAATTATGGAAACGACATTAGAGGTAAAGATTTTTCCTCTTTGTCTCTTTTCAGATGAACTGGAACTCCATTGTTCATCCCTTAGGAGGTCTGGATGCACCCACAGTATCTCCCCCCTATTAGTTTCAAAAGGGAGCAATCCTTTCTTTTGTTGTTGGTGCGGGTCAAAATTTACGACCTGTATCGTGCCTTTAGGGATGGGCTGCACTCCGTCTTGAACTGTTGACTCTATCCAGTCGGCGCTTTGCCGAACTTGACAGTCACCATGTTCGTGGTCACCTTCTTCTGGTGCTCTTGGAGTTTGATGACATTAGCATCTACTAAGACTTGAATTTTATCCTTGAGGATGTAGAAGTTTTGGGTGGGGTGGTTAATGATCCTATGGTAGACACAGTAGTTAGGATCGTTAACTTTCCCTGCTTCTTCTGGACGTTTGAACTCTGGCAGCTTCAGCATCTTCTTACTCATAAGGAGGTTGAAGATAGTCTTTGCATGCTCATCTTTAAAGGAGTATTGCTTTTGCGACATTCGTGTCTGAGGAGGGAGCTTTGGGGAAGTCTTCACGAGTTGTGGCATATCAGTGACCATCATCTCCTTTCCCTTATATCCTCGGGATCGGGACTTATAGTTGTTATCGCCACTTCACTTCGGTTTCTCCTCGCCTCCTTCTTCTTCAAGTCTTTGCGCAATTTCTTCAGCTTGCTCAGCTTGCAGGGCGAGATCCTTCCAAGTCGAGGACTTTACTGCTCCTATTCTGGCTAGAACCTTGTCGATAGATTATGTCGACAGGTTTCTACCAAGGTCTTTTCTGGCATCCCATGCGGACATCTGAGAGAATCGTTTCGGAATCTTTTGATGAAGTCCCGGGCTGACTCCCCTTTCTTTTGTTTAGTGGCTAGAAGCGCCAGCATTGATACCTCCATATCATCTTCATAAAACCTGGTGAGAAAGGCTTTCTCCACGTCGCTCCATGAATTGATGGTTCCCGGTTCTAGTCTTCGGA
This sequence comes from Dracaena cambodiana, assembly GCA_036321105.1. Lineage (NCBI taxonomy): Eukaryota > Viridiplantae > Streptophyta > Magnoliopsida > Asparagales > Asparagaceae > Dracaena > Dracaena cambodiana. The sequence continues at coordinate 20,695,446 of JAYEPQ010000017.1, forward strand.
ACTATTCAAAAGCTAGCCCCGTTAAGGTACTAACTAATACTCTCGTAATAATAGGGTCATTTCCGGTTAAATGCCCAATCTGCGACTTAAAATAGTAGAGGTGCTGGTTTGGTGATCCTTTACTATCAAAAGATTTGAGCTTCAATGGTTTGTAGCTTTCTGGGAATGGCACTGTTTCCCATTCCATGAGATATGGCCTTACCACACCCAGCTCTTGTAGGTTGCCCTTATGCATGAGAGCATTCAGTTGATTCTGGAAGCTCTCCATCCAAATAACATTCGTGTTCCCTTCTTGATGCACGGAATGGTTGCCGTTGTCCACATGATATTCTTCTTTTTCATTATTATGAGGACCTTCTTCTTCTGCCTTGTCAGTATTTGAGTGCGAAGATGTATTCTTTACTCTAGTCTTTTCCAGTTCCACATGATATGTCTTTGAGTTCGTTGATAGCATCCTGCTGCTGCAGGATATTCTTGTCTTGTTCGTCCATTCTCCGCATGAACTCTTCTGAGATATTGTTTTGAGTCATATATGCAGAGGCGGAGTCTTCTAAGAATGAGTCGGACGTCTGCGATTCAGCCATAACAGATTTGGCTATATCTTTTTCATCAGAAGAGATTCCAGCCATCTGTCTATAATTCATGGGGACTGTCATCCCACTTCTGAGTCGAGTGTTTCGGAAAACTCCTCGCTCTTCATTGAATAAATCTTTGGAACTTGTAGGAAGCTCTAGGTCGGAAGCTTCTCCTTCGGAGACTTTCTTTGCCTTCTTCTTCTTTCCTCCGGCACTTGTCATATTAGATGACACTGCAGGGTATTCTGGCTCAGAAAATTCAAGCCCGTTTCGTCGCCTCCTCTTCGCCAGTTGGGATGAAGATGTCGATGGAGTCGACAACCAATGAAATACTGAAGATCTGGTATGGGCTGAACAATGACAGTGAGATAGTACTGCATTGATCAGTCGTTCACAGTGGCAGTGAGATACATAGGATTCCTCCCTTTTTTTGTTCAGGAGTTCCCCAAGATCTCTTGCACTGGGATTCTTTGTGATGTCATCATTTATGGGATATAGCTTTGCGAACGACATAGTCGCAGCCTTGCAGATAGGCATGCATTCTCCGTGAATTTGAGGTTCGCAGGTTCCGCAAGCTTTGTTGATCACGTGATCAGACATTCCCCCTGGAATTTTGGCAGGTTTACTTCGCTTCCTGTAGGGAACATGAATAAATCTTTCCGTGCCTCGACCAACCTCGCCTTTTTGGCTTCCATATTTGCGTGGTAAGCTTTTGCTGGGATGAGTTGGCGGTTTTCTTTTGTTGCGTGTTCTTACGGAGGGCACGAGCTTTGCTTCTCCTCAGGTTTCTTCTCGTTGTACTAGTGAGAAGAACCTCCTTCTCCACATGACAGTTTTGCGGAGCGGGTAGTGATCGTTTCCCCTTATTGAAGCGGGGAGTTTGGTCCACTTTGCTTGAGAGATCAAGAGTCTTTGCCGAAGCTAGCATAGAGCCCAATGTTAGGGAAGAGGATTTCGGACTAACTTGGTCCGTTGACTCCCTTAGTTGGGCTATTGCCGTCTCTTGGGGATTGACCCCTTGGAGATTTTATGGTATCCCCATAGGGAAGTAAGGCTCTTAGAGCTTGAAGAAAGAAATTCTTCATATCTTTCCTAGTCAACGTGAATGGTGAGTGAGTCGACCATAATACCAACTGGAATGTTGTCGGATTAAGCTACCACCATATCACCGAAGGTGATGGTAGTCCCCAGCGGAGTCGCTAATCTTCTGTTCGCCATGAAAATTGAATTTCTCTTTACTGACAATCTTTTAATAAAGGATTACAATCTAACGGTTTTCCGTTTACAGAAGACGAAGAAGATAGTTTTTCCTCTTTGTTTAAGACTGGGTTTCTAGGTAGCTATAGAGGACGATCCTGCTCTCCGTTGACACTCCGTATAATTTCTCTCAGTTGGCTAAAGGGAAAAGAAAAGAAAGGCTCTTGACTCTTGATCACAGAGGATATCTCTTAGGAGAAGAAATTTGCCCGCGTCTGTGTCTTTGTCTCCGTGTCTCTTTCGCTCCTCCGCCTTTTATAGGGGTTTTTAGAGTAACGTCCCGCCATATTTGCTCCTCCGTTAGCTCCCACTACTCGAGAAGTGCCGTCATATTCGTTAGGCAGTTGCTCCCATGATCGAAGTAATGCCGCTGCATTCATTTGGCAGTTAGCCCCATGATCTGAGGTGGCAACTCTCCTGTTCGGGTTGGATGACTTTGTATTAAATCTCTACTCGAAAGTTATGGGTAGTATCGCGAATCTCAACTTTAGATTCACGAACCTGTTCCGTCGTCTGGGTCGCGGACCTCAATCTTCAGGTTCGCGGCTCTGCTGAGTTGCGGACTTGAATCCGCGGATCTGCTCTCCTTTCCAGAATTTTTCGCCGACACTTTCATTTTTCTGCTTTTTATAGGGGTTTTTAGGGCAACGTCCCCATCTCATTCGTTCGACCGTTAGCCCCACTACTCGAGAGGTGCCGTCATATTCGTTAGGTAGTTACTCTCATGATCGAAATAACGCCGCAACATTCTTTTGGCAGTTGACTTCACGATCCGAGGTGGAAACTCTCTTATTCGGATCGGGTGATTTTGTATTGATCGGGTGATTTTGTATTAAACCCCCTCCCTGGAAGCTATGGGTGGTATCACGAATCTTAATTTTAGATTCGCAAACCTATTTTGTAGTCGCTGGGTCGCAAACTTCGAACTTTAAGTTCGCGAATCTGCTGAGTTACGGATCTCTAACCCTAAATTCGCGGATCTGCTTTATTTTGACAGATGACTCCAGAATTTTTTGCCGACAAAACCCCCTCCAAAGTTTTCAAAACTCTCATGATTCTCTGAGGTATTTTGGAATACTTTGGATATAACATTCTCTTTTGATGTGACGTAGGATTCTGTATTAGAATCTCCATCTTCTATATTTCTGAGAGCGCAATTCTGTATTAAAACTTTCTTTAATTGAGAGCAGCATGACTCTGTCTCAATATCTTGAACTCCCATTTTGAAAGGAACACAACTCTGTATTAGCACCATGAATTTGCTGCTTTTGAAGGAAAAAGTGACTTTGTGTTAGGGCCACAATTTTCAACTCTTGGAAGGAAATACGTATCTATATTAGAGTCGTAAATTTTTATTTTGTAAGGAACACGACTCTGTATTAGGATTGCAAGCTTTCGTTTTGCAAATAACACGACTCTGTATTAAGGTAGCAAACTTTCATTTTGGAGGGAACACGACTCTGTATTAGGGTCGTGAACTTTTATTTTGGAGAAGAAAATGACTCTGTATTAGAGTCGCAAACTTTCATTTTGGAAGGAATACGACTCTATATTAGGGTCGCGAACTTTCATTTTGGAAGGAGAAGACGACTTTGTATTAGGGTCGCGAACTTTCATTTTGCAGAAGAAGATGACTCTATGTTAAGATTGCAAACTTTCATTTTGGAAGGAACACGATTCTGTATTGGGGTCGCGAACTTTCATTTTGGAAGGAGAAGACGACTCTGTATTATGGTCGCGAACTTTCATTTTGCAGGAAACACGACTCCGTATTAGGGTCGCGAACTTTCATTTTGAAAGGAACACGACTTTGTTTTAGAGTCACGAACTTTCATTTTAGTTGCAAAAATCCAAACGACAGTCGCTTTATACGGCGTAGGAATTGAGACGTTCTCTGAGCCACATTAAATGAAAAGGTACTTATGAGATTTTGGCCAGAGATCACATCCATCCGAAGATCTCGGTCATCAAATTATCTGCTATATAACCTCGATTTCATGAGAGAGTTCTTTCCTATCTTCAGAAATTTGAACTCCAAGTTTTGTCTTTAGGGTTTTTAAGACTTCTCATCTTCGGCCTCCCTTAGCTTTCGATTCTTCTCGTGAAGGATTTACTTAATTTGCACAAGATGCCGAAGAAAGTTTCCTCCTCTGATGCTTCTGCCAGTGGCCATCGAGATCTTCAAGCAACCTCCAATTCGATAGTGGTTTGGAAGGAACCCTTGATTGGAGGTATTTTCTCAATATACTTTCGAAAGGCAATCCCTTTCTTAATTTCTTTTTGTCTTGAATCTGAATGTTTCTTTTGTAGTTGATTACACTTTGAAACCTTCACCTAAGGATCATTATTTTGGATACTCGGGTGGCTATGATGGGAAGGAGTTTAGATTTGGCCAAATTTTCCCGCATTGTACAGCATTTGATAGCCAAGAGAGGAAAAACAAAATTCTCCACCCTACTTGCTCAATATTACGAGAGCTGATGACCAATGCTCCTTTTGAAGGAGATAATCGATCCTTACTAAGTAAACCTGCCTTTTTGTTCGGGGACCACATTTCGGTGCCCAATAGTGGTTTGAAAGATGGAGATTACAAGTGGTTTCGTCGAGTTGAAGATCGCTACTTGTTTCTCCCCAACATGGAGAGGTCCTACCCATTCCTATTCCTCCAATCCCTTTCTATACCTAGACGAATGGACTGGCACTTAAACAGGCCGCAGGACGGCGGCTTATTGCGAGGATTTAGCTCACAGGGTGCTTCCCCCATACCACTGAGAAACACTTCTGTGGATTATTCCCGGGGTCTTTTAAACAAGACTTTCCTATTGGTGAAACACCCACAGCCGCACAGACTTTCTTACATCGATTCGACAATGTGCAAGGGGAGGTTCCTATTCAAGACTTTCGTCCTCCTGGATGGGTTCATTGCTCTTCAAAAGGTGAGTGGGCAATCCTGACTGACTTCTTTTTTAACGCTTTTAGAGATCAGCTTCATCATGCGAAGCTGTATCGCGCTATCAGGGCTATTCAGCACGGTATTTCTGCTAGCATGTTTTATTTTTTTGCTTTACTGGAATTGTACAATCGTGATACTTGTACAATCTTTTTCCCTCGTTGCGAATTGGGATTTTCCATTCACGAGATGAATGAAATTTTGGGACTATCCATGGGAGACATCCCATATGAAGAGTATGTCCCTACTGGGGAAGAACTCCATCTGTTGAAGACCCAGTACTCTTTGGTTTATGAAACATATTGGGAGTTGCTCTGCCATTATCATATTTGCACCTACATGTCCGGCACTCGCAATTTGAAGCCAAAGAGTGGTTGCAATACCTTTTGCCCAACTTTTCAAAAAATAATTCTAAATTCACTCGCCTTCCTCCAGCTTCTGAAAAGGAGTTTGAGAGAAGAATAGTAAGTTTCGGGACATATGCTTACATTGCCGAGTCCGACGAGGACGTTTTCAAGGCTAGAACGTTCTTTGAAAGTTTTCACTATCAGGCCCTCCAGCCTTTATCTGATCCGGCCTTATTGGCAGGCTACTTGATGGTATGATTGAAGAAATGTGTTATTCCTTCACAGGAGAGCTTACCCATTAAGGCCGTATACCTAACCGTCTTACTTGCATTCGGTAGGTGGCTCAGTCTGCTACCCGCGATAATATGCAATGTTCAAAGCGGATTGAGGAGATTGGCTGACAAATTCTGTAACGTGAAGAAGGAGCAGAGGAAGAAAGGAGAACCAATCAATAAGACTCCTAACCCTGTGTAGAACTCCCTTATACCTATTTGATGGCCTGTTTAGTTCTACACTGCCCCACTTTGATGAGTCCTGCTGATTCGCAAATAGACTTAAGTGCTCGCAAAGTGCAGCACTATGAGAGCTCGCAATGGAAAGGGAGCTACATGGCCGCGATCCGCAAGACCCTCCGTCACTTTGCGAATTTTGAGTTATTCAGATGTTTCCCGTCCAATGCTGGGTACGGGGAGGAATTCACAGACATTGCTAGTGCTGACAAGTTCACAGTTCTATCTCTGGGGTGCTTCTGGTGGTTGATAAATATTCGCCCAGGATATTTGGTTCTTTGTTTAGGGAACCATTGCTGTACAGAGCCTTCCTACCCGAGCCGTTTCGCTTGACAGTTCGGGTATGATCAACTCTATGTTGGTAATCCCAACAGGGAGATAAGTTTTGTTGGGAATGCTCTTGAAGGAGCTTGAGCTTGGTTTCACTTCGTCGCAGGCGGAACCCAGGCTAGATTTGATCTCCCACTCAAGATCCCAAACTTGCATATGAGTTTTGGTTTCTGTAAGTGGTTTGCGGATACTAATTCTGCTCCCCAAAACTTCAATGTAAATCATACTTGTCTGAGAGAAATCAGAGCCTGGTATGCTAAGAAGAAAAATATTGGCAGTACGAAAGTGGTAGGGATGAAAGGTTTTGGGGCAGAAGGTGCCTCGGCTGAGTCGGAACCGGCGACTCAACAAGGGGAGGAGGATAATAATGCATTGGCTTTATCAACTCAACCTTCCTCCCTTGATGCTTCTCCTCTCTCAGCTTTGAAGAAGACTTCTCCTCAACCGCAGTCTCATCCTAAGAAACTTTTGCATAAGCAGAAGAGACTATGGCGCCTCAATGATTTGCCTACCAATCCGCAGGACATTGATCCGTGGGATACCTCATCTAGAGCCGGTACTGCGGCACCTAGTTTGGTTTCTGAGACCCTCGCAGAGGAACCTGAGAAAGATGAGGACGATTCATCTTTAACTCTCCGTTCTCTTAAGAAGCGTCAGAGTCAATGACCCGTTTTTTGCAGCGATCCTACTCCCGCTACTCAAGAGGATCCTGCAACCCTCACCCACTAGGTCACTATTGAAATAAGTGCTTCTTCTACTATACAAGAGGATTTTGCCGCTCCGTTCATCAAACTACTGCAGATGACGAAGTACAGATAGTTGAGGAGATTCGCGCATCAGGTCCCCCAAAAGTAGAACCTCCCTCAGAAGATCAAGATGATTGGAGAGATGATGATGATGTCAGCAGTGGAAATTTTCGATCTTCCACTCCTCCATCAGACCATGGTAAGTACGTCTATTTGAGCGAAGACGTTCAAACCGAGGTATACGGGCCTGAGGTGTTCGGACCTGAGGTGTACGAACCTGGAAAATTTAGTGTTCAACCTTCAGGTTCGCCTCTTATATTTTATCCATCTTTTTCTTTAAAATTTTGTTATTATTGAATGATACTGTAACATATAACCGTCAATTTCTTCCTTTTTTTTGCCAGCTCCAATTTTGATTCCAGCTTTAGAGTGTACGGGCGCGGAGGTAACTCCATCGGATGATACCATCGCGGAAGCTGATGCTGATAAGGTGACCGAGGTCATTACTTTTGTTGTTAATACTGTAGGGGTGATAGCTCCCGAGATTAATATGTCGACGGTCTCGGTCCGGCCGACACTTTGGTTTAGGATGTTGCAGCTGGTAGCTCTACAGAGGCCACCATATGTCCTGCTCCTCTTGACGTTGGTGCTGTCATTTCTGTGCAGCAGAGTACTGCTCAGACTGTCTTTGCCTCAGCCAGGTTGATCCCTCTCATGCAGAGGTTGACGCTTTTGAAGTTGATTTATTGAAGGATACGGTGGAAACTTTCCTCTACTTCCTCGATCATTGCATTGACAAGATACTGAAAGGGGCTTCTTTTCCTTCGCTCGCTAACGTTCTCAATATTTACTTGACTAGTATAGTCAGTATTGGCAGAGAAGAGAAAGCTGCTCCTTTTAAGCTTATGATAACTCAACTTCAAAAGCATGCCAAATTCTTATTGAAGGATAGGAGTGCTGACAAATCTGAGGCAGTTGAAGCCATTTTCCAGAAGATGAAAGAGGAACAACTTAAGTTCCAGAAGGAGACCCAGAAGAAGGCCAATGCTTGCAGAGTTTCCTTGGAAAAGGGTCAGTTAGACCATTAGTCTTTAGTTCTTCAGGTGGAGGCTTTGCTTCAATTGTCAAGGACCATGATCAGGCTATTGTCAGGACTCAAGAGTCCATCGCCAGAGCTCAAGCTTTCTTGGCTAAAATCACCAAGGAACGTGACGAGTCAATGAGGAATCTCACTAACTTATCCCGACAGTGGGACAATACAATCAGAGATCTTCAGGCAATACAAGCTAAATTGGATATGTTAGAGGCTACTGCAACGCAGAATGTCATCGCCAGTGACGAGGAATTGTGTCGCCAAGCCACTGTTCAAGCTTATGAGGTCATCTAGTAAGATATTGGCGATGCTGAGGATAAAATAAAAGCCCTCTTGAATCATTGAATTGTAAAGACTTCTCCTCCTTAGGATTTGGGAAGCTCTTTTTTTTTACTTTGATTTTGCATGGCTCATGTAGCGAACTTGATTTTGTACTTCTAAATCATGATTTTGTATTTGTCTTCAAAGGTTTGCAATAAATTCGTCACCTTCAGTTTTGCAATTCGCTAGTCTTCACGCAATTCTGATATTTGTGTATCAGGCACGTGATTTTCGTGAGTCTTTGCAAGATTTGTAATTCTACCTCCGAAGGTTCACGAATTAACAAGATCCACATTAAACTCGCGATCTTGAATCCCGAGGGTCGCGAGTTTTAGGTTCGCGACTTTCTTCCTGGAAGTTCACGGAAATAACCCAAAATTCTTCAGAATTTGTAGAGACTTCAGCAAGCCTTGGAATGAGGCCGTCAGGCGTGGAATCCCAAGCATTACATGTCTTCATTAATGCAAGATCTGCAAGATCTAAACGTCCCATGCAACAATAATAAATTCTGTTGAGATCTGAGCTGTGAATCTTAACCCAAGATTTTGACTTTATCTTTTTCCAACCAAATATCATAATTACCAGACCATCTATATAAAACGCATGATTTCTTCCATGAAGGATCATTCTGACGTGAGAAAAGTTTCTTCTTGCTTATCTTCTTTTCCTTTCTTTTGTAGTTGATTTAATCTAGCAGCCATATTTTCTTCTTTTCCAACCGAGGCGATGAATAGGAGTTGGTATGTTATAAGACCTCTAGACTGCACCAATCCAGAGGGGTGTTCTACCAAAAAGGTTCTTCTGACCGTAGTCATTTTTCTTAACTAAGGTAAATTTCTTCTTCTGATTAATATCATCGTATCTCTTCGCTTCTTTCTTTTTTTTTAACAAGAATTTGAATTGGCTGCAGAAGATAACCGTAGTTATTCTTCTTAATAATAACGCAGACCCGATGGGCTTGTAATTGCTTCCAATACCTCTAGGGTATTAGAAGGTCTCATGTATTTTTTATGAGAGAAAAGATTTCGGGTCTGTGGCATTGTTTTATTTCTTGCCTAGCATCCCACAAGGTTGAGGTACTAATGACTAGGGTATTGAATTTGTGCTACCCCTCATGTTATACGTTAGGGGGTGCGCATTTGATACACCAAGTTTTGAACTAATCAAGTCACTGACATCATTGATCATAACTAGGTGAACCAACTTGGAGGTCCATAACCATTGTCGAAAAGAAGAAACAAGTCTGTGTCCTTAAGCCGTCCTTGAAGAGGAGGCTATAGAAGCAAATTCGATTTTTCAGAAGAAGAGGCTATAGGAGCAAACCTTTTGATCTGAGCCATGCTGAAAGAGAAGGCTACAGAAGCAAGTTCGCCATCCTAGAAGAAGAGTCTGCAGGAGCAAACTACTGCCTTTAAGCCATCCCTGGAAGAGGAGGCTACAGAAGCAAACATCAGTGATTTGTATTCATTTTTGTTGATTGTATAGTACCAAGGAATTCTCTGTAATTTTTATCTGATAATGAATAAAGAAGCTCTTTCCTTTTGCATAAATAAAAGTGTAGAGAGTTCTGCGAGCCTTGGGATGATTCTGATGTTGACTACCAGAACTAACTATTAACTTGATAATCTTAAAATCACTCAAAATTTTCTAAGCACTCGAAGTTGCTATGAATGAAAGAACTTCTTGCTAACTTCGTTGATCAGATTGAAACTCGCACTGTCTAGTGACTTTCAGTATAAAGATTTTGATTCGCCAGAGGTATTTTTTACTTGGCAAATTTGAAAGAAATAAATTTTGATTCGCAACTTAAAGATCTATAGTTTGGAATGACAAATATGATTATAGACAAGCTTTTATTCATCATTTGCATTGAACTACCAAGATCACATTACATTGTATTCCGTAATTTTACTAAGAATAATATTTCTTCATAAATTTGCCATTGATTGGCATCATGATCTTATCACCATTCGGTTTTGCCAACCGGTATGCGCCATTGGAGTAAACCGTATCAATGACAAAAGGTCCCTCCCACTTTGGTTGAAACTTTCCTCTAGGATTTTGGCTAGTTATGATCGGTTTTCTGACTGACAGGATCAGATCACCTTTTTTAAAAATTCTTCGTTTGCCCTTTTTATTAAAAGTCTTGGAGATTCGTGCCTGGTGTATTTCAATACTTTATTGAGCTTCCAACCACTTATCATCCAAGCTTCTAATTCTTGGAGCCTTTACTGATGTCTTTTTTCTTGTGTCATTCTAGTCGTTAACGTGACTCGCAACGATGGAATCTGAATTTCCAAAGGTAAGACCGCTTCCCGTATACCAAAGAAAAGGGCGTGGCATTAGTGGGAGTTCGGACTGTAGTGTGATACTCCCACAGACATTCTCCGAGCTTCTCATCCTAGTCCCTTTGATTGGATGACACAAACTTTTTGAGCAGTTTTACAATGGTCTTATTGAAAACTTTTGCTAGACCATTGGCTGCAGGGTAATATGGTGATGAAGCTATGTCTTCAATCCTATATTTGTTGTAGAATTTGAAAAATACTTGGCTCACAAACTGAGGCATTGTCATGAATGATTCTCTTGGGCACTCCGAAGCGATAAAGCACATAGTGTTTGATGAATTTAATAACATCTGATGACTTTACTTCGGTTAGGGAAATGGCTTCAGTCCATTTCGAAAAGTAATCTGTTATAACTAGAATGAACTGGTGTCCTGTCGTTGATGGCGGAGAAATTGGTCCGACAATATCCATACCCCATTGCTCAAACGGCCACGATGTAACCGTCGGGTTGAGATATTCTGGTGTTTGATGTATAAAGTCTGCATGTATTTGGCAGGCCCTACACTTCTTGGCATAATTAACCACTTCTGTCATCATCTTAGGCCAATAATATCCCATCCTTAAAATTCTATCCTAGAGTTTCGGCCCTGGCTAGTGTGCTCTGCCAGCATGAGCTTCTTCAAGTACTTTTCGAGCTTCACGGTTAGAGAGACAGCGAAGTAAAATTCCATCATAAGATTTCCTATACAATGTCTGGAGCTCTGCATTATAGTAGAACCGGATAGCCCTTCTTTGGAATGCCCTGGCTTCTTTTGGATCTTCAGGTAATATATCGTAAAGGACATAATCTATATAGGGGAAGTGTCAGTCTCTCGGTTCTAGACTTGACTCAAAAACATCAACTTCGTCTTCCTGTGGTTCCCTCATTTCCTATTTGAGTTCATCTTTTGGACAGAATAATTCCCTGCTCCTATCGTAATTTGCTTCTTAGCATGTTTGGGCAAGGCTAAGGTAGCAGCTAAATAAGGTAGTGAATCTGCATAGCTGTTTCGGTGGTGCTTTACATGACTGACATGGAAACCATCGGCTATCTTAATTACTGCACAGTAATATGGCAAAAGGTCTTCATGTTTGACCTCATATTCCCCTTTTACTTGATTTACGACAAGTTGAGAATCTCTATGTACCTCCAAATATTTGACCCCCAGTTATTTAGCTATTTTTAAGCTGATTAGGAGGGCTTTATACTCCGCAACATTGTTGGAGCATGAATTTGTTAATGAGTAGGCTCGAGAAATGATGTTGTTGTGAGGAGAGACGAAAACAACTCATACCCCCGCTGTCATTCTTCCTTCGGATCTCATTCGGGAGGCGCCATCGTAGAAAAGTTGCCATATACCTTTCGTGACTGTATTTGCCTCCGGAGGCTCTTGCGAGTTGTCTGCTTTTGGAATCGGGTTCCATTCACCCAGTTCTCCAGAGATTTGTTCGTATCACTTCGAGGATGCCGGGACTGGATGTTCGGCTAGGAAGTTGGCTACAGCCTGTCCTTTAATAGATTTTTGCGGGACAAAATTCATATCATATTGTAAAAGCAAAATAGTCCAATTGGATAGCCTTGAATTCAATGATCCGAGTTTAGTCATTAGTATTCTCAGGGGGTTAATTCTCGACATAACATGGATGGTTTATCCAACTAAATAGTATCGCATTCTCTACACTGCAAACACTAAAACTAAACATTCCTTCTCCACTAGGTTATACCGGTGTTCCGCCCCGACTATCATTCTGCTGATGTAATAAATAGTTTGTTCATGACCCGACTCATTCTTTTGTGCTAACAAGGCTCCCAAGTAGTGGTCTATAGCCCATACGTATAGCAGGAAAGGTACTCCCGAAACTGGGGATACGAGCACTGGTAGTTTCATGAGGTATTGTTTGACTTCTTCAAAACCCCTTTGGCATGCGTTATTCCAAACAAATGACACTTCTTTCCTCATTAACTTGGTAAAGAGTTGGCATTTACTGGATAAATTTGATATGAACCTGCGGATGTACGCCAGCCTTCCTTGTAGTCCCCTTAACTCTTTGAGGTTACGGGGAGACGGCATATCTTGGATAGCCTTAATCTTGTCTGGGTCGAGATAAATTCCTTAGGAAGTTATGACAAAGCCGATGAACTTTCCTCTGGAGACCCCTAAAAAAGATTTAGTCGGGTTCATCTTGAGCTAGTGTTTCCTTATGAGGTCAAACACCGTCTTCAAATCTTTCAAGTGATCACCTTTAGTCTTACTTTTAATTGCTAGGTCATCCACGTAACATTTCACTGCCTTCCGGAGATGCTCTTACAATATCACGTTCATAGCACATTGATACGTGGCACCTGCATTCTTCAGGCCAAAGGGCATAACTGTATAGCAGTATACTCCGAGTGGTGTTCTGAAAGACGTATGCTTCTCATTATCAGGGTACATATTTATTTGATAATATCCTGAGAAACCATCCATAAATGTCATACGTTCATACCCGCAAGTATTATCTATCATAACATCTGTGATGGGTAACGGGAATTCGTCTTTAGGGCAAGCCTCATTCAAATCCCTGAAATCAATGCAAATTCGGATTTTTCCATTCTTCTTGGTTACATAAACTATATTCGCGATCCAATCAGGGTGCTGTTCCTCGCGAATGAAACCTGACTCAATAAATTTTTTGATTTTGACTTCAATAGCCCCCATGATCTCTGGGCAGAATCTTCGTTGTTGTTACTTTACTGGCTTAGCATTTGGCCGAATGTTCGGTTTATGAACTGCGACACTTGGGTCTAATCCTGGCATCTCCTCAAAACTCCAGGTGAAAATGTCGATGTACTCGCGAATGAGGGATATCAATTCCTCCCTCTCTTCTGAGGATAGGTTATCACATATAAATATAGGTTTAGGATTTTTTTTATCCCCCATATTTACTTGGACTACCTTGTCTTCGGTTGGAGGCTCTCGCTGTTCAAACTGAATCTCCCACTTCACGTTAAGATGCTTGGCCCAGGGGTCATCTTCTATCGGCAAAGTTTCCTTCAGGTCTGTCTTCTTGGATCATGGAGGTCATGTTCGCGGACACTTTGCGGAAAATCATGCCAACACTTAAATCCCAGCAGGACGATTCTAATAAATGATCAAATTGCCTTTCTTCGGTTCTCTCAGTTGAAGAACCTTTGGGAGTGGTGACATTTTCTAACCTACTGCCGGTTTTTTGATAATAATATGGCATTTTTCCCTCTAGGATAAAGGGTCAGAGGATTGCTCTTCTCCCTTTTCCAAAGTTCAACTCCCTACCTTTGGCCAGATTATATCCCATTTTCTTAATTAGTCTATGAGAATTTTCATCATAACGGAAGAACTCGGGATTTCCCTGTTCTTCTTCAGAATCTAAACACTTCTCTTTACTTTTGTGACTTGCTTTTCCGAATACTATGGTTTTTTGAGTTTCGTCCTTGGAAGGAACCTCAAAAACGACCTCATTGGCATCTTCGTCGTCATTACTTAGTTCATGAAAGAACGATCAGATAGGTGCTTGGAAAGAAGCCTAAGAGCATATTTTATCTAAACAATCATTGAACGCATCAGTGCTGGTACTTGAAGGTTCAGAATCAACACCAGAAGAATAAGCAAAGTCTAAACTTTCATTTATCACCAATTCACCATCAGAGTGAACAATATTATTTACATAAAGGCCTTCAAGGCTTATCACAATGGGCTCACCATCCCAAATTACAACATCGAATTCCGAATCTTTGGATTCTGATTTTGTGTCGGCCTCTTCACCGCTATTAGAGTCTTCTGGAGCAGGCTGATCCGAGACATCGAATGCATCTTGATATAGCAACGCGTCAGTAAAATAGTTTTTAACTCCTTTAAAGGGTTGCTTTTCCGCGACCAGTATTCTTACGTTCCCGTCTTTATCCACATACTTTATGCATTGATGCAGCGTGGACGGCACAACGAGGTTATTATGGATTCAGGGCCTCCCCAGTAGCTAATTGTAAGATGTGTCGGTATCTATCACATAGCATATGACTTCCGCCTTCAGGTCGCCGATTTGAAACTTAAACTTTATCTTACCCAACGGTCTACTACCATTGGCGTTGAATCTGAAAAAAATAGTATTGGTTGCTGCTAACCTGTTCATCGGGACTCCAAGGTACCGCAGCATCCTCCGTGGCATGATGCTTAAGGCAAAGCTTGGATAAACTTGAATGTGATCGATCTCTGCAGACCCTATGTATCCTTTGTAATACAAATGGCGGTGATACTTATTGTTTCTGACTTGCATGTCCTCCAGAGAGAAAGTGATGCAAGGGACGTTTTTACCAGAGACCGGTGACATGTCGTGCAAAGAGATTCTTCCTTTTCAATCATTTCTAGTATCCGCACTAAGAATACCTCCGAATCTTACAGAGCTTCTCTTAAGGCTTCCCTCGTAGATTTAGAAAGCTTCAGGAGTTCATACAAGGTTATTCTTGCGGGTATATTAGCCAACTGCGTTAAGATGTCAAATTGAAACGACTTCTGTAAATCTTCCGCAGGCTCTTTTCCCTTTTTCTTCAGAGCTTTATCAAATTTTAGCTCTTTTTCTTTGATCTTCTCTAGAGACGGCCGAGAATCTGCGGCCTGGCCATAGTTCTTCAAATAATCTTTTGCCAAACGGGTCCCCGAGGGAGGAGGATCCGCGTCAGCCACCAGAGAGTCTCTAACTTTTTCTTCCGAATATGTTAGAGTAGGAATACCTCTGTCATCTTCGGAAATTACAGAGACGACATTAGAAGTAGGGATCTTCCCTTTTTTGTCTTCTTTCAGATAAATTGGAAGTCCATTGTTCATCACTAAGGAGATCTGGATGCACCCACATTATCTCCCCCTTATTAGTTTCAAAGGGGGACAATCCTTTCTCCTGCTATTGATGCGAATCAAAATTCAAAACCTGCATTGTGCCTCTAGGGATGGGTTGCACTCCATCTTGAACTGTTGACTATATCCAGTCGGGTGCTTTACCGAACTTGACAGTCACCATGTTTGCGGTCACTTTCTTCTGGTGCTCTTGGAGCTTGATGACCTTGGCGTCCACTAAGGTTTGAATCTTATCCTTAAGGATGTAATAATTCTGGGTAGGGTAGTTAATAATTCTATGGTAGACACAGTAATTAGGATCATTAACTCTCCCTGCTTCTTCTGAACGTTTAGATTCTAGCAGCTTCAGCATCCTCTTACTCATGAGAAGGTTGAAGATAGTTTTCGTATGCTCGTCCTTGAAAGAATATTGTTTTTGAGGCATACATGCCTGAGGAGGGAGCTTCGGAGAAGATTTTGCAGGCTACAGAGTATCAGCCACCATTGTCTTATTTCCCTTATACCCCCCAGATCGGGACCTATGGTTGTTGTCGTTATTTCGCCTCTGTTTCTCCTCGTCTCCTTCTTCTTCAAGTCTTTGCGCGATTTCCTCAGCTTGTAGAGTGAGATCCTTCCAAGTTGAGGACTTCACTACTTCTATTCTGGCTGAAACCATAGTCGAGAGATTATGTCGACAGGTTTCTACCAAGGTCTTTTCTAGCATCCCGTGTGGGCACCTGAGAGAATCATTCCGGAACCTTTTAATAAAGTCCTGGGCTGATTCCCCTTTCTTCTGCTTAGTAGCTAGAAGCGCCGGCATTGATACCTCTATATCGTCTTCATAGAATCTAGTCAGGAAGGCTTTTTTTATGTCGTTCCATGAATTGATAGTTCCCAGTTCTAGCCTCCAGAACCATTCAAATGCTAGTCCTGTTAAGGTACTAACAAATACCCGTGTAATGATGGGGTCATTTCCAGCTAAATGCTCAATTTGCGACTTAAAATAGTAAATGTGCTGATTCGGCGACCCTTTACCATCAAAAGACTTGAGCTTCAATAGCTTGTAGCTTTTCGGAAACGGCATGCTTTCCATTCCATAGGATATGGCCTTATAACGCCTAGCTCTTGCAAATCACTCTTATGTATGAGGGCATTCAGTTGATTTTGGAAGCTTTCCATCAAGACAACATTTGTGTTCCCTTCCTGATGCGTAGAGCAATTGTCATTATCCTCATGATGTTCTATTTCCTCTTCATTATTGTAAAGAATATGAGCTTCTTCTTCCGCCTTCTTTCCCTTGTCAGTTTTTGGGTTAATGGGTGGTGTCTGCAAAGAAGTATTCTTCAACCTAGTCTTTTCCAATTCCAGCAGAACATACAGTATGTCTTTAAGTTCGCTGATGGCGTTCTGCTCTTGCTGGATATTTTTGTCTTGTTCATCCGTCCTCCACATAAACTCTTCCGGGGTACTGTTTTGGGCCATGTATGCGGAGGCGGAGTCTTTCAGGAACGAATCAGATGTTTACAACTCAGCCATAATAGACTTGGTCATGTCTTCCTCATCGGAGGAGACTCCCGCCATTTGTCTATAATTCATCGGGATTGCCATTCCACTTTTGAGTTGAGTGTTTTGAAAAACTCCTCGCTCTTCATTGAGTACGTCCTTCAGGCCCGAAGAGAGCTCTGAGTTGGAAGCACCTCCTTCGAAGACTTTCTTCGTCTTCTTTTTTTTCTTCTTTTCCCCGACACTTATCATATTGGATGACATTTCGGGGTATTCGGGCTCAGAAAATTCGAGCATGTTTCGTCATCTCCTCTTCGTCGATTGGGATGAGGATGTTGATAGGTTGACAGTCGATGGAATACTGACAGTCTAGTATGGGCTGAGCAATGACAGTGAGATAGTACTGCATTGATTAAATGGTCACAATGGTAGTGAGATGCGTGAGATCCTTCTCTCTTTCTGCTCAGAAGTTTCCGAAGATCTCCTGCATTGGAACTCTTGGTAATGGCATCACTTGTGAAAGATAACCTTGGGACCGGCATCCCTCTTTTGTCGAAAGCTTTTGGAGCAAGTCTCACCTTTACCGGGACAGTGAGTGAGGTAATCTTAGCCTTTGAGATAGGCTCTCTAGTAATCGCACGTCTTCCGCGAACTTGAGGTTCGCGGGCTCCTTCCATTACGCAATCATGCTTTCCCCCCAGAACACGTAGGACGCAGATGTAGGCTCCGCGTTTGTAGCCATAGATAAATTTGGTGGATTTACTCCATTTTCTGTAGGAAATGCGAGCAAATCTTTCTGCATCTTGATCTTTTGTATCGTTGCATTTTGGCCTCCATACTTGTATAGTAGTCCTTTGCATTGACGAGTTAGCAGTTTTCTTTTACTGTGCGATCCTGCGAAGGACACGAGCTTTACTTCTTCTTAACTTCCTTCTCATTGTACGAGTGAAAGGAACCTCCTTCTCCGCGTCATAGATATGCGGAATAGGTAGTGGTTGTTTCCCCTTGTTGAAGTGGGGACCTTAATCCACTTTGCTTGAGAGATCAGGAGTCTTAGCCGAAACTTACTTAGAGCTCAATGTTGGTAAAGAAGAGGGTTTCGGACCAGTTTGGTCCACTGAATCCCCCGGTTGAGTTATTGCCCTTGAAGTCTCCTTAGAGATTGATCTTTTGGAGACCTTACGGCACCCACGTAAGGACTAGGGCTCCTGGAGCCAGAAGAAAGGAATTCTTCGTACTTTTCCTTGTCAACCTCGATGATGAGTGAATTGACCAGGCTGCCAACCGGAATGTTGTCGGATTGAGCTACTACCAAATCACCGGAGGCAGTCCCCAGCGGAGTCGCCAATCTTCTGTTTGCCATAAAAATTGTAAATGATTCTCTATTGATATATTTCAATAAAGAATTACAATTCCAAAGGTTTTCCGTTTACAGAAGATAAGAAAAATAGATTCTCTCTTTATTTAAAGCCGGGTTCTAAGGTAACTGTGGAGGACGATCTTTCTCCCCGTTGACACTCCGTAAAAACTCTTCCAATTGACAGGAAAATAAGGCTCTGGACTTCTGATCACATGGGGTAATTCAAGAAGAAGATGACCCATCCCTCCTCCTTTTGTTTTCTGCTTTTTATAGGGGTTTTTAGGGAACATCCCAGTCTCATTCGTTCGACCGTTAGCCCCACTATTCGAGAGGTGCCATCATATTCGTTAGGTAGTTACTCCCACGATCGAAATAATGCAGCTACATTCGTTTGGCAGTTGGCTTCACGATCCGAGGTGGTAACTCCCTTATTCGGATTGGGTGATTTTGTATTAAACCCCTCCCCAGAAGCTAGGGTGGTATCGCGAATCTCAATTTTAGATTCGCAAACCTGTTCTGTCGTAACTGCATGGGTCGTGAACCTCGAACTTTAGATTCGCGGATCTGCTGAGTTGCGGATCTCCAACCCTAAATTTACGGATCTGCTTTATTTTGACAGATGACTCCAGAATTTTTTGTCGACACCTTCCTCCTAACCTCCACTATATCCCTAAATAATTGCTTATCTATGATCACACCTACCCCATTATGATTTTTATCTCTACCCGTATACCAAAGTTTATAACTCCAAAACTCTATGACTTTAACTTTCTCACATACCCACTTAGTCTCCCACACGCACAAAATATTAACTCTCCTTCTAATTATAGCATCAACTAACTCTGCTAATCTACCTGTAAGAGAACCTATATTGCATGATGCCAACCGAAATTTATGTTTATGAGCTAACTTCTTTACCCCCACCCGCTTATTAAGATGTAGGAACCCTCTTATATTTGACACCACATTTGAGTGCCGACGTGGCGCGTCGCTTCTGGGCGACGATCTAGCAATCTTCACACATTTTTCACTGCACCCGGGTTCCGATATAGTGCATCGCTCAGTAGGGAACGCCCCAACGAAATTTATATTTTGGTTCATATCATAATATGTGACAATGTTTTACATTGGCTGTCACTGACCTACCACAACCCTCTTAATTTATCCTGGCTTGGGACAGGCAGTGCATAGTACTGGCGGAGTTCACCACCTTCTTAGTGAGCACCATATAATTTATAAAGTTGGTGTTTTTTCTTAGTGAGCACCATCCATTTTCCCAGTTTACTCTTATTTTCTCTAGCCATTTTTCTAGTGAGCGCCACTCCCTATTTTCCCTCTTCTTCGATTCCCTCATCTCCAATCCTTCGTTCAAAACTGATCTCAATCAACGCAATCGCCAGGCTTGGTCCAAATCGGCGCAAAATCACTCTCAATCCCATGAAATCGTCATCTTTAGCCCTTGCCAGGTCTTGCCATCGCCAATGGGTTTGAGAATTGGTTAAGGAGGGATGGTGCTCACTAAGAAAGGAGATAAGCACTTTTTGGTTAAAAAAAGGCAAACTTGAAAATATTTGGAACTTACCACAATGTACTCACTAAGAGGAAAGTGGTGCGCATTTAGAATTTTCCAAACTAAAATCTAAGAAATTGGGTATGAGTGAGTCCTAAAGGGTCGAGATCATAATCCACAAGAAATTTTTTTTAAAAAAAATATTGGAAATAGTAGAAATGAATTACAACTCAGATAAGTTGCATGAGTTATCAACTCACTTCCATTATTCTATCTCTGTATCTATATATTCAATCTAAAAGTTAATTGATAGTTACTAAGGTCAGGGTTCTTGAGAAGGAGGCTGAGAGACACACACACAAATATATATATATATATATATATATATATATATATATATATATATATATATATATATATATATATATATATATATATATATATATATATATATATATATATATATATATATATATATATATATATATATATATATATATGAGAAAAATGGATAAATATTTTCTATCCACTTATTGAAAGTGTAAATAAACTCCAAAATTTATGAAATTTAATCTTATTATTGTTAAGCAAATAGAAATCCTAATTCTATAAAAAAAATTGAAAAAGTCATTGAATTACTATATTTTTTCTGTTAGCTCACATAATTATTCCAGCTCACCTACATTAATCCTGATATATATATATATATATATATATATATATATATATATATATATATATATATATATATATATATATATATATATATATATATATATATATATATATATATAAAATAAAATTGAGCTGACAGCTCACGCAAGCTACTAGAGTTGTAGTTTATTTGTACTACCTCCAATATTTTATTAATAAAATTTCTTGCGGAATGATCTCGACATCCCAGAACTCATACCCAATTTCTTGGGTTTTAGTTTTAATTTGGTCATCCATCAAGTTTAAACAAATTTTAATAGTTTCCAATGGATAAATACTTTCCATCCACTTATTGAAAGTGTAAATGAACTTCAAAATTAATAAAATTTAATCTTATTAAAGTTAAGAAGATAGAGATCCTAATTCTAAAAAAAATTAAAAAAGTCATTGAATTACTATTTTTGCTACTACCTCGCATAATTTTTCTTGGGCTAGCAGCTCACCTAAAATAATCCTTATACACACACACACACACAAAGAATAATGGAAATGAGCTGATAGCTCACACAAGCTATCAGAGCTGCAGTTCATTTCTACTACCAGTAATAATTTTTGTAATAAAATTTCTTTCGGATTATGATCACGACACCCTATGGTTCACTCATAAATAATTTCTTAGGTTTTAGTTTTGACTTTGTCATCTATCAAGTTGACCCTAAAGTAATGGTTTTTGGTAAATAGAATATTTTGTATCTATTTGATGAAAATATAAATGAACTCAACATTCATGAAATTTAACCTTAAAGAAGTTTAGAATGTATAGATTCTAATTCTAGAGAAAATTTAAAAAAAATCGTTAAATTATTATAATTTTACCACTAATTATGTAAGTTTTCTTAGGCTTGCAACTCATCTATAGTAATCTCATATATATATATATATATATATATAAGAAAAATGGAAATGAGCTGACAGCTCATGTAAGTTACCTGAGCTGCAATTTATTTCCAATATCTCCAATAATCCTTTTTAAAAAAAAATTCTTTTGGATTATGATCTCGACCCCTCAGGGTTCACTCATACCCAATTTCTTGGGTTTAAGTTTTGATTTGGTCCTACATCAAGTTAACACAAAATTAACAGTTTTCAATGAATAAAACATTTTGTATGCACTTGATAAAAGGGTAAAAGTACTCCAAAATTTATGAAATTTAATCCTAAGGAAGTTAAACATTGGATGCTTATAGGTTTGCTGTTAGCTCACATAACTTTTTCTGAGCTGGCGGCTCACCTACAGTAATCTCATATATATATATATATATATATATATATATATATATATATATATATATATATATATATATATATATATATATATATATATATATATATATATATATATATATATATATATATATATATATATATATATATATATATATGTTTGTGTGTGTGTGTGTGTGTGTGTGTGATTTGACAGTTAAACTAAGTTACATACGTAAGTGGAAAAAAAGCAGTGACCCCATCGTTCTTTTGCAAAATCAGTTTTAGATCATGATCTCTCCCTCATTAATTGCTCCAGGATAAAGTTTCATGGGTTTTGAACTTCATTTGTTCTTTCATGAAGTGGATATTATTAATTTTGTGTTTTTGGATTGAATAACAAATCAAACTAAACCCCAAGAAATTGGGTATGCGTGAACCCTAGGAGGTTGAGATCGTAATTCATAAGAATTTTTTTTAAAAATTATTTGAGATAGTGGAAATAGACGCAGTTTTAATAACTTACATGAGCCGGTGACTCATTTCCATTATTTAATAATAGAAATGAGTCGTCAACTCATGCAGCTCAGGCCCATTTTCACTATCTCTAATATTTTTTATTAAAAATTTTCTTTTGGATTATGATTACAGCCTCTTAGAGTTCACTCATCCCCAATTTCTTAGATTTTAGTTTATATTTAGTCATTCATCAAATAGGAACAAAATTAATAGCTCCCGATAAACATAATATTTTGCATCCACTTAATGAAAAAGCAAATGAATTTTAAAAGCCATGGAACTTGATCATCAAGAAGTTAAGGAGATAAAAATCATGATGCTAAAACAATTTTGAAAAAATTCATAGGATCATATTACTTTTCGCCGCTGACTCACGTAACTTACTTGAACTAGCAACTTATATCCAGTAATCCCATATACACACACATACACACATGCGTATAAAATTACTGTAGGTGAGCCCCTAGCTTAGAAAACTTTACGTGAGTTTGCAATAAAAATATAGTGATCCAATAAATTTTCTTCAAAATTTTTTAGAATTAGTATATCTACCATCTTAAATTCTTTCAGATTAAATTTTATAAACTCTAGAGTTCATTACCCTTTCATCAAATGGATATAAATTATTTTATTTATTAAAAATAGTTAATTTTGTCTTAACTTGATAGATGGCTAAATTAAAACTAAAAGGGAAAATCTAAATGCGCATCACTTTCCTCTTAGTGAGCACCAGCTTCTTAGTGA
>JAYEPQ010000017.1:20725797-21128297 GCA_036321105.1 Dracaena cambodiana
CATCATTCTGAATAATACAACCCAAATACCTAAATTGACCGCTCATTTGTATCTCTTATCAATCCAGTTTTACAACATTATAGTTTATGGTCCGTCATTTACTAAATTTACACTGCATATACTCTGTTTTAGATCTACTCAATTTAAAACCTCTAGATTCTAACATGTGCCTTCATAACTCTAACTTAGCATTTACTCCTACTTTTGTCTCATCAATTAAGACAATATCATCAGCAAATAGTATACACCAAGATTTCTCATTCTGAATAGGTCTAGTAAGCTCATTCATCACTATAGTAAATAAGAATGGGCTCAATGCAAATCCCTAATGTAATTCAATTATGATAGAAAAATTACTTGTTAAACCACTACATGTTCTGATATTGGCCACCCATCATAATTTATACGTGTAATGTAGTAAAAATAAACTTTTTTTCTTTTTTGTTCACAGTTTCTTAGTTAAAAAGAATTCCTAGTAGGAATGTTTGAGAGGTTAACAGGAAAGGTATCAGCAATTAGGTAAATTCTGTTGGGTTTGTATCTCGTATCCGTTGAGTATCTAGATGCGATCAAGAATCACAAGGAGTCCCAGTTGGATTTGGGTTAGAAGACCAGAGTTTTAATTGGATTGGAACACCAATTAGATGGTGATAGTGCTATTCTAATGGGATTAGGATAGGAACACTATATATATCTCTTGTATGTGATACGAGAGAGTAGAGCAATTAGAGAGTAATTGGCTGAGAGATATGATTCTATTATTATGAGAGATGCGAGAGGTAGAGAGATACTTGGATCTCTTCTTGTAACCTTTTTTCTCATAATGTATATTTCTCTTGTTGTTCCAATGGACGTAGGTCGAACTTGGTCGGCCGAACCACGTTAATTCTTGTGTTCTTTTTGTGTTGTATTGTTTTCTTTATCTCTACGATCTCGATGGGGGATTCGATCCCCAACAAATGGTATCAGAGACAGAGTTATGGATCCGGAATCGAGACTGCGAGATGGTGGATCTGATGTCTAGTCGACAAGAAGGTTGGCGGAGGCATCAAGGCAAAATACAATAAGAAGAAGAAAAAAAAATAACCAGATACAACTGAAGATGTGCACAAACGGAGGCTCTAGCAATATGCACCAAAAGGAGTGGCTGATAACTGAGAT
Organism: Dracaena cambodiana; assembly: GCA_036321105.1. NCBI lineage: Eukaryota > Viridiplantae > Streptophyta > Magnoliopsida > Asparagales > Asparagaceae > Dracaena > Dracaena cambodiana. Next base: position 20,726,959 of record JAYEPQ010000017.1, read on the forward strand.
GGATTCTGAGGCCCAGATCGACGGCTATGATTGATCGGAGCGTGGATCGAATAATCGGTGTCCGATTAAGGTGATCCAGGAGTCGAATCCTATGTTTTTCAGCATTTCGAATACAGTGGTGGATGCGGATTGGGCAAAATCCACTGTTTAGAGAAAATTTTGTGCAGACCAGCAGTGATCGACAATGATCGCGGGATCAATATTGATCGAGATGATCCATAATCGATGGTTGGTTGATTGTACGATGATGAGGTACGTCATGGTACTTCATGTTGATGGATATGGTTACTTCGTGACATGATAAACCATATGGTAATATATAATCATCTGTCTCTAGAGTTGGTCATAGTTTTTGGATCAAGGTGGAGTACGGTGTATCGATCACTTTTCTGTGATGCACAACATGATAAGTGATTGTGAGTACTCAGGAGGTCCATATGTTTTGACCGAGGTGGAGCACGGTGTAGCGATTATGAGCGCTTAGTGAAGAACGTGGTGTAGTAATCGTGAGTGTTCGAGAGAGTATGGTTTAGTGATCATGAGTGCTCGGAGGAGAGCATGGTTTAGTGATCATGAATTATACAATTTGTTCCCAGTCGGTGGAGCATGGTGATCGTGCGGTGGATGTCGCGAAGTGGATGACGAGAACAACGGAGTATGCATGGCTCATCGGATACGAGCCAAGGTGGAGATTGTTGGGTTTGTGTCTCGTATCCGTTGAGTATCTAGATGCGATCAAGAATCACAAGGAGTCCCAGTTGGATTTGGGATAGAAGACCAGAGTTTTAATTGGATTGGAACACCAATTAGATGGTGATAGTGCTATTCTAATGGGATTAGGATAGGAACACTATATATATCTGTTGTATGTGAAACGAGAGAGTAGAGCAATTAGAGAGTAATTGGCTGAGAGATATGATTCTATTATTATGAGAAATGCGAGAGATAGAGAGATACTTGGATCTCTTCTTGTAACCTTTTTTCTCATAATGTATATTTCTCTTGTTGTTCCCGTGGACGTAGGTCGAACTTGGTCGGCCGAACCACGTTAATTCTTGTGTTCTTTTTGTGTTGTATTGTTTTCTTTATCTCTACGATCTCGATGGGGGATTCGATCCCCAACAAATTCGAACCAGAAATATCTCATCCAACACAGGCGGTTTCCAATCACACTGGTTGCATCTTCATTAACAGTAATAATCAATCAAATTTCAAAGAATATATAAAATTTTGAAGCCAAAGTTCTCAATATGTGTGCTTTTTTATTCACTTCCCTGTTACAAAAAAAGTAGATGGAAAAACTTATGCCCCAAACTGATGCAGGACGGTCAGAGCAAGTATAATGAGTAGATAGCATGCAGTTCATTATTTTTTATTAGCAAGTCTAGAATCTATCTTATTGAGGATACCCTATTGGAACGGTTAAAAGTCTTCCTATGGTTTATACACATGAAACAAGAGAGAAGTGCTTCCCAATTAATTATTAGCCTTCAATTGATCTTCGTTAAGTTACTATCTAAAAACTCATCTTTCCTACATTTGTAATAACGTACTCAGAAACTTTCATGAAGTCTTCAGATCCATAAACCTTCACTAGGATCCGATCTTCATTGCTATATACATAACACCAAGAGATTAAGTACTAAATTAATAATAATAATTAAAACCACACAAATAAAGGATTTATTCCAACCTCACTAGAAGGGTTAAAACATAGAAATTGATGAGTCATCTTCTACCTGTGAACTGCTCCCATACATCTTAGATTATTGAACGGAGCCAGACGATGTCGACAGATTGCTGGACCTCCTCCTCAGCATCTGTCTAATGCTATCGGCCACTCGAACCGCAGGGTTAGACTTGACCTTTCTGCAGAACGACATATGAGCTTTCACAGCCTCATCAACTCCTCCATGCCCCTTCTTCCTCACTTCGTCCCTCACTGCCTCTGCGCAGAGGCCGCAGAGCCACTTGCCGTCGAAGTCGGCCTTCACCCTCTCTATGTAGTCCTGTGTGCAGTCCTCTCTCAGTCCACAGCACTCACACTTAGCTGATTCTATCTCCATTGTGGTTGCTAAATGAGTGTTGTGGAATGATATGAAATAAGTGGGGGGCCTTTTAGAGGGGAACAAGGCTCAAACCCCTCATTGTTCCAAGGGGAAGTGGGGGAGGTGCGTAATATACATAGTGTTAGTTGGGGACCCCATGGTTAGCCTTTTTCCCTCTCTTGCCTTAAAAAGAGAGGATGTATGGGACTATGAATGAGAGAGAGGGGCTTGGGATTGGGGAAGGTGAGTCTATTTACTACACGCAAGTGTCCTTTGTTTTGTTGCCATAGGAAGGAGTTGGTTTAATTATTGCCTTGGTATTTGACATGGAATGTAACTTGCCCTGGATTGCTGGAAAACCTACTTAACTTGTTTATATATCAATAAGCTTTCAACTTCTTACTAATAAACTTTAGTAGAAGAAGTGTCCTTTGTTTTGTTGAAGGTGAGTCTATATACTACACACAAGTGTCCTTTGTTTTGTTGTCAAAGGAAGGACTTGGTTTAATTATTGCCCATGTATTTGACATGGAATGTAACTTGCCCTGGATTGCTGGAAAACCTACTTAACTTGTTTAAGCTTTCAACTTCTTACTAATAAACTATAGTAGAAGAAGTTACAAGGGCACCACGAAAGATTTTTGTGCATCAAATGGTTTGGCTTGCTTAATCTTGAGCCATATTTGTTCATTGCTTTATCCTATATTCAGATTATTGGTTGGCAGGCAGATAGATACTTGTCAGCCGCAACTAATTGGAAAGATAGGAGAGGGGTTACAAAATTTACTTAGTTTACCTCCGTTTCCTTTCTTCTTCAGAAAATAGGAGGTTGGGGGTCTGCTGACCACAGTTTGAATATGTAGTAACTCTATATGCTTGGCTAAAATAAAACCATCTTAATGACAAGTGCTTAATTAATTAAGGATCTAGTTCATTAAAGATGAAAGTGATTGTCTCTGATTAATGCCATGAATGAATGGCCTGATATTTCCATAGGCCAAGAGTCACACAAGATATTTGGATGGTGAAAGTGAGAAGTGTTCAATCATTAAAGGTAGGACTGATGGGATACACATATTGTATTAATTCCATAATAAATAAACAAAAAACAGACAGGTGCGACTGGCAGCTGGAAGCAAAAGTTACATTAAAGGTCATTTCTTCGAATGGATAGCTGAGATAATCGAAGGCTCTACACTCATTTAACACTCTTGTCCATCGAAAGGAAGTCTTGCCCTCACAGTCTGTCTAGATTGGTTGGTTGGTGATATTAAAATTACGGTGGTTGCTTTGTTTTTTTTTTTTTTTTTAGCAAAAGACGGCGGGTGGAAGCCCTCCGCGTTCCATTAACAAGTAGATAATAGAACTACAATAACATTTTAAAAGAAGCACAAAAAAAAAAAACATCACGCTAGCTAGAAAAAAAGTAAATAAATAGTACATAAATTTTTGCTATGCCACCAAGTAAGGCAACAAAAGACATCAGTCCACCAAAAACTTCAAAAAAGTCTTCAAAGGGATCTCCAAATGCATGCTTATCACGTCTAGGCCGTAGAAGGAAGATTGTCACTGTCCTCATCACCAGATGTCCCACCTGAGATCTAAATCCGCTCCTCATCCGAAGGTATATCTGCTCAAAGAAAAGTATCATGAATAACCATACGAATACAAGTATATAATGGGCGTGCAGTAGAAGTAAATATTCTACTATTTCTTTCTCTCCACACGTTCCAACATAAAGCTGCTACTAAGGTTCTAGCCATATGTGAATATTTGCCTCTAACACATAATTTGTCTTCAAAACTATTACATACCCATGTGTTAATACTAATCCCAAACTTACTGGCACACTTCACCCACAGTTCATGGGTAAAAGGACAATTCAACAAAAGGTGGTCGGTGAACTCGCCGTCCTTATTACAAAGAACACAAAAGTTTGGTCCTACCCACCCTCTTTTCTGTAAGGCTGGCCAGATTAGCAAGGCTTTTTTAATAGCCAAGCAGAGAAATACCCTAATTTTGGGTGGAGGTTGCTTTGTTTTTCATGTATGTAAAGGATTAGGATGGCCAACTTGAGCAGACCATATAAATGAAGCCTTTGCACAAGCTCAGTAATTGTAAAAACTTCAAGAAATAATTATAATTTTGAATCAGCTCATTCATGTTCTTCGTTTTTTTAAAAAAATAAAGGTCATCGTCGGAACCTGGCAATAAATCTTTTATTAGAATCATGTGTCGATGTTGCAAGTCTTCGGAAAACACCTCTTTCACTTGGAACATTTCTTTCAGTACGGAACATATAGCCTCTATAAACTAAATAACCGAGTAACTATTATAAGAATAGGGCAACTGCACCCAAAATTTGAAACTGATTTATCTATAAAATGACTTGATGTTGGCTAGTTCTTTAAGTGGACTTGAAATTCTTCTACAGTGGTGGCATGAAGACATTCGCTTGAATCTGTTGTGAACTTAGAAATATATCATAATTGTTGCTGTAAGTGTGTATTTAAAGTATTATTTAGTTTCATATTTGATACTGAGCAACACTATGAAGTGCTTATATTGATTGTCTATCCCTTTCTATATTAAATGGCACAAGAATCAAGTGGACCCCTGCATACATAGGTCCAACAGAACCCAAAAATAGGAACTGCGAACGCAGATCCAGAAAACCCTTGGTGTGCATGTGCATATGAATCGCTCCGGTTCTTGCAAGTGTGCCTTTACTATTCCAGTAATTGTTGAATCACGTAGAGTAATGACGCGTAACTAGTTCCTAAAGAAGTTTGTTTAGCTATAAGTATATAAAAATAAAGGACTCCTAATATTTCTTTTCGTGCGTGTTTATATATATATATATAGAAAGTAAATAGAAAATTTATCGACGGTGAAGAGAGTTCCTTCACCGTCACTTAGGTGACCAAATACAACTTTTACACGTGGCGCTATTAAAAGGCGCTATTAAAAGGACGGTTAAGCGAGTTCTTTTATTAGTTAGCTTAAATGACGCCACGTATAATAATTGTATTGGACTACTTAAGGTGCAGTGAAAAGAGTCGTTTTCTCATATATATATATATATATATATATATATATATATATATATATATATATATATATGAGTAAACTGGAAATTCACCGACGTTGAAGGGAGTTCATTTACCGTCGCTTAGGTGGCCCAATAAAATTATTATACGAAGCGCCACTCAAAGGGTGGTTAAAAAAGTTTTTTTATTTGTTATCTTAAGTGGTGCCACGTGTAATAATTGTATTGGGCCACCGATGAATTTTCCGTTTTATATATATAGGATACGGGAAATTCATCGACGGTGAAGGAATTCTTTCACTAGCGCTTAGGTGGCCCAATAAAATAATTACACGTGGCGCTACTCAAAGGGCGGTTAAGAAAGTTCTTTTATTTATTAATTTGAGTGGCGCTACGTGTAATCATTTTATTGGGTCACCTAAGTACTAGTGAAGGAACTCACTTTACCGTCGGTGAATTTTTCGTTTTCTCTCTCACACACACACATATATATAGAGAGGATACGGGAAATTCATCGACAATGAAGGAAATTCTTTCAGTAGCACTTAGGTGACCCAATAAAATAATTATACGTGGCTTTACTCAAATGGCGGTTAAATAAGTTCTTTTATTTGTTAATTTGAGTGGTGCTACGTATAATTATTTTATTGGGTCACCTAAGCGCTAGTGAAGGAACTCCGTTCACCGCCGATAAATTTTCCGTTTTCTCACACACACACACACACACATATATATATATATATATATATATATATATATATATATATATATATATATATATATATATATATATATATATATATATATATATATATATATATATATATCATTTTTTTTATGTGCTCCTACCTTTTGGAGGGAACTTTCTATACTTTTATTGATGACAAAATAAATTAAATTCATAAAAGCACAATAGAAAACTAATTAAACATTATTAAAAGTTAAAACATTCTTTTGTGTGGGAATCAGAGTTAAAAGCATCCTAACCTATAGGCCTGCCTATCGGGCCGTGCCCGGCACGGCCGTGCCGTGCCACCGGCACGGCACTGTTGCCTGGGCCTAGGCCCGGGCTTGGCCCGTCGGCACGGCCCGGCGGGCCCGTGCCATGCCCTGGCCGGGCCGGCCCGGGTTTTAAAAAAAAAAAAAAAAAAAAAGAGGAGCTATGTTGCTTCATTTAACTAGATTTAATAAGAAGTAATAAAAATAAAAACAAATATTATATTATATTTAATCTCATTACATTAATATAATTACTCTATAAATCTCTTTAGAAGTTATACAAAGCCCGAAGAGAGGGGAGAGAACTCTAGCCGTCACTCTCAACTTGTTCTTAATATATTTTCTAAGAGATTTATGAGTTAAAAATTACAAAAAAAATTGAATATACATGAAAATCCTTACAAATTTAAATACTTTTAATCAAGTTTTATTTTTTTCTGGTAAGTCTAAGGTCTCTAGTGCAACTTCATTAGTCATGTCTTGTTCCCTAACTTCTGCGTCGTACCAATTCTTCAAGCAGACACACATCTCCAATGTGTCCGACGCCATTGAGGTTCTCAAGTCCGTGAGCACTCTATCACCTGCGCTAAAAGCAGACTCTGATATTACAGTAGACACTGGAGGAGTTAGTAGATCACGGGCCATGTTGGAAAGCACGGGATATGTTTTTTCCTGTGATTTTCACCATGCTAAAATATCAAAGGATCATAATTTTCAGGAGATGCGTTATCTTCATAGTTAGCTCTCTCTAAATAATAATGTAATTTATTAAAATATGTACTAGTTTGTCTTGCCTTTTTTCTGTGAAATACAGATGATATTATTAGATTACGAATTTTCCTATTAGATGATTCTTTTGTAGTTTGTGTTGGCACACCATACATATCTTCATATATATTATACATAATATCTTAACATGTTTTAATATCATTAACTAAATCCCTCACATTATTTTCATAAGACATATTTGTATAAAATAAATCTATTAATATTTCAAATTTATCAACTTGCAACGGGGATCCACAACAGTTGCAAAATATAATAAGTATGGAAAATCTTTAAAATATTTATTAAATTTAATTTCCATAGGTTCAACAATACTTTCAAGTATAGAGTGATTTCTACATTCATTAAAAACGGAATTAATTTTGGTTAGATAATATAATGCAATGTGTGTACTTGGGTAATAAGTTCCTGACAGTGCTCTAGATGCATTTTCAAATTTGCATAAAAACTTAGAAATGCAATGCAACTAGTGCCATTCATTATTATCTAAACTATACATTGGTGACTCCATTTCATTAAAAGTATTTATTACATTTTTATACTGAATAGTTATTATATGTAGAATTCCATCTTGTTCTAATTTCTATAGGTACAATTCTAGGTGATATTTTCAGATTTTTACATATTTGCTTAAATGCTTGTCTTCTTGACCCACTATCTTTAATAAAAAGTAATGTATACCTAAGTTTTATTAGTAAATCATTTACTATTTTTAATCCATCTTGAACGCATAAGTTTAGTATGTGGCAAATACACCTAACGTGGATAATTTTTCATCTAGAATTGGTTTTGTCATACTTTTAAGAATTCTAATTGCGGCCGTATTTTCAGAAGCATTATCTAAAGAAATGGTAAATATTTTTTTATCTATTCCAAAATCTGAAAAAACACTTAGAAGGGATTGTGATAAATTATGTGAATTGTGAGGAAATTCAAATACCCTAAACCCTATTATTTTTTTCTGTATGCACCATTCTTGATCTATATAGTGTGCCGTTACGCATAAATAATTAGTCATATTTTTAGCTTCCCAACAATCTGCAGTTATAGCAAATCTAAAAATTAAAGAAGTAAAAATAGCTATTAAAGTATCCCTCTGCTCTTTATATAGTTTGAACATGTCGAATGTACATGTTGAACGTGGGACTTTTTTATATTCGTGAGTAAATACTGATTTACAAAATCTTTCAAATTTGCGATTTTCCGAAAAAGTAAATGATTGTTCGTCATTTTTATAAATCTTGCTAAATGTTCTTTTGTTTTAATTGGATCATATTTATGTTTATCTAATGATCTACCAAATGTGCTTATTTGTGTTTGATGTGGTACATTTGGTGGGTGATTTTTTTCTAGGTGTCTTTTAAGATGACCCGTTCCGCTACCTAAAGGAAACGAATAAATTTTATGACAGTGTTTATACTTAACTTTCCTGACATTGTTTCCTATTAATTTTTCAAAATGTTTCCATATGTCCGATCTAACACCCCTAGTGGATGTGGTAGTTTGTGTTTCGGGTATAGTTGTATCAGTTGGTTCTTCCTGAGATACAAAAAATGGTACTTGAGGAGGTTGTTATAAGGGTTGACATAGATTTTGATATTCTTCATCAGTTAAAAAGGGAGTAGAAGAACCCGTGGCTTGAGAGTAATAAGCGCCAGACGAGTGTGGATCCATTTTAATAAAATCCCGAAAAAAACAAATTAAAATTCTCAAAAAAACTTTAAATTATAAATACCTGTTAACCGTTGAACTATTTGAGAGAGAGAGTGAAATATCTAGCTAGAGAGATAAAGCTGGAAACCGAAATAGCGAAGAAAACCTTGCTTCAATGAGAAAACTTGCTTGGATCTTGTTTTGGAGACTTGCTTACTTGAGACTTCTTGATCACTTGATTGAAACTTGCTACTTACTTTACTTGAGACTTCTTGAGAATTAAAGATTTTAGGAGATTTTTGAGAATGAATTTGGTGTATAAGAATGATGAATGGTAATAGAAGAGATATTGAGATATTTATAGAGAAAGAAAGGTTTTAATTTGCAAAAAAAAATTACAAAAAATCCCCCAACGGCTATTTTGACCGTTGGGGGAAAAATCTGCAATTTGTTTTGCAAGAAACCCCCCAACGGTTATAAAAATAGCCGTTGGGGGGCTATTTGCAAAAAAAATTGCAAAAATCACCCCTAAACGCCCCCAATGACTAAATTTAAAAAAAAAAAAAAAACCTAACCGGCCGTGCCGGGCCGGGCGTGCCCAACGAGCCGCCCGGCCCAATAAACACCACTAAACCTAACCCCCCACCAAGAAAAAAAAAAAAAACTCTCTCTCTATCCCTCTCCTCATACGTTGAGCCTGAGGGGGAGGAGGTCATCGGCCTTGGCTCTTCCGTACCCACTACATCTCTCCTGCCCCTCTCCTTTCCTGAAACATTAAAAGTCTGTAGATTAGATTAAAAAGTGACTTGGAGGTGAAACTCCAAAGGTTGCAGATGAGTAGTGGCTAAGGTAATGTGCCAACAGGCGGCCAGGTCAAGGCCGAAGGTGGTGCTGGCAGTACAAATTCATGCTAGACGCACAAAAACGTGTGGGTTCTGAGCCAGCGAGCCCAGGAGGAGCTCAAACGTCGGATGATGATGCTCTTTGTGTGCCGATAAAGACGGCGATCTCTATGGAGCTCCATGGCTAGACGATAGCATTCTCGTGTGTCATTTGTGGAAGAGACAAGCTCCAGTGGAGCACAAGAGTTGGGCTTTGTTGGAGGTGGCAAGCTCGAGGGTTGAGCGCTTGTCGTGTGTCATTCTAGAGCAAACGAGCTCTGGTAGTGCCCGAGGGTGGTTATTAATGCTCTCATTGCTATCATTTAGGACGGCGATCAAGGAGATAACCATGCATAGCAAAGTTATGGCAGGCGAGTGAGGCTGCCATGGTGGCCGATACAAAGATTAATGCACCAATGTTGGAGAGGTGAAGAATGATCGCTGTAGTAGATAAGATTTGGGAGTAGAATGCGTTCTATTATTGGATTGGGTGTTGAGCATCAGCCTGGCTCGCATCTAGCGGCTGACCAAAAGTATAGTTCTTGTATAACATCCATCATCAAATGTAGATCCCTAAATCCATTTTTCGTGACATGTGAGGGGCCTTTGTGGATATCAAGAAGGAATGTGAGAGGGTTTATTATTCCCAATATCAGGATGATTCTTTTGGTTGTAATGCGAGGAGTCAAATAAAAGATTCAATTCTTGCCCAAATTGTGTTGACTGAGAAGTTTGCGCCGACCTGAATAAAGAAGCACAGTGATATGATTCTGAAGTGAGATAGTGACAGATTTTCTTGTACTTGCTAGCCAAAAAAGCTCAAAGAGACTCTGATGTGGATGGTGTACATGGCAGAGCACACTTGCTATTTTATATATATATATATATATATATATATATATATATATATATATATATATATATATATATATATATATATAGATTATATATTTATAAAATTTTTTTATGTTTATTTTAAAATATTTAATCATGTATAATTTTAAATTAGATTTGTAATTAATTACTATTAACGTTTTAAAGTCATAAAATATTTTCCAATTTTTTGTAAAACCCATAAACTATTTTCCTAGAAATATTTGGACAACCCATTCTCTTAGCCGAAACTCAATATAATAATAATAATAATAATAAGAATAAGAATAATATAAACATAATAATTGTAGTAATAGTAATAGTAATAGTATAAGGTTTAAGGCATGAGTTGAATCAAAAGACCAATCACACTTACTATTCTCCCATCATAACCACTAAATCAAATTTTACATGAGAGAATAAATTGCATTTTAAACCTTCCATTTTACCTCCTTACTCTTTTACTCTATTATTTAATTCTAAAATCCATCAATAATCAATTTTATAATGTTCCTAACTTTCTCATGTTTATTGTGTATTATTGACACAACATTATGAGGAACCTATATGATGGCGAACCTTATCTTATAAGGTTATATATTGATTACAACTATTAGGGCCGAGAACTTTCACTGCAGTAATGTCCGAGTGCTACTGAACCACTCTTTTGATTAGTTTTTGTTTTTGCATTATGGTGTCTAATCCTAGAGTGCTACATGGCATAGTTCAATGCCACTGCATTCTTGAATATGCATGGGTGCTTATATGATTCAAAAGTAGCATGCATCTTATCCATTCATCTAGTTTCAATTAACTAACTCGAACGTTGATGTGGACATGACTAGCTCATGATTACTTGTACAAAGCATCTGCATCTACAAGTTTATATATGATTCTTTCCTATTTGATTTGCTTTTACTGTTCATTACCTATGTTGTCATGACCAGACACTAACGTAGGTTGATCATACTTATATTCAGTACTATGTGAAATACCCACATTTTTTTACATGACTTTTTTTTCAAATTTCAATAATATATTTCATATTTAAATAAAGGAAAAGAAATAGATTTAATTGTTTTTATTTAGTTAGTGGAGATCATGACTTAACCCACTAAATTCTTAGAACCCAAACCCAAACCAACTAGAGCAGATGATTAGTACGAATTATAAAATATTAATAAAAATGGTTTAATATCTTATATAATTAATGAATTCAACTTGAATTAGAATTGTTTAACCAATTAGACTTTCGTTTCACTTAGAAAACCAAATCCAATAGCATTCCCTTAACATAGAAACACCCACCATCATCTAATCTCGATAAATAGGCCCAACCCTTTTAGCTATAGTCCTGTTGTTAATGGAGCCCTATTACCGCAACGGTTTCGGTTTGCCAAAACGGGTCTAAAAACCAACCCAAATCTGTTATATATATATATATATATATATATATATATATATATATATATATATATATATATATATATATGGGATGTGTGGCTAGGGTTTGGATTAAGCTGAAAGCAGAAAATAAAAATAAAGGGTGGCTGCAATTGAGGAAAGTCCTTGGAGGTCTGTTCTTTTGTTTTTCGGCCAAACAAAGAAATAAAGGTGGCATTTTTTTTTGTTGGTGGTGGCTGAATCAAATAGAAGAAGATAAATAAGAGAAGGGTGGCTGCACTTATTTTCGGCCACTTAAGGGTTTGGCCAAAGAATACAAGTGGGCTGCTATTTTGTGTGTTCGACTGTAGAGTTCGGCAGAATAGAGAAATAAAAGGCGGGGCCTTTCTTTGAGTTTCTTTTGCGACCGAAGCATAGATGAAAATTACTGTAACAAGAGATTAGGGTTTGATCTCAAATTCTTGTGTGATTTCATTGCCAATTTTTCTTGTGGTTGAAAACTTGAAAGTTGTAATCCTCTTTTAATATAGTGGAAGATTTCGATCGTGTCCTCGTGGACGTAGACATATTACCGAGCCATGTTAAATCTGCGTGTTCTCTATCTCTGCTATTTTTCTCTTCGGTTAACTATTTGATTCCGCTAGTTGTTGCATTAGTATTATTCCGCTATTTTTACTAACAATTGGTATCAGAGTCCTGGTTCATGTCAGATTTCGCTCAGATCGATGTTGATTTTGAGGGGGAGTTATGGCGGAAGATAGGAAGGGAAAGATTAAAAAATTTTATTGGACAAACTTCCAATGGTGAAAGTTGTAGATGGAAGATTATTTATATCAGAAAATTTTACATCAATCACTGTTTGGAGAAAATCCAAAAAAGATGACTGATGTGGAGTGGGAATTGTTGGACATGAGATTTTGCGCAGATTCGATTATGCCTGACAAAACATGTTGTGTTCAACGTCTCCAAGGAGAAAACTACTTCAGTTTGATGTCAGTATTAGCTAAATTTTATGAGAAGCCGTCTGTTTCAAATAGACTGTTTCTAATGAAAAAGTTATTCAACTTGAGGATGCCTTCTGATAATTCACTTGTTAATCATTTGAACGAATTTAATACATTATGAGCACAACTTGAATCCTTAGATTTTGTCTTTACTGATGACATTAAACCGTTGATGTTTATGTGGTCGTTACCGGATAGTTGAAATAATATTGTTATGGCTATCAATACTTCCAATGCTGCTCTTAAATTTGATGATGTTGTGAGTACAATCATGAATGATGAATTGATGAAAAAAAGAATAGGTGAGAGCACAATTTCTACAAATACTGCTCTGTCTGTTGATAATGACAAAAGGAAGGAAATGGGTAGAGTCGAAGCAAAGAGCAAGATCAAAATCTAAGAAAAAGTTCAAAAAAAAGTTAGTGTGTTGGAAATGTAAGAAAGCAGGTCATATGAAAAAGAATTGTCCAAATAAAGATAAGGAAGAGCGAATGTGGTGAATTCAATTAAGGAGTATGATGAGTTGTGCTTGTCAGCTCATACAGAATCAAGGTTAGACTATGGTTTGTGGATTCAGGAGTTTCGTTCCATTGCACAGCTCATAGAGAATAGTTTGATAATTATGTCTAAGATGAATTTGGGCATGTGACTGTTGGTAATGGCCAGGAATGTAAGATTGTCGGTAAAGGGATAATTCAGTTGAAATTATACAATGGTAGAAAGCTGCTTTTACAAGAGGTCAGGCACATACCAGATTTGAAGAAGAATTTGATATCTGTTAGCAAGATGGATAGCGAGGGTTATCAAATCGCATTTGAGAAGAAACAGTGAAAGATTAACAAAAGAGCAATGATAGTGGATAAGGGTGAGAGAGTGAGAACTCTATATTTACTCTTAAGCACGGTGGATCACGTTGTTTTTTGGCCACCGTGAAGAATAAGAAGGCTACCTTATGGCATTAGAGACTCAGTCACTTGAGCGAGAGCAGTATGAGAGTACTGCAATCCAGAGGTATGTTAACAAATATGAAAGATACTAATTTTGATTTTTGTAAGAACTGTGTGTTTGGGAAGCAGAAAATAGTTAGCTTTATGAAGGATAGCAAAGAGAAGAAAACGAGAGATTGGGGTTGGTGCATACAGATATAGGGGGGGCTTCTTCAGCAAAGTCTCTTGGAGGTAATTTTTATTTTGTTACTTTCATAGATAATGCAAGCAGGAAGACATGAGTGTTTGTACTTAACCAGAAATCTGATGTTTTCAGGATCTTCAAGGTATGGGAAGTTCTTGTTGAGAATGAAAAATGTTTGAAGGTGAAATGCCTGTTGTCAGACAATGGTGAGAAATTTTGTAATAGGGAGTTCGATGATTATTGCTCTATCCACGGGATCAGGAGAGTGAAGACTGTACCGAGAACACCTCAGCAAAATGGCATGGCTGAGAGGATGAATAGAATCATTTTGGAGCGAGCTCGGAGTATGAGAGTACATGTAGGTTTGCCTTTGTAATTTTGGGGAGTCGCTGTAGATACGACAGTTTATGTGATCAATAGAACTCCAGCTGCTTTAGATGGAGGAATTAAATAGGAGGTATGGTTTTGTAAGACTGTGATATTCATTCTTAAAGGTATTTGGTTGTATAGCATATGTACATGTGGATCATGAGATAAGAAAGAAGTTTGATTCTAAATCTCAGAAGTGTGCATTCATTGGATACGATAGTGATAAATATGGTTATCGCTTGTGGGATTATGAGCATAACAAGGTGATTTGTAACAGAGATATAGTATTCAATGAGGGCTGTATGTATAAAGACCGAATGGAAAGTAAGAGTGAGAAAATAATTGAGAAAGAGCACTTAGAGCTGGATGAACCACGGGATGGGATGGATCTCATGAATGAAAGAAAAGAAGAAATACCTACATCTGAAGGAGAAGAAATAGCTACACCTGAGAATACATAAGTTTCAGATGAGACCGAATAAGAGAGAGCCACTGACTGAAGTAGATGGTTCTAGTCTTCATCAGAGGGTGTTCCCACTTTGAGGAGGAACACTGGGATAAGGAAACCAACTCAAAAACTTTGTTTTCCTTTATATCATATTTTGTATACTGATGCAGGTGAACCAGAGAGTTACCAAGAGGCTATGCATGATAAGTTTCGTCTTAAGTGGGAGCAAGCCATGCGTGATGAGATGCCTTTTTTAGAGGAGAATCACACATGAAAATTGGTGAAGCGACCGACAAAGATAAAAGTATTGCATAACAAATGGGTATACATGGTAAAACATGAGGCAGGAGGGACACAAAGTAAAACATGAGGCAGGAGGGACACAAAGATACAAGGTTAGACTTGTGGTGAAGGGATACAGTCAGAGGAAATGTATTGATTTCAATGAAATATTTGCACCTATTGTCAAGATGACTTCTATCGAACAATACTGAGTATTGTGACTGTGAAAGGATTATATTTAGAGCAGCTTGATGTGAAGACTGTTTTCCTTCATGGTAATTTGGAAAAGATAATATACATGGAACAGCCGGAGGGATATGAAGTTAAAGGAAAGGAGAATTGTGTATGCCGACTAAAAAGGAGCTTGTATGGGTTGAAACAGGCGCCGACGTAATGGTACTTGAAGTTCAACAAATTTATATTGGATTCGGATTTTGCTAGATGCAATTCAGATCATTGTGTATATCTACAAAAGTTTAAGAATTGTAACTTTATAATTCTAACTTTGTATGTAGAAGATATGCTTGTGGCAGGTTCATGCATGAAGAAAATCAATGATCTGAAAAGGAAGTTAGCAAGGAGATTCTCTATGAAGGACATGGGTGAGGCGAAACAACTTCTTGGGATGCAAATTATCCGAGATAAGAAAAGTAGGAAATTGTGAGTATCTCAGGAATGGTACATCAAGAAGGTGTTGGAGAGATTCAATATGGAGAATACAAAATCGGTAACTAAGCTCTTAGTGGACAGTATAAACTGTCAAAGGAACAAGGTGCTAAGCCAGATGAGGAGATGAGACACATGGAGAATGTGCCTTATTCATCGGCCATTTGGAGTCTCATGTATGCAATGGTGAGTATAAAACCAGATATTGCACATGCAGTGGGAGTAGTGAGTAGATTCATAAAGAACTCTGGAAAGGAACATTGGCAAGCGGTGAAGTGGATTTTTAGATATTTGAAAGGTACTTCAAAATATTATTTGTGTTTTGGGGGTGCTAACATTAATGTACAAAGTTTTAATGATTCGAACTATGCAAGTGATAAAGACAATGGCAGGAGCACCACAGGTTATGTCTTTACTGTAAGAGGAATAGTGGTAAGTTGGATTTCAATATTACAATCAATTATTGTTTTATCTTTGACAGAAGCTGAGAATGTGACAGCTGCAGAAGCAAGTAAGGAGTTTATTTGATTGCAGCGATTGATGAGTGAATTGGATTTTGATGAAGTGGATTGCAGATTGTTTGATGATAGTCAGAGTGCAATTCATCTTGCTAAGAACTCGGCGTATCATTCATGGACTAAATATATTCATTTGAAGTATCACTTCAATAGATTCTTGTTGGAAGATGGTCAATTAAAGTTGGAGAAGATTGAAAGCAGTAGGAATCCTGCAGATATATTGACAAATCCAGTTGATGGAAAAATTTTGAGTTATTGCTCAACTTTAGTGTATTTGTGTTAAATGTTGAAATTAGGACTTTAAACGATCGAGGTAAAAACTTTGGACACTAAGATTATAATATATAGAGATTACAATTTTGCAATAGGTTTTCAAGTGGGAGATTGTTGTTAATGGAATTCATTAACATATATATATATATATATATATATATATATATATATATATATATATATATATATATATATATATATATATATATATATATGGGGGGTGTGTGGCTAGGGTTTGGATTAAGCCGAAAGCAGAAAACAAAAATAAAGGGTGGCTGCAATTGAGGAAAGGCCTTGGAGGTCTATTCTTTTGTTTTTTCGGCCAAACAAAGAAATAAAGGCGGCGTTTCTTTTGTTGGTGGTGGCTGAATCAAATAGAAGAAGATAAACAAGAGAAGGGTGGCTGCAATTATTTTCGGCCACTTAAGGGTTTGGCCAAAGAATACAAGTGGGCTGCTATTTTGTGTGTTCGGCTGTAGAGTTCGGCATAACAGGAAAACATGATTAGGCATATTGCCGAATCATGTTAAATCTGTGTGTTCTTTGTCTCTGCTATTGTTCTCTTCGGTTAACTATTTGATTCCGCTGGTTGTTGAATTAGTATTATTCTGCTATTTTTGCTAACAGGTCCTTCCCTTTACCAACAAGAGAAAAAGAAAAAGACAAAAATGAAAAATAGAAGAGAGAAAAGAGATGGAGGATTTATATCCTAGGCAAAAATTCTGCCTTTTCGACCCCTTTCGATACCGTGCCATTAGATCTTTCATTATCAAAGACCAGTTGAGTCAATCGACTCACTATAATTATGCTAGATACAGTGCTTTATGTTTTGATTTACTATTTTTTAATATGATCTTGTTGTTTAATCCTACATAATAGTTTTCAAAGAGATGTTCCTGCTGCTTAGCACATTTATGCTTGTAAATAGCCATATCTTTTGAACTGCAAGTTCATTAAATCTGATTCTCATCTTATTTGAAAGATAATTGAATTTCATACAGCTATGGTATATACATTTTTTTTTATAATTCTAACTCGTTGACCTCTGAAAACTAGGTCAAAATCAGCACTCATGCACAACACAGGTTACTACATGGAATGTTTAATTAATAATTTTAACGGAAATTATTGATTTTAATTAATATGAAAGCATAATTAATATCTAAAATAGTGGAATCATTGGTTGAACCTGATTCTTTAATTGCTTATGTATTTTAATCCATTTTTCAAGTGTATTATTTATCGTGATACATTGAACTAATACACTGATTGATACTGGAATTGTTAAAGAGATATGCTATGTAATTAATGATAAATTTACTAAAATACTACATTGTATTTAGTGATTATTACTGCTACTAAATCTAATAATTATCACCAATTCACTTACAGTACTGGAATTGAATGAAAAATTTAGTTAAATTGAATGAAAACTGGTTGTTTGGGGAAACTTAATTATGCCACTATTTTCTATACAGGAGGTTTGAGATATGTTGCAACCAATATTGTCACTGTTTCCCATCATGAGAGTTCGAGCTAGGCTCTGAACAATATTGCCACTATTTTCCATATGGTAGGGTTTAGAATAGGTTCCGACCAAATCACTATATTTCTATTATTGTTTTCCTAGACACAATGGGGATGCATTCATATATATCAATGTTATAGCTTCCTAAATGTCCAAATATCATAACTAAAAGACAGTTTAACTAAAATGACACGTGTTTATGGATTAAATGAAATTCTTATCAATTTAATTATTAATTTATTTGGTACTGGTATGCTAGATTTTTATATTATTATTTTACCATAGTTTTTTGGTCGTTTTACTTACGATGCTAGTTCTGCATTATCAGATGGGAGACACAAGTCTAGAGGTGGACTCGCTAAAGACGTATTGGGATCTAATTTATTTCTAGGTGCAGACAGAGGTACATGAAGGATTGGTTCTTGTATAGTTTTACTTGATAGACTTTATTTTAAAATTTGATTAGAATTGTAATAAGTGATAATGACATGATTTTTGACGTCAATTGTGATAGTAATTTTAATTATTTTATAGAGATTTTATGTAGTTACCTATGAGTATTATATGCAAATTATATTATTCGAACTAAGATATCTGATTACTTGTTAATTATTATTATACATATTCCCCGGTTATATGAATTTACTATTTAATTTAATTAAGTCGTGTTATCACGCATCACTAAATGATTTTGCTATCCATATTTCTGACAGTGAGGCATTATAGGTGGTATTTAGAAACCAGACTTTTTCCTTTAGTTGTTTCTATTGATTTGATATGATTTGAATACCATTATAGTCAATATCATAATATAACCTTTATCCTTAGATTTGTTAGATTTAGAGTCGGTTAAATTCGTTAGATCGTGTTAGGTTAGATAATTTTATTTTATAAGTAATATTTTTATATAGTTTTATTATTAAATAATAAACTGACATTCTCTTTACCCATTTTTATTAGAGTAATGGCTCCATCTCGTTGTGTTAATGGGACTGTATCCAATTCCAGCTCATTTGCTAATGGATTCGATGCTAACAAAATGTTAGGCATGCTTCTTGGTATGGTTGAGACTCAACAACAACAAAATGAGGCTTTGTTAGCTGGTGTGGCGACCGCAAAGGATCGTACTGAAACACATAGGATCAAATTTCTAGATTTCTGACTTCAATCGCTTTCATCCATTTACTTTCTATGGGCAAACATGAACATTGAAAGCAAAGCATTTGATGGTAGAGATGGAGAACTTATGAGAGCTACTCGAGTTTGAAATATGGACAAGGTTTATGTAATCAACATCCTATTGACGGACATAGACCAAACTTGGTGGCAACTAGGGAGAATAGGCTAGCACAGTTGATCTTGTGGGATGTTTTTTCAGCAAGAATTCTTGCTTGATTCTTTCTGAGAGCATTTAGGAGAGAGATGGAGCAACAGTTCATTAATTTGGGATAGAGTAGAAAATCAGTGGATGAGTATGTATCAAAATTCGTCCATATGAGAAGGTTTGTACCATATATGATAGCAGATGAGATAGACTATATGTATCACTTACAACAAGGGTTTAGACTCGACATCCAAAAGTACATGATGATGTTCTGATTCAAGACCTATGCAGAGTTGATTGATACTGTTCATAGTGTTGAGTAAGTGATTAATGAGGAGAGGAATGTACAAGCTTCCAAAACTAGGAGGACTATCAATGAAGTATCAGGTGAAGATACTTTGAAAATTTTTGAGAAGTGTCCAAATATTGTCTGGCAATAGAAGCCTGTATACCATTCTTGTTTGAAACCTGGACATACTATGAAGGAGTGCAGGTATGATAATCGCTTATTCTTGCTGTAGGGATCAACTGAGTATATGATAGGAGATTACCCATAGGGGAGACCAATTGAACTAACATCATATCCATAGTATCAGTAGCAGCAGAAGGGTCAGATAGGGAACTAGGACAGGCAACTACTAGTTCCTAAGAACAAGATAACCAACCAAACTTAGAGGAACTAAGGGGTGGAATGTAGATATGCATTTATTTTGACAGAAAAGCAAGATGAAAACCCTAACAATGTGGATATGGGTATAATCCCTTTAATTTTTATGTTGCCCTGGATACGATTTGGGGACGAATATTCAAATATGATTGATTTGACTTTTATGGTTTGGTGACTCGCATATTGCATATGACTTTCACAGAGTTTCTAAATTGGATTTCTCAATTCATTCAGTGTTTTACTTTGAAAATTTTATGCTCAAATTTATAATTAACTATCTTAAATCACAACCACCATCATCTGTCACACTCATGATAATTCCTGTACCCATCAACATATGATTAAAATATGTTAAGTCTCATTATTATCATTTTTCCAAAGATATTTTCTTATTTTGTTTTAATGAAAGTATAATTTTCTTGTTTTGTCTAGTATTTTAAAAATTTTGAAGGCAACAATCTTGATTTAAAATTTGATATAACTCTTGGTTTGTTGCATGCATAGACCTTATCCATCTTCATTTACTTCATACGTTTCATTCTTATCTTATCCATTTGTCTAATTGACCTCTTATTTTACAACTTTCACTTTTATTTCATTTTTGTTTTGGGTAGAAAATGACTCTCCTTTCATTGACATTGAATTCAATTACAAGCTCATGAATTAAAATCAAAAGAAAGAAAATTCAAAAGAATACAAGAGAAAAGATCGTTAGTCGATCACTCCCTTTACATAAATTTTGGGTTCTGTATTGTGGCATGAGGCATCGGCCTTTACCCCATTGATGATTCAACAATCATAGATGGGAGAGAAAGGAGAATGAAGAGAGCGGTAACCGACTCTTGCTTATCTTAGACGTGCATACAGGCACGTAAATTGACCAGATGACTGGATTGATTGGACACGCTCAAGAGCACGTAAATCACTCTCGAGAGCATGTAAATCACACTCGATAGCGTGTAAGATGTCCATGGGTCTCCCCAAAGGTTCCTTCAAGAGTCTCTCTTGGTGCTTATTTTTACACAAAGTAGTGGTTTAAACATTTGCCTTATAGATGATGATGGAAATCTCACATTTCTTGTAGATGATGAGTTCACATATTTATTTCGCTTTAGATAGATTTGGAAGTATCTAATTGATCAAGATTAATTAAAGATTTGGTAGAATTTCCCCCCGTTTCCTGTTCAAATATTTGATTAGATTTAATTTGTATTTGATTGGATTCAAATTCTATCTTTATGTGTTTGGATTTGACTTAAATACTCAAATCTAGATAAAAAAAAACAATTAGATATTTTGTTGAGATTCTCCAAGATTTCAGCAGATGCGGGAATTCTCCTCAACAATTTTCTTGTCAAAAAGGCCCCCTCCAAAGTTTTCAAAATCTCATTTTCAGTTTGTAATGAGTTTCGAAATATTTTGGACATCTGTGTCATGATTTTGTCATGGGCTTGTAACATCCGTTGACCAATGAGTTATTCAGTAACCATAGTATAACAACAATCGAATCATCAATGACTACCAGAGATAATTGGGTGATCTTATTGATGTACTATATTGAGTGTCTTCTTTGGTTGATCTTCCTGATAGATCTTCTTAGAAGTATCTGACTCTTTCTTCTAGAAAAATCCACATGAGGTTATCTAGCTTTGTTACTTGAAACTAGCTATTACCTTCGTCTCTCTGTTGCACTGCAAGGTAAAACCATTTGCTGTCACTTTAGTTTTGATGCGAATTTTCACATTTTGAATTCTCAAAATTTGTGCCCTGAGTCTTGGCCAATGAACAAGGGTGTGCCTATTATTACTCAGCTATCTGGACAAAATTGCAAGAATTAGAGGTCTTGATCAAGCAACTCCCTATTGAGGCCATAGAGGAGGCCATTTGAGCTGCTCAGCAATTCTTCATCAATGAAGAGGAAATGTGCCTTGCAATTCTTCATCAATGAAGAGGAAATGCACCGCCAGACTATAGGTCCTATGGAAGAAACCCAACAGTAAGTTCTGATGCAAACTTAGGGAGTTGAAGGCCCTAGCAGAGCCCTTATCCCCTTATATCTTTTCCTTTCTTTCATTTTTCACATTTTTATTCTGTGGGAGATATAGTCATTGTTGCCCTGTTCTTCCCCAATTTTTTTTGTTCTACAAATACAAAATAAAGAAATATTTTAGTTACAATCCATTGTGTCATTATAAACTCTTTGTGTGATGAGTCTGTAATTCGATGGACCTTTTGATGGTACTGGCAACAGCCGATGATGATTTGGTATCATTGAGTGACTTGTAGATGATTGATGAATAGAATTTTGGAAAATAGAACTTGTTAAGGGTATGGTGTTGCCATAGCAAGTTAACGTTTTGATCGTTAATGATATAATTATTGGATCAATATTATGAGGGTGACTCGCCTAGAAATGCAGACAGAGTTGGTGATTCACTTGGAATGCAGATAGAATCAATGATTGGGTCAGGATTATGAGGACATAATCGATGATCAGATCCAGATCATGAGGGTAACTCGCCCGGAAACGCAGATAAAACAAATAATAGGGTGAGGATCACTAGGAGTGACTCTCTTGGAAATGCAAATAGAGCTAGTGATTTTTCTTTGAAATGTAGACTGAATTGATGATCGGATCAGGATCATGAGGATGACTCGCCTACATATGTCGACAGAATCGATGACTGGATCAGGATCATTAGGATTCGTCTGGAAATCAAACAGAATTGATGATCGGGTCAGGATCATAGGGGTAACTCATTTGAAATTGCAGATAGAGTCGGAGATTGAGTCAGAATCACAGTGAAGGTTGCATGACATAGCATGAATGAATTTATTCAAATTTTTCTGTCAAAGATGAGATTTTAACATGACAGGTTTATGTTGGAGATTAGTGAAGTGAAGCGAGTGGGTTCAGATCTTCCTATCAAAGGTAAGAGTTTAACATAACTGGTTCAAAGAATTTTTAGCAAACTCCCAGCTATCAATTGATATAGTGTGCCTTTACCAATTTCCGTATGCGTTGAGCTATCTATACTATTCTCCTCAACATGATAAGTTATCGAGAAGTTTGTTTGGGCTTACGAGCCAAATGTTTCCTCTTCTCTTCACTTCTAGGATTCGAATAGTGACGTTCATACTTTTATCCTCAGTATGATAGAGTTGGCGAGGATTTCAATTTCCTCTTCCCTCTACTTTAGCAACATTGAGCTAATAATGCTTTTTACCTCAGCATGATGGAATGATGAGGATTCAATTTTCTATTCCCTCCACTTAGCAGCATTGGAAAAGTCATGTTTTTTTTTTTACCTCAGCACGATAGATTGGCGAGGTTCAATTTCCTCTTTCCTCTATTTTAGCTGTGTTAGACAAGTCATATTTTTTTGCCTCAATATGATGGACTAGCAAGAATTCAATTTCCTCTTCCCTCTGCTTTAGCAGCATTGAGCAAGTCATGCTTTACCTCAGCATGATGGGTTGGTGAGGATTTAATTTCCCTCCGGCGAGGACTCAATTTCATCTTCCCTCTACTTTAAGAGCATTTGATAGGTCATGCTTTTTACCTTAGCATGATGGATTGATGAGGATTCAATTTCATCTTCGCTCTGCTTTAAAAGTATTGGGCAAGTCATGTTTCTTATCACATTATGATGGGTTGGCATGAATTCAATTTCCTCTTCTCTCTATTTTAGCATTGGGCAAGTCATGTTTTTTTACCTCAAGATGATAGGTTGGTGAGCATTCAGTTTCTTTTTCCCTCTGTTTTAATGGCATTGGGCAAGTCACGCTTTTTTATCATGGCATGATGAGTTGACGAGGATTCAATTTTCTTTTCCCTTTGCCTTAGTAGCATTGGGCAAATCACGCTTTTTGGCTTAGCATGATGGGTTGGCAAGAATTCAATATCCTCTTCCCTCTGCTTTTACAGCATCGGGCAAGATTAGTTGTCAAGGATTTGATTTCCTCAACAACTAATCCTAGCGGTTATGGCAAATCATGCTTTTATCTTTGAGGTTATGGCTTGTTCATGCTCTATCCCCTAGAGTGATAGGTTAGCAAGAAACTCATTCTTTTCCTATTGCCTTGACGGCACTGGGCAGTTCATACTTTTTTCTCTACTATGAAGGTTTTCGAGGATTTTGTTTGGATTTACAAGCCAAATGTTTTCACTTCCTTTTGCCTCTGTGGCTTTAGCCAATGTTGTATCCTTATAATCAAATAAGAATATTATTGTGACAGATTTGTTATGGTTTAGCAAGCCCCCATCTATCAATGGTTTTGATGTGCATATACTAATCGCCATTTGTATTGGGCTAGTCATATTATTTCTCTCAGTATGATGAGTTATTAAGGATTTTGCTTTGGCTTATAGGCCAAATATTTCCACTTTCCATTGTCTTTGAGCTTTAGGCTATTGATATTCATACTCTTACTCTCA
This sequence comes from Dracaena cambodiana, assembly GCA_036321105.1. NCBI lineage: Eukaryota > Viridiplantae > Streptophyta > Magnoliopsida > Asparagales > Asparagaceae > Dracaena > Dracaena cambodiana. The sequence continues at coordinate 20,751,300 of JAYEPQ010000017.1, forward strand.
GTATGATAGGTTTAATGAGAATTTCAATTTCCTCTCCCCTTGGCTATTGTGACCTTCGGTGAAGCCGTACTACTTTATGTAGTATTTTCTTTAGGAATTTGTTATTGATAGGCAATATCATTTTGTCATTATCTTAGTTGATTAGACAGTAAACTCTATTTGAGTAGACTGTCTTCACTAGGGTCCTTCACATTTGAGTTTGAATTTACCCTTGGTTTTGCAAGTCATAATCATCGGTATTTTAACTAGATTGCCTTCTTTGAAAGTTCTTTATTTGACTTTCTTGTTGAATTCCTTTAAGATGCGTGCTTAACAAAATTCAATTTGTTGTTGTGCTTTCAAGCGCTTCTCATCTCGCATTTTCAATTCTCAAAGTCGCTGTCGATATTTTTCTTCAGTCATCATTCCTGTAGCTAGTATGATTCGCAGAGATGGAATTTAGGTCTCAAGTGGTAAGACAGCCTTACAGTCATACATTACACTAAGGAAAACGATGTAGCTTTTGTCGGAGTTTGGACTATGGCTTGGTAAGCCCACATGCACTCTCCTAACTTTTCATCACAATCATGTCAACTTTTTGAGATGAACTTTTGAAGGAGTTTCACAATAATCTTATCGAAGACTTCAGCCAAGCCATTGACTTTTGGATTGTAGGGTGTAGAAGTAATATTTTGGATTCTATACTTATTACGGAATTGTGTGAAGCCCTGATTAGTGAACTGGGGCCAATTATCATGGATAATCCGCCGAGGTATGCCCAAGCGGTATATCACATAGTGGTTGATGAATTTAACTGCATCTGTAGTTTTGACTTTTCTCATCGGAAAGTTTCAATCCATTTGGAGAAGTAATTGGTTATCCCAGTAATGCCTCCCATCCGAAAATTAGGTAGCGGAACACTGGCAATATATTCACGTTGGAATATATTAAGCTTTTGGTAGAATGCCATGAATTAAAATAGTTTATAAATAGCCACAGATTCCCCCCCCCCCCAAAACGGCTAGCTGATTACTTTTTTGGCTTCATTGGAATCATTATGAACTACTTTATCTCATGTTTCATATCCGATGTGCAACTAATGAGATAGGGGTATTATATTCTTCTTCCTTTAGGATCTAAGATCTAACGTGCTCATCAGAGGAGCTCGGTAATATGATAACACTTCATTAGGCGATATGGGGCTCAGTAATATGGTAACACTTCACTAGGCGATATGGAGGTTCAGTAATATGTTAGCACTTCACCAGGCGATATAGGATTCTGGAGGAGGTCCCCATGAATTTTAGAGGTGACTCCCTACGGATTCAAGAGGTGGCCCCTACTGTTTGTGTGACACTTTATTCCGAGTAACACTTATTCCGTGTGGTATTTAGTTCCGAACACTTTCGGCTAGTGTCTAGCTCTGATACCACCTATAGCGCCCCCACCCGGAAATTGGGTAGCAAAATAACGGTAACTTACTCACATAGGAATATGCTAAGTTTTCGGTTGAATGTTATGAATTAAAATAGTTTATAAACAGCCACAGATTTCTCCCTAAAAAGGCTAGCTACGATTACTTTTATAGCTTCATAAGAATCACTATAAACTACTCTATCTCTTGTCTCATATCTGATGTGGGATTATTACGATAGGGTTATTACAATCGCCAATATATACGTCTTTTGGACGAAGACAGAGTAATCAGTCCAATAATATATATTCTCTAATATTAGATAAGGAGATTGATCAGTACCAAATAGGTTTCATCAGAAATAGGAACATTCTTGATGGTATAGTCATTGCCCAGAAAGTAATTCACCAAATAAATTAAAGAAAGCAGGAAGGATACATCTTGAAGATTGACTTTGAAAGGCATACAATACTGTGAATTGGGAATGCCTCATGTAATGTTTTGAAAGTAAGGGATTTAAACCAAGATGATAGACATGGATATGGCACTGGCTTCACACAGCAAAAACAAATATCAGGGTTAATGGTCAAAGTGGGAGAGAGATTAAATATAGACGATGGCAAGGTGATCCCCTATCTCCATTATTATTCACCATAGTTGCAGATAGTTTACATAAGATTATTAAATGGCCAACAAAGAAAAATTAGTGGAAATTTTAAACGGATCAAAAAACTTTGTGATTACTAATCTGTAGTATGCGAATGATATGATAATTTTTGGTCGTGCTCATTTGGAATAGGTGATGATGTTTAAATGGATGCTCAAAACTTTCAAGATGTGGTTCGGACTAAGAATCAACTTTCACAAAAGCCAAATCGTACCGCTAGGAGAAGTAGATATTAGAATGCATGTTATACAATAAATAATCGGGTGTCAAATGGGATACTTCCCAATCACATACTTGGGAATATCGTTGAGGAAGACCTCCTTGAGAAAAGAGGATTGAAATTTAATTATAGAGAGACTACAGTGGAAATTGGAGGGTTGGCAAAGAAAATACTTATCGTTGGATGGAAAGTAATACTAATAAATTCTGTCCTATCATCTATACTCCTTTACACACTATCCATGTACACAGCTCCACGGTGGGAACAAAAGAAAATAGATCATATACGTAGAAAATTCCTACGGAAAGGAGCGGGGATTAGTAAAGGATGATATAATCTTGTGGCTTGGAACAAAATTTGTAAGGACAACAGAGATGGTGGGATTGGGGAAAAGAAAATGGAGGATATGAACCATGCTTTGTTAACAAAATGGGGGAGGAAGGTGGTGGCCAGACCCCACGACCAGATTTCCAAAATTCTAAAGGACAAATATTGCTCAATAAAAGGAACATGATGGGGAAAACCGAAAAACTTAACAAATATATCACCATTGGGAGTAATGAGGAACAAATTAGCATTTTTTGGAATTGGGATAGGAATGGCGATTAATTTTTGGGGAAATAAATGGCTGGAGGAAGGAAAATTGAAGGATCTATTCCCAGATCTTTTTAGTTTATCAAAACAACCTGACAATTCTGTAAATTCAAATTTTCAGAGGGATGCTTATAGACTAACATTCCGATATAAGAACAAATCCATACAGAGACAAAAGAGCTCACCGTGTCAGACGTTGGAGAATGCAAATAAGCCCGGCATCGAGGGTGACAAGGCCATATGGTTATAAGACCGGAAAAATAACTTCATTGAACATCTGCACACTTTGTAATAGGGGAGAGGAAAGTGCACAACACTTGTTTGTATAATGTTCGTATGCAAAGTGTACTTGGGATAGAAGTAAACCTAAGAGGTGGGGAGACACTAAGATACGAGAATTTACAACAAGTGTGGGAGTATCTAGAAAAAAATAAATCTTAGGACAAAGGGGATATCACAATTAGAGTTGCTTCATGCATACGGCACATTTGGCTAAAACAATAACATAATATTTAAAGATTGCAAGAAATCACCAATATCCTCATGCTATGAAGTGCTAAATTCTTCGGGGATTATGAATAGAGAGGCACAAGCCCTTTGAAAGATTAAAATACCATAAAAGTTGCATTGTTTTTGTGGTTACTGATGAAAAATGCGATACTTACCTGGGATAATTTACGAAAATGCGGATGGTTAGGACAAAACATCTGCACACTTTGTAATAGGAGAGAGGAAAATGCACACCACTTGTTTGTGCAATGTTCATATGCATAGTGTATTTGGGATCTAGAAGCAAATCTAAGAGGTGGGGAGACACTAAGATACGAGAATTTACAACAAGTATAGGAGTATCTAGAAAGAATAAATCTAAGGACAAAGGTGATATCACAATTAGAGTTGCTTCATGCATATACTATATTTGGCTAGAAAGAAATAATAGAATATTTAAAGATTGCATGAAATCACCAATATCATTATCTATATGCATTCCTCACAACTTTATGTTATGGACAGGTGCTGATCACCCTTGGGAAGGATCATCTAGAAGCATATATCAGAAGGCAAGGAGACATCTTGATCTACAGCATACGGTGGATGAAGACGACATCAACATCTATGGGAGCATGGCAAAGGAGGAGGAAAGAAGATGCTAAAGATGGGAGGAGAAGATGGCATAGGATAATTCTAGTTGTAGCAGTTGCATGACCCGAATGAGTGAGGTATTATGTATTGGAGTATGAGCAGCTTCATTATCACTCATTAATGAAATTCGTGGTTGTTTAACCCACCCTTTATCCTAAAAAAAAAAAAAATTCTATTCCCCAAGTTTTAAATGGCCAACTTGTAGCAGAAGTATGCAAATACTCTAGTGGTTGGAGTATAAAAACTGCCTACACTTGGCAAGCGTGGCAATGTTTTGCGTAAGTCACTACATCTGTAATCATTCTCGACCAAAAGTAGCTGAGTCCTCTTATGCGTTCCCAAGTTTTGGCCATGGCTGGTGGGTCTTATAAGTCCTGCAATGGGTTTCTTCATGTATTTCATGTGCTTCTTTCTTTGAGACACAACGAAGTAAGACACCGTCATGTAATTTGTGGTATAGAGTGTGAAAGACTGCATTATAGTAAAATTTGGCTGCCTTATTTATTTATTGAGGTTGCTTCTTTAGAGTCTTCCAGGAGTATGTCATACAGTGTAGTATAATCAATAAATGAGAGGCGCTAGTCTGGGGGCTCGAAATTTATTCCAGCCTGATGTACTTCATCTATGTCCAACACTGTTATGGGGCAAAGGAGATCATCACTCCCAATGGTGACATTCTTTCTCAACCCAGGTGAATGCATTAGAGTTGCGACAAATGATGCCAGGGCTTTAGCATACACATGTTAGTAAAAAATATAGGAATAATACCAATGTAACAACCAGCGAAATTTAATAGTTAACCGAAGAGAAAAATAGAAGAGATAGAGAATATGCAGATTTAACATAGTTCGGCAATATGCTTACGTCCATAGAGACACGATCGAAAACTTCCACTATATCAAAAGAGATTACAGCATTCTCGTTGTCAACCACAAGAGAATTTGCAATAAAATCACACAAGAATTTAAATCAAACCCTAAACTCTTGTTTTAGTAATTTCCTCTTTTCATCGACCGCCGAAAATCCCGAAAGAAACTCCGAAAGAAGCCTCCTGCTTTCTTTTCTTTTCTTTCCTTGCTTTCGGCCAAAATATAGAAGAAGCCGCCCACACACAAATTATTTGCTTCAACCATCGCAAATAATTCTATGCTCCTTGCTTCAGGTCATGCTGCCCTTGTGCTTTCTTCGGCCAAAATCAAGAGCAGCCACCTTTTTGTTCTTTTTTTTTTGGCAAAAAATAATTGGAGCCCCACTTTATTTTGCTTGCTACAGCTGCCACAAAACAAAAAAAACTTCTGCCTATTACTAACTCTAGCCGCAAACCCCCTTTTATAGATTATATCTCATAATGGGTTTGGACCGATTTTGAACCCGTTTGGACGGGTCAAACCCGTTGCGGTAATAGGACTCCATTAACAACAATCTCCTATTTGAAGACCTATTGCACATGATAATTCTAATGTCCAAAGTTTTTACTTCGATCATTTAAAGTCCCAATTTCAGTGTTCAAAACAAATGTACCAAAGTTGAGCAATAGCTCAACTTTTCCCATCAGCCGGCTTTGTCAACATATCTGCAGGATTCTTCCTGCCCTCAATTTTCTCCAAGTTCAATTGACCATCCTCCAATAAGGATCTAATGAAGTGATATCTCAAGTGAATAGTTTAATCCGTGAATGATACGTCAAGTTCTTAGCTAGATGAATTGCATTCTGACTGTCACTGAACAACCTGCAATCCACTCCTTCAAAACCCAATTCACTCATCAATCACTGCAACCAAATAAACTCCTTACTTACTTCTACAGTTGCCACATACTTAGCTTCTGTCAAAAATAAAACAACAATTGATTGTAATCTTGAAATTCAGCTTATCGCTATCTCTCCTACAGTAAAGACAACCTGAGGTGCTCCTGCCACTATCTCTATTACCCGCATGGTCCGAATCAACAAAACTTTGCACATTAATATTATCACCCCCAAAATACAAACAATACTTTGAAGTACCTTTCAAATACCTGAAAATTCACTTCACTGCTTGCCAATGTTCCTTCTCAGGATTCTTCATGAATCTACTCATAACTCTCACTGCATGTGCAATATCTGGTCTTGTACTCACCATTGCATACTTGAGACTCCCAACGGCTGATAAATAAGGCACTTTTTTCATGTGTCTTATCTCCTCACCTGTCTTAGCACCATGCTCATTTGACAGTTTAAACTAATCACGAAGAGCTGTACTTACCGATTTTGCATACTCCATGTTGAATCTCTCCAACAGTTTTTTGATGTACCCTTCCTGAGATAACCACAATTTCTTACTTTTCTTATCTTGAGTAATTTGCATCCCAAAAAGTTATTTCGCCTCACCCATGTCCTTCATAGAGAATCTCCCTGCTAACTTTCTCTTCAGATCATTGAATTTCTTCATACATGAACCTCCCATAAGCATATCATCTACATACAAAGTAAGTATAATAAAATTACCGTCCTTAAACTTTTGTAGATATACACAATGATCTGAATTGCATATGGCAAAATCCGAATCTAACATAAACTTGTCGAACTTCAAGTACCATTGTCTCGGTGCCTGTGTCAACCCATAAAAACTCATTTTCAGTTGACATACCAAATTCTCCTTTCCTTTAACTTCATATCTCTCCGTCTGTTTCATGTATATTTCCTCCTCCAAATCACCATGAAGGAAAGCAGTCTTCCCATCAAACTGCTCTAAATATAATTCTTTCACCATCACAATACTTAATATTGTTCAGATAGAAGTCATTTTAACAACTGGTGCAAATATCTCATTAAAATCAATACTTTCCTCTGACCAAATCCCTTCACCACAAGTCTAGCCTTATATCTTTGTGTCTCTCCTGCATCATGTTTTATCCTGTATATCTATTTGTTATGCAATACTTTCATTTTTGTCGGTCGCTTCACCAATTTTCATGTGTGATTCTTCTCCAAAAAAAATATCTCATCACGCATGGCTTACTCCCACTTAAGACGAAACTTATCCTGCATAACTTCTTGGTAACTCTCTGGTTCACCTACATCAGTATACAAAATATGATATAAAGGAAAATAAAGTTTTTGACTTTGCTTGCTTATCCTAGTACTCCTCCTCAAAGTGGGAACACTCTTTGATGAAGAATTGGAACCATCTAGTTCAGTCAGTGGCTCTCTCTCCTGTTCGGTCTCATCTGAAGTTTGTGTATTCACAGGTGTAGCCATTTCTTCTTCTTTAGATGTAGGTATTTCTTCTTTTCTTTCATCCATGGGATCCATTCCATCATGTGGCTCATCCAGCTCTAAGTGTTCTTTCTCAACTGTTTTTGCACTCTTATGTTTGCTCAAAAATTGAACATTTCCTTCCATTGTAAAATTCTTTGATTACAACGAGAGAATTGAGATTACAAAAATTTGAGGAATGACAAGAACGGAAATATTGATTGATTCCCTTTTTGATGTGGGTTCGGGTGGCGGTGGAGCCTCGCTAATACACTCCGTTGACCGTCTGACTGGGAAGAAGAGGATCTAGTTCTTTCTGTGAACTCCTGAAGAAAACCCGCTCTGAATATTTCTGAACTCTCCCAACTCTGTCAAAAATTCCTTCTCTGGACTCAACTCCTGTATTTTATAAATCGAGGAAGTTCGAAATTCGACTCCAATTTTCCCTAAAAAAATCGGATCACGGCATCTCTGGAACTGGACCAACGGGAACAGACGGGTTACAACCCGCAGTTGGCATCCGCAGGATTGCTCCCGTGCGAGCCCTCCCGCAGGTTGGCACCCGTGGGAGTTCTCTCGCCGGTGCACCCGCGGGAGTTCTCCCGCAGGTGTCAACCCGCGGGAGTTCTCCTGCGGGTTGGCACCCATGGGAGGTCTCAGGCGGGTGATATCTGCAGTGATTTTTTTTTAGTATCTACATCTTACTTTCCATTCAGTTTTTATACATACAGCCTTCATTGAATACTATATCTCTGCTATGAATCACCTTGTTATGCTCATAATCCCACAAACGATAACCATATTCGTTGCCACTGTATCCAATGAATGCACACTTCTGAGATTTAGAATCAAGATTCATTCTCATCTCATGATCCACATGTGCATATGCTATACAAGCAAATACCTTTAAGAATGAATAATTCACAGTCTTATCAGACCACATCTCATATGGAATTCCTCCATCTAAAATATTAGCTAGACTCCTGTTAATCAGATAGACTGTCGTATCTACAGCGGCTCCCCAAAGTTGCAAATGCAAACTTGCATGTAGTCTCATACTCTAAGCTCGCCCCAAAATGGTTCTATTCATTCTCTAAGCTATGCCATTTGCTGTGGTGTCCTCGGTACAGTCTTCACTCTCCTGATCCCGTGGGTAGAGCAATAGTCATTGAACTCGCTATTGCAAAATTCCCCACCATTGTTTGACAATAGACATTTCAACTTCAAACATGTTTCATTCTCAACAAGAGCTTTCCATACCTTAAATATCTTGAAAACATCGAATTTCTGCTTAAGTGTAAACGCCCATGTTTTCCTGCTTGCATCATCTATGAAAGTAACAAAATGAGAATTACCTCCAAGAGACTTCGCCAAAAAAAACATCCATATATTTGTATGCACCAACTCTAATCTCTCGATTTTCTTCTCTTTACCATTCTTCATAAAACTAACTCTTTTCTGCTTCCCAAACACATAGTTTTCATAGAAATCAAAGTTAGCATCTTTCATATCTGTCAACATATCTCTGGATTGCAACACCCTCATGCCGCTCTCACTCAAGTGACCGAACCTCTGATGCCATAAGGTAGCCTTCTCATTCTTTACAGTGGCCAAAGAAACAACGTGATCCACCGAGCTTGAGAGTAAATTTAGTGTCCCCACTCTCTCACCTTGACTACTACCATTGCTCCTTTACTAATCTTCCACTATTTCCTCTCAAATGAGATTTGATAACTCTCGCTATCCAGCTGCTAATAGATATCAAATTCTTCTTCAAATCCGATATGTGCCTGACCTCTTTAAAAGCAGCTTTCCACTATTGTGTAATTTTAAGTGAATTGTCCCCTTACCGACAATCTTGCATTCCTGCCCATTACCAATAGTCACATGCCCAAATTCACCTTGGACATAATTATCAAACCATTCTCTGTGAGCAGTGCAATAGAACGAAGTCCCTGAAGCCACAAACCACAGATCTGACCTTAATTCTGTATGAGCAGACTAGCACAAGTCATCATACTCTTTACTTGGATTCACCACATTCGCTCCCTCCTTATATTTGTTTGGACAATCATTCTTCATATGACCCTCTATCTTATATTTTCAACACACTAATTTTTTCTTGAACTTCCCCTTAGATTTTGATCTTTCTCTTTACTTCGACTTCCTACTTAAAATTCTACCCCTTTCCTTCCTTCTGTCATTATCAATAGACAGAGTAGTACTTGTAAAAATTGTGCTCTCACCCATTCTCTTTTTCATCAATTCATCATTCATGATAGTACTCACAATATCATCAAATTTAAGAGCAGTGTTGGAAGCATTTCTAATAGCCATAACAATATTACTCCAACTATCCGATAACGAACACATAAATATCAAAGCTTTAATGTCATCAGCAAAGACAAACTTTAAGGATTCAAATTATGCCCATAATGTGTTAAATTCGTTCAAATGATTAACATTGAACTATAAAAAAGCATCCTTAAGTTAAACAACTTTTTAATTAGAAACAGTCTATTTAAAGCTGATGGCTTCTCATGAAATTTAGTCAACGCTGACATCAAATTTGAAGTGGTCTTCTCCTTAGAGACGTTGAACACAACCTGTTTTGTCAGGCACAATCGAATCTGCGCCAAAGCCCTCATGTCCAACAATTCCCACTCTGCATCAGTCATCTTTTCTGGTTTTTCTCCAAACAGTTGTCGATGTAAATTTTTTAGATATAAATAATCTTCCATCTGCAACTTCACCATTGGAAATCTGTCCCATCAAAATTTTTAATCTTTTCCTTCCTATCTTCCGCCATAACACCCACTCAAAATCAACACCGATCTGAGCAAAATCTGACCCGAAGCAGGGCTCTGATACCAATTGTTAGCCCAAAAAAAATATAGGAATAATACCAATACAACAACCAGCGAAATCTAATAGTTAACCGAAGAGAAAAATAGCAGAGGCAGAGAACACGCAGATTTAACATGGTTCGGCAATAAGCCTATGTCCACGGGACACAATCGAAAACTTTCACTATATCAAAAAAGATAACAGCACTCACGTTCTCAACCACAAGAGAATTTGCAATGAAATCACACTAGAATTTAAATCAAACCCTAATCTCTTGTTTTAGTAATTTCCTCTCTTCTTCGGCCGCCGAAAATCCCGAAAGAAACTCCGAAAGAAGCCTCCTGCCTTCTTTTCTTTTCTTTCCTTGCTCTCGGCCAAAAGACAAAAGAAGCCGCCCACACACAAATTATTTGCTTCAGCCATCGCAAATAATTCTTTGCTCCTTGCTTCAGGTAATGCTGCCCTTGTGCTTTCTTTGGCCAAAATCAAGAGCAGCCACCTTTTTGTTCTTTTTTTTTTGCAAAAAATAATTGCAGCCCCATTTTATTTTGCTTGCTGGAGCCGCCACAAAACAAAAAATTCTGCCTATTACAAACCTTACCCGCAAACCCTCTTTTATAGATTATATCTCATAACGGGTTTGGGTTGGTTTTGGACCCGTTTGGACAGGCCGAACCCATTGCGGTAATTGGGGTCCATTAACAACAACACATTCTTATGTTGAGGCATATGGTCGATGCGAAATTTTTTGAAATTGTAGGCCAATTTGATTGTCCCTTGATGATATGGTATGAGAACTTCATGTTTTATCTCATAAACTATCATCTGGTTGACAATGTGTTTCAAGTCGCCACAGACCTAGAGACGTTTCACCCCCTAACTACTGAGCTATTTGGAGGCTAATTGTGAGCGCATTGTACTTCTAGTGTGGCTCAGTGAGTAAGTATCCTCGGGGGATCACATGTTTGTGAGGAGATATCAGCACTATCCCCATTTCTATCGAAGCTCTTTTTCCTGCACAATCGAAGAACAATTGCTAAATTTGTTCCTTAGAAGCCGTATTAAACTTCAGAAAACTCTGTTTCTGAAAAGTAGGAGTTTTAATATATTCTAACCTCTTTGTGAGAAGTAGGAATTGTATCCCTACCCACTATGGGTCCTTGGATATCTATTGTCAATTATAGCTTTTGAGATTTTTCATGATTCTAGACAAGTTCTAGTTAGATATATGAAATTGATTCAGATTGTAGAAATGTCGACATTGAAAAGCATCAAAAAATTGCGAGTTTTATGTCTTTGATGGTGATATGCGATATTTGCTTCATCAAGTCTAGCCTCGTTTCCTTTTCCTTAGCTATGGATTTAGCCTTGCATGTTAAACTGGCATAGCCTTGCTTTCTATACTGACATAGCCTCGCAATCTACGTTTGTATAACCTCGCACTCTACGCCGGCATAGCCTCGCATTCTACGCTGACCGTATGACTGGGAAGAAGAGGATCTGCTTCTTTCTGTGAACTCCTGAAGAAAACCTGATCTGAATATTTCTGAACTCTCCCAACTCTGCCAAAAATCCCTTCTCTGGACTCAACTCCTGTCTTTTATAAATTGAGGAAGCTCGAAATCCGGCTCCAATTTTTCCTGAAAAAAATCGGATCATGGGATCTCCGGAACTGGACCAACAGAAACAGACGGGTTACAACCCGCGGTTGGCATCCATAGGATCGCTCCCGCGGGTGTCAATTTGCGGGAGTTCTCCCGCGAGAGCTCTCCCGCAGGTGTCAACCCGCGGGAGTTCTCCTGCAGGTTGGCACCCGCAGGAGGTCTCCAGCGGGTGATATCCGCAGTGATTTTTTTTTTTAGTGTCTACATAACCCCCTTCAAAGTTTTTAAAAATTCGTAATTTATTTGTAACAAATTTCGAAATACTTTGGACTCTTTCTTTTTAACTGGGATTACCTGGATATCCGAATTTTAATTTGGATAGCAATAAGGATTGGAATAGGAAAAAGAATTTAAACAAATACCTAAATCTTATTTGGATTCTGATAAATATTTTAACCAAACTTTAATTTTGGTCAGTAATGAATTCTGATTCCTTTCCCTATTTGAACTCCAGGTAATTCATTATAAATACTCATAGATCTCCACCTCTTCTTCTTATATTCAGAAAATCTCTTGTTCTCATACTCAGAGAAATTATTTTCTTCTTACTCAATCTAATGGCTTCCTCAAGCACTTCACACCCGCAAGATTTAAATTCTGAGAATCGACACGGGGGCATTACCGCCGATGTTGATCTCTCCATCCTGATATCAGGTAAACAAACGGTAATCCGTGTATTTTAAAATCGCTTTTGCAATTATTACGAAAGGGATTTTGTTCTTAATTTAAACATGAATTTGAAAATGGTGCTATGCTGTCATCACGATAACGGATGTTGCGACAGATTTATGCAGGGGTTACGCAGCAGTTACGCAGGGGTGTCCACCCGCGGGAGGCACCCCGCGGTGCCCACCCGAGGGTGTCCACCCGCGGATGGCACCCGCGGTTGGCATCCCGGGTGCCCACCTGCGGATGGGCACCTCAGGTGCCCATCCGCGGGTGTCCACCCCGTCTTTTTTTTTTAAGATTTGGACTAAAACTTTACTTTCTCTTCTGCAGCTCCCTACTCAATAGATCCTTTATCTAAGAATCATTACTTTGGATTTTGTGGTGGCTCGAATAACCAATCTCACTTCGGATTTGATAGTCACATCCCTTTAGTGGAGGAACGGAGTAGCGGGGATCGATAGCAGAAAATTATTAACTGCAACCTACTCACGGCTCGTGAGTTGATCACTTATTCCGTCTTTGGGGGCGCAAATAGGCAGATTTTGAAGGCGGCGCAATTCGTTTTTGGGGATGTCGTCAACCAACCAGACGAAAACTTATGGGACACCACAAGTGGTTGAACAATGCTGAAGGTCGATATATGTTTATTCCAGACTTGGAGCGTAGCTATTCTTTATAATATCTGCAATGGATTTAGTGTCCGCGTGTGATGTCTTGGTCAATCACCAGCAGTCATTATGGTGTTGCGACAGGAAGATTTAGCAAAAACAACCCATTTATAGACGGCCAAGCAAAATATGTTACAGGTCTATTGCCTGGTAGACTCAGCAAAGACCTACCTGTTGGAGAGCATCCGAAGCGAGCAGATACATTCATTAATCAATTTGCAGATGCTAATGGTCAATTCCCAGCTCATGATTTCTGCACTCCTGGATGGGTCCACTCCACTCCGCGATCATGGTGGTCTCGGATGACCCACTTCATTCTAGTGAACTTCAAAACACGTCTAGAGAGACTTGGTCTCTACCGTGCGGTGCGAAATGTACAGTTTGGTCTTCCATATAGCTCCCCTCACTTCTTTTGTATACTGGAGATGTATAATCCGGAGACCAATACTTTCTTCACCCCTGTTGAAAAATTGGGATTCGCACTTCATGAGATGCATGAGATTTCAGCATTATCCATAGGCGAAACTCCTTATGAGGAGTATGTTCCGAATATGAAAGAACTACTCCATATCAAGGCTATTCCCAATGCATACTCAACTTACTGGGAGCTGATGTGTCACTATAATAGTTGCGTCGATATCTCTAAGACACGAATCAAGGGGCGCGCCAGGCCCGAAATCAAGGGGTGCGACATAAGGTATGGGCAGAGTATCTATTCCAAAATTTGGAAGAAAATGAGCGCAATATCCAAATACAGGCTTCTTGCGATATGGATACTATCAATGAAAGGATTGGTGCCTGCTTCGCAACCACATATATAGCAGAATCTATTGAAGATGGGTTTAAATCTCAGATCGTTTTTGAAAGTTACCACTACCAGGCAGCTTCCTCTATATCGGACAATGCTATTTTTGCCGGATATCTCATATTGTGGTTGAAGCGCTGTGTAGTACCTACCTTATATCGCGAAACTGTCACCATTAAAGTCATTTACCCTGCAGTCTTACTAGCATTCGGCCAGCCTCTGGGATTATTGTCAGCTATGGTTTGTAGTCTGCAACGTGGCTTGAGAGATATAATTACACAATTTTGTAAAGTCCAGCAGGTGGAAGATAGGGATCGTAACAATATCTTCAAAATGCATAATCCGCGTATTGACCTGCTATTCACCTATCCGATGACTTGGTTCGTGTTGCACTGTCCCGAACTATTGACTCCCCCTTCAGGACTCATTGATCATGCCACTCCTCATGTGCAGCGCTTTGAGAATTGCTCCTAGAATGGAAGGTACATGGCTAAGATCCGACAAATCCTTGAGCGACACCAAAATTATCATATTTACCGCTGTTTTCCAAAGTTTCTCAGAGGAAGTTATAGCAGCTAGTTTGAAGATAACTCTGGTAATGATGGCTATACAACCTTGTTATCGGGTTGCTTCTGGTGGCTTATCAATATCCGAGCAGGTCATTTGATTTTTCGACAAGGTCGAATTTGTTTCATGGAGCCTTATACGCCAAGTCGTTTTGCGCGTCAGTTTGGGTATGATCAGCTATATGTTGGTAACCCAAACTCTTATCTCCGTCGTGATGGAAATCTTTTGGAGGGTGCGCGAGGATGGTATCATTTTGCGGCGGGAGGTACAAAAGCATCATTTACTCTTCCAAGCTAATCACCATCCCTTTTTGCATTAATGGGATTCTGCAGTTGGTATCATCTTGCAGATATTATCCCTGGTGACTATCAGGTGAATCACTCTTTTTTAAAGAACATCGAGGCATCATTTAGGTCCTCGAAAAAGGGCCAGATACTTGAATTCCAGTCTATAAGCACCCCCCTTAGTTCTGATAACAACGATGGGGATGGGCAAGATGATACTTCTACTCCAGCCTCTCCTCTTGGAGGCAAATCCGCACCGAAGCGTTCAAACCCTAGAGGGGTCAGGGTCCCACAAAAGAAGAGCAAGAAATTTCAATCTTGTGTTGACAATTCGGTCTTTGGACGAACTGGGAGTCATTTCGATCTGCCGACCGCGAGTCATTCAGGTCTGCCGACCACAGCTTCTATAGCCTCACCAATCATCCCGTCTAGAAATGACTTTCCTGTTATCACTTCGGCGTTTGGGTCAGGAGGATTTCCGCCTACCACAACTTCTCCAGTTTTTTTTGACGTAACACCGTCAATGACTTCGTCTAACGGACTGTCAGGATGTATGGCTTTGCAGCTTTCTCTGCACTTAAGACACCTGCTACTACAAGTCCAATCCCTGAAATTGCAAATTTCGACAGGGGTGGACCAACTATTAGGGATACAGGAGTCATAGAGCCGACAGGTACTGCATTAGGAGATATTGCATTAGATGACTTTCCATCATCTCCCAGTGAAGCCGCTCTGCCTAGCCCAACACCAGGACTTGTGCCTTCAGGTGAACATCTCTCTTTAAGGATTGGATTTTACTCCTCCTTTTCCATCCCCCATATTTTAGTACATATTCGTTTGTATTTCAGGTGGCGGAGATCCAATGACTCACTCCTCCCCGACTGCTAAATCAGATTCTTTGGAACTAGTGGATTATTCTGGTGTAAGTGGGGCAATTTGTGACTTTGACGGTCTAGGCTCTGATGGAGAGTTCGACAGTGATCACTTTTCTCAACCAAACATGGATAAAATCTTCCACTTACCCCCAGAGTCTTTAGAAGCAGATAAACCTGAGGGATCTGGTTCTGCTCCCATAACTGCCAACGATGCAACTCTTCCAGTAGGTATTCGCACACTTTCTTCATATTGCTAATTTTTTTTTATGATAATACCGGACCATTCTATTTATGTCAGATGCAGGTGATGTTAATGCATGTTTAATATCCTCTTTGGAGGCTTTAGTAAAGCCTGTAAGCACGGAAAATTTTTCTTCGCCAACACGCATGGCTTCATCATGTTCCGTTGCACTGGGGTCGACGTTTGGTGCAGCGGCCATGCCACTAGCGTCAGCGGTCTCGACAACAGAGGTAATGACAACTCCAGCAAGAGTTGTGACTATTTCATTGGATGCGGCGGCTATTCCATCATCAGTATCACATATGGCATCAGTACCTCCTGCTGTCATTCCAACATCCATACGTCCTTTTCCTGCAACTTCAACACATTCGAAATAGAATTCGGTTTCTAGCTTCAGTGAAAGAATTATTAACTGCAACGTTGAACTCTTCCGCGAACTCTTTCATGGATGCATTGAGGAGATCCTCAACGGAGAGGATTCTTTGGAGAGGGTCCATCCTCTCATGGTGAGTCACTTAGACCATATCACTAGGATTGGAGGACCGCAGCGGGCAGCTCTTTATAGGGCTCGATGAGACGAGCTGGAGGTCCAATTGTCATTGCTCAACAGTTTGTGCCAGGCTGACCTTGTAGAGATGAGAAGTGGCTCACTTATGAGCCCAAAACTTGGCTTTCCATACCGAACTGCAGCGGAATATAGAGCATCAGGCCCAACTAGTTGCGGGACTCCAAGGTTCTTCAGAGAAGTTAACTTGGGACTTGGCCCAGATCGAGAATAATATCGAACACCGCAGTAACTCAATAAGCCGCGAGCGGGAGATCATTGCTAAAGCTCAAGCTTTGATTGCCAATCTTGAACTTGAAATTTGAACTTTTTCTAACAAAGCATCCAAGATCTCACGGCAAAAGGAACAAACCGAGCATGATATCGTCGTCGGCATCAGGGAGTTGGAAGAATTCAAGATTCAGGCTGCACAACAATCTCCCATGGATGAAATGGATTTGCAGAGGAGAGGTTTAGAAACAACAAGGGAGAACCTCCACCGTAGGCTGCAAGGGGTAGAAGATGCTTTAAAAGCTTTGTCTCAGAGTAATTATTATTATTACTTATTGGTTATTTGTAATAATACAGAAAAAGACTTTGCTGTATGTTGCTGTATTATTATTATTATTAGTATCTCTTTAATAAAAAATTACTATCATTTATCTGTTTATTCTTATTTTATTACATGCGTATACATATATGTATTTTATACACTTCATGGATAGTCACCTCAGAGGCCCAGGACGTGATAGTAAGAGTTTTCACATGAATTTAATCCTAACTGTCCAGCGGCATATAGTGCGACCTATTAGGATTTACGAACGATAGGCATATGTATGATGTTAACGTACCTATTGATGACAAGTAGAGGTATAATATTAACGTGCTTATAGGATACAAGAAGAGGTATAATGATGTTAACGTGTTTATAGGATCCTAACCGTTTAGTGACATCTAGCATAACGAATTAAGAAGAAACAGAGGTATCATTAAACATGTCTCGAAGCTCAACCTATTCAGAGGATCTGATCGTGATAGGAATGTGCTGACTAAACAGAGGTGATTGTTAACATGTTTCGTCTCAAAATCTGACTATCAGAGATAACTGTTAACTTGATAGAAAAAATGATTGTCGTTAGAGCTGACTTTTAACTTAACGATATTAAAAACAGGTTCATCAGAGGTTATAATATTCGACTTGATGAAGTGACAGTTTTGTCTTTTTGTCAAAGGTGGAATCTTAATTTGACAAGGAATCGATCTGATTAAGGTTTTTAGCAAACCCCAACTATCAACGGATTTGATTAGCTTTTATCAACTCCCGTTTAAATTGGGCTAACCATACTATTCCCCTCAGCATGGTGAGTTATCGAAGGTTTTGTTTGGGCTTAGATACCAAACGTTCCTTCTTCCCTTTGCCTTAGCAGCTTTAGGCAATGATATATCCTTATATTCAGATAAGGCTATTATCGTGACAGATTTATCGTAGGATTTTTAGCAAACCCCCAGCTATCAACGGATTTGATTTGCCTTTACCAACTACCTTTTAGTTGGGCTAGCCATACTATTCCCCTCAGCATGGTGAGTTATCGAAACTTTTGTTTGGGCTTAGATGCTAAATGTTCCTTCTTCCCTTCACCTTAGCAGTTTTGGGCAATTCATGCTTTTACCTCCAGCATGATGGCTTTGCGAGAATTTTGCTTTCTTCCCGTTACCTTGATGGTATCGGACAATTCATGCTCTTACCCCCAGCATGATGTAGTTAGCGAGAATTTCGTTTGGGCTTACATATCAAATGTTTCCTCTATCCTTAGTCATAGAGATGTAAGATCTATTTTCATTTCAGACCACAAGTTGGATTGTGGAACTTTGTGCTAGCGGTGAATGAACATTTCTTCTTTTACTGTAATGAAAGAGAGGTCGGATGAATTTATTTCTTTAAGAATAATATTTTTTTAGAAATTTTCTATTAATTAGCATCATCATCCGATCACCATGTTAATTAATCAACCGATATGCTCCATTTAAGAAGATCGTCTCTACTACAAATGGGCCCTCTCATTTTGGCTGAAATTTGCCATTAGTCTTGTGCGTCAGAATCATAGGACGCCTGACCGCTAAGACCAACTCACCCACTTTGAAAGTTCGTTCTTTCACTTTCTTGTTGAAGGCTCGGGATATTTGCGCTTGATAAAACTCTATTTGTTGTTGAGCCTTTAAGCGCTTCTCATCCAACGCTTCTAATTCCCGAAGTCGTTGGCTATGTTTTTCCTCAGTGGTCATTCTTGTAGCTAATGCCACCCGAAGAGAAGGAATTTGAATTTCCAGATGTAGTATGGCTTCGCAACCATACACCAAAGAAAATGGTGTACTCTTTATTGGTATCCTAACCTTTGTGCGATAAGCCCATAGACAAGCTCCCAATTTCTCGTCCCAATCGCGCTGACTTGTAGTGATGAATTTCTGCAAAAGTTTCACAATGGTCTTATTGAACGCTTTAGCTTGACCATTCGCAACAGGGTTATATGAAGACGAAAATATATTCTATATTCTGAACTTATCACAGAATTTAGTATAGGCCTTGTTAGTGAATTGAGGGCCATTGTCGCTGATGATCCGTCTAGGAACACCAAAGTGATAGATGATGTGGTGTTTGATGAAGTTAACTACATCGTTTATTTTTACTTCTCTCAAAGGGATAGCTTTTGCCCATTTTGAAAAATAATCGGTTATAACTAATATAAACCGATGTCCACGAGAAGATGGTGAAGTGATGGGACAAATGATATCCATTCCCTATGTCTCGAATGGCCACGTAATCAAGGTTGGATGTAGGTACTCTATGGCCTAGTGTATGTAGTTTGCATGCACCTGACACGCATGACATTTCTTCGCATATGCCATGGCATCTGACATAATTGTTGGCTAATAGTAACCCATTCTTTTTATCCGGTCTCCTAATTTATGTCCCGGCTGGTGAGCACCACAAGCTCCATCATATGCTTCTTTAAGCACTTCTTGTACTTCTTGTTGTGATAAGCACCAAAGTAAAACTCTACCTGGTATTTTTCGATACAAGATACTAAGCTCAGGATTATAATAGAATTTTTCTGCCTCTTTCTTCACTTTGGCTGCTTCTTCAGGATCTTTGGGTAATATCCCGTAAAGCGCAAGTCGACGAACACGAACCGCTAATCTCTGGGCTCGAAGTTCATCCCTAACACATGGACTTCATTCGCCTTGAGTATTTCCTCAGGGCAAAGAAGCTCGCGGCTTCCAACCTCAATATTTTTGCTCGACTTAGCAGGGAGTGCTAATGTAGCTGCGAGGGAAGCCAAGGCATCAGCGTATGCATTTTCGTGTCATGGCACGTAGTCAATATAAAACTCTTTGAATGAGTTGGCAAGTTTGATTGTTGCCTTATGGTAAGGTACAAGATGCTCATGTTTAATCTCGTATTCTCCTCTTACTTGATTCACTATGAGTTTGGAATCCCCATAGGCCTCTAAACGTTGGACTCCCAGCTATTCGGCAATTCGCAGTCTCGTTAATAATGCATTGTACTCAGACACATTATTAGAACATGGCTGAGTTAGTGAGTATTCTCGATGGATTACATGATTCTATGGGGATATTAAAACCACCCCCACTCCAGCAGAGTTCCTTCTATCTGCTCCATCAAAGAATAGCCGCCAAACCGGCTCTTTAGAGACCATGTTGGCTTCTGCCATCTCATCTGGAATATCCTCGTAAAGCTTAGAGGATTCTAGGATGGGATGTTCTACTAGGAAATCAGCAATTGTTTGTCCTTTGATCACTTTTGTGGTATAAATTGCATGTCATATTGCGATAGGAGGATCGACCAATTAGCTAACCTGCAATTGAGTGACCCAGGCTTGGTCATGAGCACTCTCAGGGGATTTACCTGAGAAATCACATGGATTATTTGGCCTACTAAGTAATATCGCATTTTCTGAACTGCGAATACCAGGGCCAAACATTCTTTCTCTACTGGAATGTACCGATGTTCGGCGCCTAGCACAGTTCTACTAAGATAGTAAATGGCTTGTTCGTAGCCAGAGTCATTAGTTTAGGCCAACAGGGCACCAAGTGAATGGTCCATCGCCCGAACATATATCAAGAATGGTTTTCCTGATACAGGGGCTACCAGCACCGGAGGCTTTGTGAGGTACTTCTTGAGATCCTCAAAGGCTTGTTGACAAGCTTCATCCTAAACAAACGACACTCCTTTCTTCGTTAACTTGGTGAAGGGTTGGCATCGCCTTGAAAGATTGGCGATAAATCTCCGAATATATGCCAGTCTCCCTTGTAATCCACGAAGTTCTTTAAGATTTTTTGGTAGTTGCATCTCTTGAATTGTTTTTACCTTTTCGGGGTCTAAATAAATACCTTTGGATGTAACAACGAAACCAAGGAATTTGCCACTAGAGACACCGAGAAAGGATTTAGTCGGATTCATTTTTAATTTGTGTTTTCTCATAATGTCAAACACACTTTCAAATCTTGAGGATGATCGTCTTTATTGCGACTCTTGACGTCCAGGCCATCTCCGTAGCACTCTACCGTTTTACGGAGATGCTCGCGAAAAATTGTGCTCATAGCACGCTAATATGTTGCACTTGCATTCTTCAAACCGAATGGCATGACCGTATAACAGTACACACCTAACGGTGTCCTGAAGGTAGTGTGCTTCTCATCTTCTAGGCACATTTTGATTTGATTGTACCCGGAGAATCCATCCATGAACGACATCCTTTCAAACCCGCAAGTATTGTCAATCATGACATCCGTTATCGGAAGTGGAAATTCATCTTTAGGACATGCTGCATTGAGATCCCGAAAATCAATGCAGATTCAAATTTTTTCATTCTTCTTGGGAACTGGAACGATATTCGCTACCCAATCAGGATGTTATTTTTCTCGAATGAAGCCAGATTGTATAAGCTTTTTCACTTCATCTTCGATTGATTCCATTAACTCTGGAGGGAATCTTCTCTGTTGTTGTTTTACTGGTTTCGGACCTGCCTTAATATTAAGTTGATGCATAGCAACTTGAGGATCTAAACCTGGCATGTCTTCATAATTCCAGGCAAAGACATCTATGTATTCTCGAATGGGAGTCACAAGGTCGTCTCTTTCATTAGGAGACAAATTCTCACTTATAAATATGGGTTTAGGATTGGTTTCATCACCCATATTTATTTGGATCACCTTATCCTTAGTAGGAGATTCACGTTGCTCAAAGCGCAAGTTCCATTGGGCATCAAGATGCTTAACTAACGCTTCATCTTGTATAAGGGTCAGCTCATCCTTTTCATCTGGGGTCGGGCTGACAGATATCATGTTAACCATCAACTCTTTGAATATTACTCCCAGATTAATATCAGAATCCCAATCGGAATCTTCCACATTTTGGCAAATCATATCTTCGATATCCGAAGGATCGGGTGTTGTGACGTGTCCCAACCCCCTGCCGGTTTTGTGATAATAGTCTGGCTCTTTTCCTTTGGGCACGACTGAGGAAAGCAAATCTCGACATCCCTTACTGAAATTTAATCTGGGTTTATGGATGAAATCATATCCCATCTTTGCCATCATTTGGAATGACTTTAGTCCATAATGATAGAATTGAGGGGCTTCCTGAGCTTCCTCTTCACTATTACTGGATGAGGCTACATGTGGTCGAACTCTTCTAAAAAGAATAGGTTTTTGATCCAGTCGATGTGCCGGTACTTCGAACACCGCCCCATCTATATTCTCGATGTTTGATTGTAACATCATTGATGATCTAATTGGCATGTGCATGGTTGCTAAAGTCTCAAATTTTGAGAGACTATCTGCATCCGTACTAATAGCTGAAGGTATAGAATCAGTAGCAACACCAGACAAATAAGCAAATTCTAGATTTTTATTTATTTCCCACTCGCCTACATCACTGGCGGTATCGTTTACATCAAATCTTCAAGATTAATTACAAGAGGTTCAAAGCCTTCATTGGCAAACACTCATGATTCAGTATCAGCTTCATTCCCACTATTATATTCATCGTGTAGTGGGCGATCGATTTCAGCACTCTCAGCATACAAAAGGGCGTCTACGAAGTAGTTTTCAACACCCTTGAATAGTTGTTTATCAGCGTTCAGAGAGCGCACGACTCCATCTTCATCCACATACTTCATGCACTGGTGTAGAGTGGATGGAACGATCATGTTGGCATGAATCCATGATCGTCCTAGGAGAAGGTGGTAGGAAGTGTCTGCTTCAATTACATAACAGGTCACTTCGCTTTTGAGATCTCTGATCTGGCATCTGAGCCTGATCTTGCCTAGAGGATGACTGCCATTGGTGTTGAAGCCAAAAATAGCAGTATTAGTTGAAGTCAATCTGTAAGGAGGGATCCCGAGAAATTGCATAAGCCTTCGCGGCATAATGCTCAAGGCAGAGCCTGAATCAATCTGAATCCGACCGACTTCTGTTGAGCCAAGGTACCCTGTATAGTACAGAGGTCTGTTGTGCTTGATATTCTTCAGCTGCATGTTCTCTGGTGTGAAAGTGATATAAGGGGCATGCCTCGACACTGAGTTGCAATGCGGGCATGCCTTCTCAGCCTCTTCTGAGAGATGGGCTAGGAAAGGTTCAAACTCTACTAGGGTTTCCCTTAGTGCGTCTCTTGTAGACTTTGACAAGCGCAATAACTCATACAGAGCTATTCTTGCAGGTATATTTGCCAACTGCGCCATGACATCAAATTGAAAACAAGAGATTTGCTCTTCAGGAGCATTTTTCCTCAAAGCCCGATTGTATCTGAACTCCTTTTGTTTTCCTTTGTCAGAAATCTGCTCAGTGGCTCCCTCATTGGCCTCCTTTGTTGACTTAGAGGAGCCAGCTTCTGTGTTTGTGGGATCCTTCAAATACTGTCTTCCAGATCTGGTTCCCGAAAGTGGCGCGGGTTCATTATCCACTGCTAGAGCGGTCACCTCTGATTCAGAATCTGTTAATAGAGGTATGTCATCTGCATCCTTCTCAATTGTTGCTGAGACAGCATTGCACATGCGCTGCTTTCCTCTTGTTTTTTTTTTCTTCTTGGGCCCCACGATTGTCTATCGTTTATCTTCGAGAATGTCCGGATGCACCCAAAGGACCTATTATTTCTCTGCTGTGAAAGAGACTAACCCTTTTTTTTGCTGGTTATGGGGATCTAAATTAACCACCATGAGCTCAACTTTTGAAATAGGTGTGAGCCCAAGTGGTACCTCTAGACCATCCACTGTAAATGTAGCCGAGTTAGCTGTAACCCTTTTTTGTTCAGTTTTGAGCTGAACTGCTCTAGCATCAATCAACGCCTGAATTTTGTCTTTCAAAATAAAACAATTTTTAGTGGGGTGGCCTACGATCCGGTGGTATAAGCAGTAGTTTGGATCGTTAGTCTTCCCAACCTCTTCAAGCCTCTTGCTCTCTGGCAACTTGAGCATGTTGCGCTTGGTGAGCAAATTAAACATGGTAACAGTATGCTCATTCTTAAATGAATACTGTTTCTGTGACCTGGGTGGCCTCACTGCGTTGCTTTTAGCTGGCCTTTCTTTTGGCTTGGATGTATTTTCCACTGCCATTATATCTTTCCCTCTGGAACGGGAGAAATAAGATGGAGGTTTGTTTGAGGTGACCCTTCTATCAAATTGCTGCTCTTCGAGGCGTCGAAGTATGTCTTCGGCCTGTTCACCCTGCTTGAGTAGGTCCTTCCAAGACTTGGATTCAACTGAACCCATTTTGACTAAAATATCGGTCTGTAAGTTGTGTTTGCAAGTTTCTACGAGGGTCTCCTGCGCCATGTCATGTGGACACCGCATGGAAAGCTCTCAGAACCGCTCCATAAAGGCTTTCACTGTCTCGCCGTCTCCCTGCTTTGCTGCTAGCAAGGATGGCACCGAGACCTCAGCATCATCTTCAAAGAATCGGGCTAAAATTCACGTTCTACATCAGCCCATGATTTAATTGTCCCCTAGGGTAATTGCATGAACCAGGTAAATGCGGGTTCTTGTAAGGTACTCGCAAATATCTTGGTCAAGGTTAGATCGTTCCCCATTAGGTGTCCTGTCTGTGACAGGAAGTAGAAGATGTGTTGTTGTGGCGAGCCTTTTCCGTCAAACGACTGAAGGTTTAACGGTTTGTAGTTTGCAGGGTTGGGTGTAGTTTCCCACTCTATGGGATAGGGACGCATTATCCCAACTTCCCGTAACTTTTTGTGGTGAAGAAGAGCTTGCAGCTGGTTCTCCATCTTTTCCATCTTCTCTACATGAGGATTGATAACCACCTTTACTTTTTCTTTCTCTCCTGAATGAGGAGGTATTTCTTCATAGTCGCCTTCGCTATCTTCATCTATATGGACATGTTGTTTCCCTTCCTGCTTAGAAGTGGTCGACGAGAATTGGCCTTTCTTCGTTTGAGCCAACAACTCGGTTAAGAGTTGCTTCATTTCTTCCATGGTCTCCTCTTGCTGTTTGAGACGGTGTTCTTGTCTCTCAAGCCTTCTAGAGACTTCTTTTGGAAGGTCAGTCACATTCACTGCAGCCTCTGAATCTCTGTTTGAATCAGAATAAGAAGATACAACGGCAGAGCATTTGTCTTCCTCCTCATCAGATGCTCCAGCTAATTTCTTATAATTCAATGGTATGGCAGCTCCTCTCCTAGCCCGAGTGTGTCGATACACGCCCTCTGGCTCGATAGACACTCCCTTTAATCTTGGAGCGAACTCTTTATCTGAAGAGTCGCTTTCGGCAATTTTTTTGCCTTTACTAACCATATGGGATGAAGCAGCGGGCAGATCATCCCCAGAGTATATCTTTTTCACAATCCATCTTCTCTTTGGCTCTGTAATCCGCTCAAAAACGGATGGTCTTGACTTGCATTTGCAATTTGATAGAATGGCTGAGATCAACCGTTCACAATGACAGTGAGGAGTGGATTGAGAGGTGCTCCTCTTCTGAGTGAGATACTCCCTCAAATCCTGAGATCTGTTCTCATTTAAATTTGCACTCTGACGCTTCTTGCGTCGCAAGTTTTGTTCATAGTACAGGTTAGTTTGTAGTATTTCAGGGCTAAGCATTTTCCCAGCATCAAAACAATCTCTTTTGTGGAGCCTTCTACAGTGCGTGCTGGCCTGCGCAGTTGCACGGGCCCTGCACGCATCTAAATTACACTTTGGAATATGTTGGAAGATTTTATCAGAAGTATGTTCATCATCCGAAGAGAAACTTGAGGACATGCATTCAGGTGAGTGCATGAGCACATCTTTGTATTTATTTGCAGAGGAACAGGATGGAACACCTGAGAGGGTAACCAAAGCTGTGTGCTCATGGCACGTGTGCCCGAATAGACACGGGAATCAAATTCAGCTGATATAACTCACGGCTGCTCCTGCAGAGTGCAACCTGTGAGATACAACCTGCGCTTGCACCCGTAGGTTTGAACCCGCGGGTTTGCCCCCGCAGGGTGCAACCCGAGGTTGCAACCACGGGTTTGCACCCGCGGGATTGTCCCCACAGGGTGCAACCCGCAGTTGCGCCTGCGGATTTCCTCCATGGAACTTCTTCCGCCCGATGTGACATGCAGTGTTCCGTTCAGGGTTGTTATCTGGATTGGATTTTCTGGATAGATCTTTTTTTACTGTAATTTTTCAAAAACTGTCCCTTGTGTACTGTTGAGGCATACCCGTTGGGCTTTATGCCTTAGATTCCTCTTTTGGGAGCGGGTAAGAGTTTGGTTTGATTTTGGAGTGGGCGATGACGCCATATGTTTTCTGACAGACGATGACGACTTGTCAGTTTTAACGGGCGATGACGCCTCGTAAGTTTTAGCTTTACAGGCGATTACGCATCATAAGTATTCATAGGTGATGACGCCTTTTCATTTTCGGTGAGCGATAACGCCTCACCTTTCTTCATCGTCGCCTGGCGATGACGCCTAGGCTCCGAGTCAGAGGAAGAGATAAATTCCTTATATTTTTGCTGGTTGACTTCTACGACCAGCGTCTCAACAACAGATCCGACGGGTACCAAGTCGGACTGCGCCACAACATTCTCTGTTATGAACAGAGAGGCTTCCACTGTGGTTGCCAGTTCTTTTTTGCTCAAAAATTGAACATTTCCTTCCATTGTAAAATTCTTTGATTACAACAAGAGAATTGAGATTACAAAAATTTGAGGAATGACAAGAACGGGAATATTGATTGATTCCCTTTTTGATGTGGATTTGGGTGGCGGTGGAGTCTCGCTAATGCACTCCGTTGACCGTTTGACTGGGAAGAAGAGGATTTGCTTCTTTCTATGAACTCCTGAAGAAAACTCGCTCTGAATATTTTTGAACTCTCCCAACTCTGCCAAAGTCCCTTCTATGGACTAAACTCCTGTCTTTTATAAACAGAGGAAGCTCTAAATTCGACTCCAATTTTCCCTAAATAAATCGGATCACGGGATCTCCGGAATTGGACTAACGGGAACAGAGGGGTTACAACCCACGGTTGGCATCCGTAGGATCGCTCCCGCGGGAGCCCTCCCACCGGTTGGCACCCGTGGGAGTTCTCCCGCCGGTGTCAACCCGCGAGAGTTCCCCGCGGGTGCACCCGCAGGAGTTCTCCTGCGGATTGGCACCCGCGGGAGGTCTCCAGCGGGTGATATCCGCAATGATTTTTTTTAGTGTCTACATCTTACTTTCCATTCAGTTTTTATACATACAACCTTCATTGAATACTATATCGTCGCCACCATATCCAATGAATGCACACTTCTGAAATTTAGAATCAAACTTCTTTCTCATCTCATGATCCACATGCGCATATGCTATACAAACAAATACCTTTAAGAATGAATAATTTACAGTCTTACCAGATCACACCTCATATGGAATTCCTCCATCTAAAATATTTGCTAGACTCCTGTTGATCAGATAAACTGTCGTATCTACAGCGGCTCCCCAAAATTGCAAATGCAAACCTGCATGTAGTCTCATACTCTAAACTCGCCCCAAAATGGTTCTATTCATCCTCTAAGCCACGCCATTTGCTGCGGTGTCCTCGGTACAGTCTTCACTCTCCTGATCCTGTGGGTAGAATAATAGTCATTGAATTCGCTATTGCAAAATTCCCTATCATTGTTTGACAATAGACATTTCAACTTCAAACATGTTTCATTCTCAACAAGAGCTTTCCATACCTTAAATATCTTGAAAACATCTGATTTCTGCTTAAGTGTAAACGCCAATGTTTTCCTACTTGCATCATCTATGAAAGTAACAAAATAAGAATTACCTCCAAGAGACTTTGTCGAAAAAGGCCTCCATATATTTGTATGCACCAACTCTAATCTCTCAATTTTCTTCTCTTTACTGTCCTTCATAAAACTAACTCTTTTCTGCTTCCCAAACACACAGTTTTCATAGAAATCAAAGTTAGCATCTTTTATATTTGTCAACATACCTCTGAATTGCAACACCCTCATGCCGCTCTCACTCAAGTGACCGAACCTCTGATGCCATAAGGTAGCCTTCTCATTCTTTACAGTGGCCAAAGAAACAACGTGATCCACCGAGCTTGAGAGTAAATATAGTGTCCCCACTCTCTCATCCCTGACCACTACCTTTGCTCGTTTACTGATCTTCCACTATTTCCTCTCAAATGAGATTTGATAACCCTCGCTATCTAGCTTGCTAATAGATATCAAATTCTTCTTCAAATCTGGTATGCACCTGACCTCTTTAAAAGCAGTTTTCCACCATTGTGTAACTTCAAGTGAATTGTCCCCTTACCGACAATCTTGTATTCCTACCCATTACCAACAGTTACATGCCCAAATTTACCTTGGACATAATTATCAAACCATTCTTTGTGAGCAATGCAACAGAACGAAGTCCCTGAATCCACAAACCACAGATCTGACCTTGATTCTGTATGAGCAGACAAGTACAAGTCATCATACTCCTTACTTGGATTCACCACATTCGCTCCCTCCTTGTCTTTATTTGGACAATCATTCTTCATATGACCCTCTATCTTATATTTCCAACACACTAATTTTTTCTTAAACTTCCCCTTAGATTTTGATTTCTCTCTTTACTTCGACTCTCTACTTAAAATTCTTCTCCTTTCCTTCTTTCTGACATTATCAATAGACAGAGCAGTACTTGTAAAAATTGTACTCTCACCCATACTCTTTTTC
This sequence comes from Dracaena cambodiana, assembly GCA_036321105.1. Lineage (NCBI taxonomy): Eukaryota > Viridiplantae > Streptophyta > Magnoliopsida > Asparagales > Asparagaceae > Dracaena > Dracaena cambodiana. Next base: position 20,779,946 of record JAYEPQ010000017.1, read on the forward strand.
ATCAATTCATCATTTATGATAGTACTCACAATATCATCAAATTTAAGAGCAGTGTTGGAAGTATTGCTAATAGTCATAACAATATTGCTCCAACTATCTGGTAACGAACACATAAATATCAAAGTTTTAATGTCATCAGCAAAGACAAACTCTAAGGATTCAAATTGTGCCCATAATATGTTAAATTCATTCAAATGACTAACACTGAACTATCAGAAAGCATTCTTAAGTTAAACAACTTTTTAATTATAAACAGTCTATTTAAAGCAGATGGCTTCTCATGAAATTTAGCCAACGCTGACATCAAATCTGAAGTGGTTTTCTCCTTAGAGATATTGAATACAACCTGCTTTGTTAGGCACAATCGAATCTGCCCAAATCCCTCATGTCCAACAATTCCCACTCTGCATCAATCATTTTTTCTGGTTTTTCTCCAAACAGTTGTTGATGTAATTTTTTTTTATATAAATAATCTTCCATCTGCAACTTCACTATTGGAAGTCTGTCCCATCAAAATTTTTAATCTTTTTCTTCTTATCTTTCGTCATAACTCCCACTCAAAATCAACACCGATCTGAGCAAAATCTGACCCGAACCAGGACTCTGATATCAATTGTTAGCAAAAAAATATAGGAATAATTCCAATACAACAACCAGCGGAATCTAATAGTTAACTGAAGAAAAAAATAGCAAAGGCAGAGAACACGCAGATTTAACGTGGTTCGACAATATGTCTATGTCCACGGAACACAATCGAAAACTTCCACTATATCAAAAGAGATTACAGCACTCTCGTTCTCAACCACAAGAGAATTTGCAATGAAATCACACAAGAATTTAAATCAAACCCTAACCTCTTGTAGTGATTTCCTCTTTTCTTCGGCTACCGAAAATCCCGAAAGAAACTCTGAAAGAAGCCTCCTGCCTTCTTTTCTTTTCTTTCCTTGCTTTCGGCCAAAATCAAGAGCAGCTACCTTTTTGTTCTTTTTTTTTTTTGGCAAAAAATAATTGCAACCCCATTTTATTTTGCTTGCTGGAGCCGCCACAAAACAAAAAAAAAAATCTGCCTATTACAAATCCTACCCGCAAACCCTCTTTTATAGATTATATCTCATAACGAGTTTGGGTTGGTTTTGGACCCGTTTGGACGGGTCGAACCCGTTGCGGTAATTGGGGTTCATTAACAACAACACATTCTTATGTCGCGGCAAATGGTCGAGGCGAAAATTTTCAAAATTGTAGGCCAATTTGATTGTCCTTTGATGATATGGTATGAGAACTTCATGTTTTATCTCATAAACTATCATCTGGTTGACAATGAGTTTCAAGTTGCCACACACCTAGAGACGTTTCACCCCCTAACTACTGAGATATTTGGAAGCTGATTATGAGCGCATTGTACTTCTACTGTGGCTCAGTGAGTAAGTATGCTCGGGGGATCACATGTTTGTGAGGAGATATCAGCACTTTCCCCATTCCTATCGAAGCTCTTTTTCCTGCACAATCGAAGAACAATTGCTAAATTTGTTCCTTAGAAGCCGTATTAAACTTCAGCAAACTCTGTTTCTGAAAAGTAGGAGTTTTAATATATTCTAATCTCTTTGTGAGAAGTAGGAATTGTATCCCCACCCACTATGGGTCCTTGGATATCTATTGTCAATTATAGCTTTTGAGATTTTTCATGATTCTAGACAAGTTCTAGTTAGATATATGAAATTGATTCAGATTGTAGAAATGTCGACATTGAAAAGCATCAGAAAATTGCGAGATTTATGTCTTTGATGGTGATATGCGATATTTGCTTCGTCAAGTCTAGCCTCGTTTCCTTTTCCTTAGCTGTGGATTTAGCCTTGCATGTTAAACTGGCATAGCCTTGCTTTCTAGACATAGCCTCGCAATCTACGTTTGTATAACCTCGCGCTCTACGCCAGCATAGCCTCGCATTCTACGCTAGCATAGCTTCGCATATGGATTATTTTAGGTGGGTTTATCCTCGCTTCTGGATGACTTTACGCTGGCTTGTCCCTGCATTGTACGCAAAATTTAGTTTCACGTCCTGGCTGCGGTTTAGCCTCGTGTCTAAATTACTTTCGTAGGCTTATCCTCGTGTCTGCATTACTTTACGCAGGGCTTATCCTCGTGTTTTGTGGTGTCACCATACCCAATACTATTTGTGCTTGAAAAAGAGACTTGGTGTTTGCGCACACCATTGCAGAAGCTGTTGAGCCAATGCCTCATCTTTTTGTAACCAGGGCCTTCATTTCATACATTATTTCATTTGGCTGCTGTCTGGACATATTGGGCAGATGCTGAGGCAAAGGATCATTTCCCAAATAAGAGAAATTATGGAAACTATTTTGCATTACGGGCAATCGGCTTAATCTGAGATCCATCCAATGCTCTAGCCATGGTAGATGCAACAGCAGTAGCAGCTAACGGATGACTCATGGGTTGATGGAGGGAGGAATCCCAAGTATCGATGGTGTAGATAGTACTTTATGAGCATCATTAGTGGATGTAAATCCAGGCCCACCACGCCTCAGTTCTCTGTTCCGTTCAGCGCACCCTTATCTTGAAGGGTGTTGCCATCCACAGATCTGGTGTCAGGAGCCCATAAGTCTTCATGAGGTAATCAATGGTGGCCTTGACAAAATTCCTGAGTGTCTTAGTCAACCCCCAGGCGCTTGTAAACACATCCTCAATCCCAGCAAACTGAAGCAACTTCTTTGGCACCCTCGCAGCCACAGTCCCTATAACCTTATCTATCAGGATAGTAAACACGGGCAGTGAGTAAATTACGTCATTGAAAGGAAAGAGGTGACTTCAAAGGCAAGCCAATAAGCTCAAAGCCTTTCAGCTCAAGCAAGCAAGCAAGTAGGCTTCTCCAGAACCCTTGCAGTCCTCTGAGTAAAATCGGTTTCATTGATCTCAAATGCTCCATATTTATCAATCTGGTAAGTACCCTAGAATTTGACTGCCCGTGCATTGTTTCGGGTCTCAATGTTGCAGCTGCCTCTTCTTCATTCTGCTCGATGTCATGTTTCCATCCAACGAACTGATCGAGCTCCCAAAGAGTTTCTGTATCTACAAGATCAATATCAATCTCAACCTCATCCGCCTGACGGCACAAAGACGAGTTCTTATTCCTCTTCTCCCCAAGGGAGTTTGAATTTCCATTCAGCTTCATCTTCTTGTTGCTGCCGCCATTCAATTCCGGGTGGAACTGTGTCATTGCCTATCATTTTGAAATCTTACTTCTTGTATAGCTGGTTGGCCTACGGCATCCGCTTCTTATCCTTCTTGAATCCCCCTTCAATCATGCCTCAGATGGTCTCCAGGGCGAGAAGTTTCATTTCTGAATGGGCTGCAAGAATTCAGAAACAATCACGTTCATGGCGGAATGTTTGAATGCCAGTGCTTTTTGTTGCATGTTGCATCCCGTATGCGAATGCTTTTGTCCTCAGAGTTGGACAAAATGACATCCTGCTTTGCATGAAACATCACACAAATAACATTATTCATATGCCCTCTCAAAGCATCCACTTCCCAAGCCTTTGTATCCTTCAATCGCCATAATTTTACTTGGTGATCATCTGCTCCAGATACAATAAGGGGCAGGCTAAGATGAAATAATCTACAGTTAACTCCTCGGTTGTCAGAGGATATTTCATCTATCATTGCTAGAGCTCACTGTTTCTTAAAGAAGTCTCACTGTTTCGAGGGTTCCTGGACCTTCTCTCTTTCATCAATCATTGCTAGAGCTCCCAAAGGCTTGACCTTGAGAACATCACCAATCTTGAGCACCACCACCTTATCTCAACAACATCAACTGGATCATTGTCCCCCAAATGCCCTTTCAACTTCAGCATTGGCAAAAGGTGGGTCTTCCCATGTTTGCGGAAGCAACACAAAACTCCAATTTATGTTGTACGGTTAGGATCTACAACTGTACCATGTCTGGAATGGGGAACTTATAGCCCGGCATGAGGGAAATTAATGGATGCGCTGAAACAAAAGAAACGGTCGCCCAACTTCCTCCCAAACTCGAGGACATGTCAGCAGGGCCTGCGAATCTGAACCACGTGTGCCATTCCTTGGCCATTATTGTCCTGATTGTGCATGACATGGAGGTCACCTTGCTCCAATTGTGAGGCTTGGTGGGATCTCCTGATGAGATTATGCTGCAGCACCATGGCACACCACGAACAATCTCCTGCATTTGAGGATATGTATGGGACCGAAGACCAACTGTCACCACGTAACCTTCGATCATATGCTTCTACTGAAAAATGCGATGCCTGTTTCTCAAAGAATTTATAAAGTACAAGGAACTACAGTATTATTGTATTCGACTATATAGAAAGATGTATGGTCAATCTAGAAAGATGTGCGGAATATTCAAAGTTGTGCAGTCAATCTATAATGATGTAATTATTAATTATGGCGGCCCTCATTTTTACCACCATCCAACTACGAGTACAAAGATGAAGCTATGAAATGAAAGCAAGATCAACAAAGCGTTCAATCTATCCAGCGTGTGTTTGTTTGCATTAAACTAGAATAGAAGTAGTTTAAATAAGGCTATTTTTATTACTTTAAGTGTTTATTTAGTAAAAAAATAAATAAGAAGATATTTCTTATATGGTGATGTGACATTTACGTAACAACTTATTTTTACTTGGAAGAGATCTAGAAACTAGAAAATCAAGGCAAAAAAATAATATTTTATTTGTATGTCATTATTATCATTTAAAAATTATAAATTTATACATTAAAACTAATTAGAACATTATAAACCTACTTTTATTTAATCAATTACATAATATTCCATTTACTTCCTAATACACTTTCTTCTTCAAAAAATCGGAAATAAACACAAGAAGAAGTCTCTTCTACTACTTTCATTTTGAAAATTACTTCTTAATTTCTATTTCACTTCTATCACTTCTATTACTTCTAGTAAATTTTGAGAGAACTGCTACGTGTAGAATTTTCTTTTAAAAGTTTTCTTTTCAAATTCTTAAACTATTAACAATATTAGGTAACAGTTTATTGTCCTCATCATGTTTGACTTAAACTGTACTTTATTTATGAAATTTCCAAATTACCCCCATTTGGACATATTTGAGTGACTTTTTAGTAAGAAAGAGGGTAATTTGAAGATTTTATAAAAAAAATATGCAGTTTCAATTAAACAGAGATGAGAAGAGCAAATTATTGACAATGACATTAAAAGTCCAACAACTAAACTGAGAGTTTTAAATTTAAGTGATAATAATTAAGTTACACTATTACTATAGTACACGGAGTCTCTCTGCTATTAATCATTCATACAAATATTAAAACTTTTAATATAATTCTATCATATGTATAAGAGCTGATCATGATGGGCATTATGGCTACTTCTAGAACCTATCTTTCAATCTAAAGTTCAGTGGTGAAAGTTATGGCTAATGGAGCGTCAAGATGCAGACATATTTTGAGTCCCAAAATCTATTGTATGTTGTCAGAGGTGGAGTTACCAATTTTAATGAAGGCAATGGTGTAATTCTGGCAACTAAAACTATTAAGGAAATGTTTGTTTGCATGCAAGTAGACTAGAAGTATTGGAAGTAAAATTATTTTCACTACTTCAAAGTTTGTTTGGCCAAAAAAAAAAAAAGTTAGAAGTTACTTTGTATATGATAAGGCGCTTATGTAGCATATCACTTCCAAAATTATTTTCCTCACTTTTTTGGGTTGTGAGTCTTATTCCTATAAAGAAAAAAGTCAAAAAATTAATTTTTTATTTCCATGTCATCATTGCTATGCAAAATCTATACTTTTATATATATATAATAAATATATATAAATATTACTTTATTTAATCAATTAAATAGTACTCACGTCCCATTTTCTAATACACTTTTTTCTTCTTAAAGTTCGCAAACAAACACAAAAAGACTCTCTTCTTCAACTTTTATATTGAAAATTACTTATTAATTTCTTTCCTATTTCAACTATTTCTAGTAGCTAAAGAGTTCAGCATAAAAATACCGAGACTCTTGATGTTCTCCATGAGGCTGCCGTTGGAACAATTTTTCCAAGAATTATGAGAGCTTCTACTGCAACTCAAGCTTGGTAAACGTTGGCGACAACGCAGAGGAGCTCCCAGCAAAACTAAAGTTTGATATAACAAATTGCATGGCATAAGCAGAGATCGGAGACCAAGAGGAGTACTTCCAAGACAACACTAAAGTTGGAACTAACAAATTACAAGGCGTAATGAGAGATCAAGAGAATCACATGATGCAAGATTCTTAAATTGCTAAAAAGTTACTGTTAAATATTCATGGAGGTTGCAACTTGTTACACTCCATTTCCTTATACAATATTTTTGTATTTATTTATACAATATTTTTTCACTTATTCATTTTTAAGTATGAAATCTAAATATTAATGTGGTAGTAACAATGTTATTATTGTTAATCTAATCTTATCTCTAACTCATAATAAATTGAGCGTATCTAAAATACTAGTTAATTTAATAATAACAAATCCAACTGAATTTGGATTTAATTAGAAAGGCATGTTCTATTTCTAATCTTATTATAAACTAACCTAAATTTATAAATATCTATAAAAAAAAAAAATGAAAATTTGACTCCAACTCCTCCGGTCCTCTGTTCAGCGACAAAAAAATGAATAAAAAATAAATAAAAAAAAAGAAGGAAAAAGAATCTTCTCTTCAGTTGCAAAGCACAAAAGAACAGAGAAAAAGCAGCAAATGAAAAAAAAAGAAGAAGAAGAAGAGAAAAGGGAAAAAAAATAAAAAAGGAAGAGAGAACTAAATGGAGAAGAAAAGAAAGAAAAGACAAGAAGAGATAAGGAAAAGAAGGAGATTAGAATCGCCGGCAATCATTTTTCAAACTAGAATTCAGCCTAATTTTTTGAGTGTTTTCTATCAAAGGTTATATCATAGTTATATCCCCTGTAGTATAGGAGTTTATAATTTAACACTTTTAAAATTTGAAACTCTCAAAAAATATCCTGGATCGTTATTATTGTTAGTGAACAGTTAGCTATTATCACCCTCCTTTTAAACCAAACTCCACTTATTTTTGCTTTCATTTCTATTTTACCATCACCCTTCTCCTTAAGTTAGAACTATTTCTCCTTCACTGGATGAGCACTCTTCTCTTCCTCACTCCCCCCCCCCCCCTCTCTCTCAATCACTCACGCCCTCACCACCCCCCCCCCCCCCCCCCCCCCCCTCCCTCTCGCTGATTTGTGGTAATAATGTTAATTTGTTTACTTTACTGATTAGCTTACAGATACATACATCAAAGGCAACCAAGCAAGCACAAAAAATACTTCAAACCATGGATGCTGAAGCTACAAAAACTTGGGGGTTCTTGCTTTTATTTTTACTACAACTCATCTCCTACTTGCTAGTTTGTCTCCCCCATCTGTTCTCTCACTTCCTAGCTATGTACATGTACACAAACTCATATCGTCAAACCATCAAATTGGCATCAAGACTACATATCAATCCAATGTACAAATACATAAGACTGGTCACTCAGCTGAAATCAGTTTTTATGAGCTCTCCTAGAACTTAATGGACTGCGACAAGGCTGCAGGATTGGCATGCAAGGCCTGTGATGCCTCAACCCTGCGACTCCAGAGCTCTGTCTTCGTCTGGAACGATCTGAACAGAACTCCTTCTAGGCTGCTGAAGCCATCGGCCATGTCGTTCTTCTAGGAGAAGCCCATGGTCGCCCATATGGAGCTCTTTGCTGCCTCTTCGGGGTCATCGATCCTTAGGGTTTTAAGAATCCAGAGGAACTTCTCCTACCTGCTCTGTTTATTAACAGTATCAGCTGATGATCCCCTGTGAAGAGTATCAGCTGATGATCCCCTGTGAAGAACATCTCCTTCTCTCGTGTGCTTGCCTAGCATCGTCGTCGTCGGAGAGTTACGGCGGCCCACACCCTGGTGGCGTGCTTGTTGGTGAAAGGGAACCCCAAATTCATCCGAGGGCAAGCAGCTCGCTCCAATTCCTCTTTCTGCGGTTCCACTTGGGATGCAGCTCGCTCCAATTCCTCTTTCTGCGGTTCCACTTGGGATGGTGGCATTGTAGACTTTTTACGACACAGTAAATCACATGAGAGAAGACACGACGTCCAGTTCACTCCGTAAAGATATCCAGAAATTTTTTTGAGAGTTTTAAAATTCAGAGATATTAACTTATAAATCCCCCATATTACAGGGGGTCTAACTATGGTTAACCCTTTTATCAAGTCAAGGCACATGCTTTCCTCCTATTTTTCCTTCTTTCAATAATTATTTGTATTAAAATTCTAGTTCTTTGCTTGAATCATGAAAACTGGATTTAAAAAAAGTGACTTGTGAATTTAGATTCATATTGATTGATAAAACTATGAACTGAAAGAGTGAAGAATAGTTTTGTATCTGAGATCTCTATAAATTATACAATGAAAATTCTTTTATAGGTGAAAGAGGCAAATAAAAAAAAGTAAATACAAGAGAATATATAATTTGATGCTAATTATATAAAATCCTCAATTAGCGTAATTAGCCTAATTAGAGGGATTTGTCAAATATATTAATTTAGGAATATCTTCTAATTAAATCCTCTAATTTATTTTAGGATATCTTCCTAAATTAGCATATGTCAAATATGAGAAAAATGGAAATGAGCTGACAGCTCACGCAAGTTATCTGAGCTGCAGTTCATTATCACTATCTCCAATAATTTTCTTAAAAATTTTTCTTTTGAATTATGATCTCGATAAAATATTTCTTTTGGATTATGATCTCGACCCCTAGGGTTCATTTATACCCAACTTCTTAGGTTTTAGTTTTGATTTGGTCCTCCATCAAGCTAACACAAAATTAACGGTTTTCAATGAATAAAACATTTTGTATGCATTTGTCGAAAGGGTAAATGAAATCCAAAATTTATGAAATTTAATCCGAAATAAGTTAAAGAAGTAGAGATAGTGATTGATAAAAAAAATTGAAGAAAAATCATTGGATCATTACAGTTTTGCCGCTAGCTCACGTAACTTTTCCTGAGCTGGCGACTCACCTACAGTAATCCCGTCAAATATATATATATATATATATATATATATATATATATAGAGAGAGAGAGAGAGAGAGAGAGAGAGAGAGAGAGAGAGAGAAAGAGAGAGAGAGAGAGATGGAAATGAGCTGACAGTTCACGCAAATTATCTAAGCTGCAGTTCATTTTCACTATCTCCAATAATATTTTTTTTTTTAAAATTTGAATTATGATCTCGATCCCCTAGGGTTCACTTATACCCAACTTCTTGGTTTTTAGTTTTGATTTGGTCATCCATCAAGCTAACACAAAATTAACGGTTTTCAATGAATAAAATATTTTATATGCATTTGATAAACAGGTAAATGAACTCTAAAATTTATAAAATTTAATCCGAAAGAAGTTAAGGAGGTAGAGATAGTAATTATAAAAAAAAATTGAAGAAAAATCATTGGATCATTACAGTTTTGCCGCTAGCTCACGTAACTTTTCCTGAGCTGGCGGCTCACCTACAGTAATCCCATATATATATATATATATATATATATATATATATATATATATATATATATATATATATATATATATATATATATATATATATATATATATATATATATATATATATATATATATATATATATATATATATATATAAAATTGATTATCGAGAAAGAAAGGAAATTAAAATAAAATAAAATAATAACTTCAATTCTAACTTAAAATGAATAGGAATGACCTGCCGGACTTTCTTTACACTATTAATGATTGTTTCTTGTATGTTGCATGCATACTTTTTTCAAATCAATGAATTTTTATATTTCTGTTATTATTGGACTCTATGAACATTGTTGCAATATTCTAGAAATTGTTCTGTATTTTGACACTAGAGTTCGAGCATGATAATAAATATGTGTCCAAGAGAAACAATAATTTTTTTTTTCATCTTAATGTATTACATTCTTGGAAATATTGAAAGTGTTTCATTCTGCTTTTATATGGTTCTGGAACTTTGGTAATTTTCTAAACTTGATTCAATTACATATATAGGACATCAAATAAAATAAATTGGATAATGTGGGAGCTGAAAAATGCAATGTGAACACTTATTTTATGAGGTTTATATTGTAAGATTGCACAATTAACTATAGGACCATGAAGATTATGGAATTACTGAATCACCATAATTACGGTAAGGTCGTACACTTAGAGCTTATACTCATCAGAGTTTATATTTTCATTAGTTCCTAGTGACATTCTCTGGGGCAATAATAGAAATCATAGTCGAGGTCCTGCGTATGCACGGGATACTCCAAAAATATATGGCATTTTCTTCCATACAATTTCAAATTAATTCATAATAGATATTAATGTGATATATCTTGCTTTATATATGTGTGTTTATTATCATTTTCCTATATTTGTTCAGTGTCACTAATAATATGTGCTTACTATTAGTTAATCATTATTATTTTCAAGATATGTATAATTAAATCAATGTTTCACGAGATAAAGTTTTTATAACGTTATCATATGTTTCCGTTTTCATTAATTTTTGTGCATTATATATTATATACCACATATAACGATACCTATGTATTATTATCTCTCTTATTCTAGTACTTGCTATGTCATTCTAACTATCTTTATTTGGTACATCTAGATACTAATGATTCACAAGTTATAAAAAATGAAGGTCCACCATAGTTGGATCTATATCTCAAGAAACAAGCTGAGAAATAGTTGAAGTCTCCACAGCAAACATTTATAAGAGTTTTTTTTTTTAATCTATTATCTTTTATCTTGGTAAGAATGACAGTGTTATACATATCCATTTTGTTTTCAAGCATAAAATCCTAGAGTTGTAATAAAAATTCTTATTTCTTGGGATTATCTCCTATCATTTGATTTGATTATAATTTTATTGGATTAAATGGGTCATTTGTATTCATGTTATTTTTTTCCATGCATATATATATATATATATATATATATATATATATATATATATATATATATATATATATATATATATATATATATATATATATATATATATATATATATATATATATATATATATATATCTGTGTGATAATGTGGAAATACTGCTTGATGATTGTTTATGTTTTTTAAGATTGGTATATTCGTCTATGATACGTCGCCGAACGCTATCCGTATCTTGAAATTCAGGGCATTACACAACCAGATGCAAGCTTAACATCTTCATAGAAGAATAATCTGAAAGATGTTGTTAAGTTTCACAAATAATTATGATCCAATTGATATGGAAAGATATTGTTAACTTTCACATAAGAGAGTAAAAAGGGTTCTGTTAGCAAATTTACTCTTAACAACTCAAAATAATCTCCTTAAGCACTCAAGGGAGCAATAAAAAATTAACAAATGGAGATAAGACAAAAAACTTAATTAGAGATATATTAATGGCATAATATAATTTATATGTATAATGATGGGGAAGGGAGTGCAGACATTGTAATAAAGTCCTAAAATTACAATTTTGTAGTCTGTATTTCTTCGTGTAAATGAACATAATTTCACACTCTATTTCTTCATGTTATTATTTTATTTTTTTAATTATAATTAATTTTTTATTGTTTTATTTATTTATTATTTTTCTTTCTGTTCCCTGTTTAGCAGATGAACAGAGGTTTCCATCTTCTTCTTTTCTTTAATTCTTTTTCTAAAAATAAATTTCCTACCTAATTGAAATTTATTGAAATGACACAAAAATACTTAGTTTTAATATACTCAATTTATGGTCAGCTGCATTTTTTGTTTAATAAAATAATTGACATTAAAAAAACAAATTATATGGCTGAATATAATAAAGAACATAACTATATGAATATATGGATCTAATTAAATAATAGTTAACTAAATTAGAACAGTTACAATATGTATGATGGAAAAAGATAAAAAAAATAATTTCATACAGGAAATGTGAAGAAAGTGATTTGGGTTATAAACTCAAATAGTTATAAAGATAGAAAAAGTAAAAAAAGCACCGCCTCAAAATACTCCGCTTGATTCAAATCTGATCTCCTTTTTCCCTCATTTCTTCTTTACTGTTTTCTGTCTTTCTCTCTTTATTTTTTTTCCATCTACAATCTTCCCCTTTTTACTGCATTTTTTTTTTAACGTGAGAAGAGATTTGGGAGAGGGGGAATATGTTGTTAGGTTGGGAAGATTATGATTCGATATTATTTTTTGGATTTTTTTTTAAAAAAATCAAGATTATTATTTATCTTTTAGATTTTTTTTTAGTTATAATTATCCTTTAAGACTGGATAGTTATGTAGTTAGGATAAGATATAATTAGTAATTAAGATTCAATATTATATTTTAGATTTTTAAATTAAGATTCGGTATTATCTTTTATTTATTTTATTTTATTTTTTTGGGTTTAGTGGGATTTGGGGTACTACATGTCACAACATCAAAATACTACGAGGTGAGGTGATTGAGGCGCGGAGTATGACTATGACAACTTATGTGTAGATGAAGGTATGGGGCACCAATTGAGTATTGTTTACACTCCCAAGCAAACTAGAGTTTCTGTACCAAAAAATAGAATAGTCATGATGAGGGCAAGATACTTGCTTGCTGAAGAAGGATTGCCGAAGATGTTCAGGGCAGAGATGGTCTATACCTCAGTGTATCGACTTAACATATGCCAAACATAAGTTGTTCTCGATATGACTCCAATTGAAACATGATTTTGGAAGTAGCCCTCCTGCCAAACATATTAATGTACTAAAATGTTTCTGCTACATCAATATTTCTTCAATGAAAAGACACAAACTTGAAGATAATAGAGCTCCAAGTAAAAAGGCTATAGGGTATATAATCTCCAAACCAATATTGAAAATAATGCATTATGAAACTCGTTATATTACGTTATGATACTTAACATAAACGCAACGTTATCGAACAGTGCAGAAAATAACGCATTTGCGCCATAAATGATCTGTTTTTTATATTATTTTTTTGCTATTTTATATTATATTATGTTATATTATATTATGTTATGTTGTCTTATTTACAGTTATATTTTTGAATAATTTTTAGGTTGCTGCAGATAATTTTTTACTGATTACTAACTAATTATTGCAATTTTTTACTTAATTACTTATTGTTTTCTTATTTGATTACTTGTGGAATTGATAGTTTATTAATTTTTGAGTGCCTGCTACAATTCTTTTTCCATTGTTGAGTTTTATAAATTATTGTTAATTATATTAAGCTCTTAGCTGAACTGAAATGAGCATTATAAAATATGAATTAAGTATTATAAAATATAAATTACATTATTGGTGATGTACGAAACTGAAGTAAATAAATTTGAAATCTTTTCTTGGGTAATGACTGAAAGTACGGTTGCAAACTAATATTATTTATAAAAGTAAAATGTTAAAATTATTATGAAATTTGCTAAGAACTTAAAATAGTTTCTAATTACTATAATATAATTTTACATTTTTTTGAATTCTTAAATTTACTTTTTAATTTATGAAAATTTATATATATAGTTATTTATTTGTTTTATTAAATAAATTAGAAATTGCATAATTTATATTATGTGTTACGTTGTATATGATGTAACCTAATGGAGGCAAAATGTTACATTACCATTATCACTATTTTAAACATTGCTCTATTTTAAATATTGCTATAAACTGATTCTATTATTTGGACAGGCATACCATCAGACGATGAGAGGCTCCAACTATCAGAGACAACTCGAGTAATGAGATGGAGGACACCTCACCACAGGAGGGATAGAGGAAGACTCCGGTAGACTGATAGTGATGGACTGACAGTGGATCCATCACTTGACAGTAGAAGTGTTGTTCTTCTTTCGGTTTTTTATTTTGTTCTTTTTATGTACTTTTTGTTAATACTTTGTAATATAAACTTATTAGATCCTTCATACAGAAGGTTCAAGATTATGACTGTTCTATTATTATCCTTTTAATGGAACACGGAGGGAGTTTGCCCGCCATATAACGTCAAAAAAAAAAAAAAAAAAACATTGCTCTAAACAAAAAGCTTGTTACAAGTGGGAATTTCTAAAGGAGCACACCACTTGACTTATTAAGCAAACTTTTCTTAGTGAGCCCACCATTTCTTTTAAAATGGAGCAATTTTTCTAGTCAACATACCAAAGTTTTCTCATTTGTCCTGTTAAGTTTATAATAGCGTACCACTATTAGTTGGGATCTAAACCCAAACCAAACAATAATCCATCCGGTACTAAATCCCAGATGGGTTATTATTTGGTCTTGGGCTAAACCCTAGACGATTATTGTTTCGATCGGATTTAAATCCCGACAAGTGGGATTTGCCTCTTTTTCCTAATTTCTAACAAGTCCTAGTACTCGGAGTACGCACCCTATATTTGGATGCTAATCTCGGACGCAAACAACTCGTTCCAATGCCTATCCTATAACTTGAATTTTTGTTTTTTGGATTTTGGTCCAAATAACACCTTGAGATTTCGTGGAAGATATGCTGTAATTTGAAAAAAAAATAGAGGTGAACAAGAGAATTTCTTTTGGGTTTATGGGTTCAAATCTTTTGGGTGAGAGGCTTTTTATTTTGGGTGATTGAGAGAGGGTTTTGAGGATGAATTGTCGAAATAAAAAAATAGCAAACTTGTAACATGTGGAACTTAATAAGATGCGATCGTTAAGTCAAGTGGTGTGCTCCTTTAGAAATTCCCTTACAAGTTAGGTATTGATTACATTGACACTGCTGCTCCAGTAGCCCGGCTGTGACACCATTCGAGCACTTGCTGCACTTGCAGCTCAAAAGCGGTGGAAAATCTTTCAACTTGAAGTGAATGAAGTGAGCATTTCAAAATGGAGACTTAAACAAGGAGGTGTTTGTTTAACAAATAGAAGGATTTGTTGAAGAAGATGGAAACGCTTTACGCTTGAGCAAGCACCGCAAGCCTGGTACAGCAAGATGGCTGGATTTTTTTTTTTTTTTATCAAGTGTCCATTAAAGGCAAAAGCGAGCCAACATTGTACACCAAGTCTCTAGGTAACAATGACCATTCTCAGCATCTCTCTTAACGTAGATGATTTGATTGTTACCTGAAATAACTTTTAGTTGATTCATACTTTCAAGAATGATATGATGAATGCGTTCTAGATGAATGACTTGGGATTCATGCTTTATTTTCTTTGAATGGAGATTTGCCAAGAAGAATAGGGCATTTTCATATCACGAAAAATATATGTGAGAGATTTGTTGAAGAAATTTAATAGGCGTGGGTGAATAACAGTGGTTACTTCTCTAGTTCCCAATGAAAACATAAAGAAAAATGGGGCCCAATAAGCAATATTTGATCATATAGGAGCCTACTTGAATATTTGTTTTATTTGACAGCTACAAGATCAGACATCATGAATGCCACATGTTTGTTTTTTTAAATCTTTACGGTAAAGTATATATATCCCATCGATGAAGATAAGAGAACCAACGTTCAAGTCTGATCCAAGAGGCTTAGCTGACAAAATACAAAAGTATAACCAACTAGTTAGCAATATTCGTCCCAACTCTATGGGCTATCAAGATATAAGGTGCCAGGAAAACAACAAACTAGCATAGCAAAATATATGGATCCCTGTCCTCAAGGGATGTGGAAGCCGAAAAGCATAATCTACTCACCAATGTTTAAAATAATGATAACAGTATTGTAATATTTTAACTCTGTTACGTTATGTCGCATATAGCATAATACATAATGTAGGTTATACAATTTCCTATTTATAAAATAAAAATAAAAATAAATATAAAATTATTTAAAATAATTATGATAAATTAAAAAATACATTTAAAATTTCTAAAAAAATAATAAAATTCATTTTGTAATATATAATCTATTCTAATTTTATATTAATGTTTATAATAATTTTTATATTTATCTTCATAAATTATATTAAGTCTGGAACTGAAATTCTAGTTATCATCTAAACAAGAAATCAAGATTCTAATTTTTTTTTTATTTCAATTCCAGTTATTATCATTGTAGTTATTAATATTTTATAATATTTAATTTATTTTATTTGTAATTGTTGACTTAAATTCAGTTAAAAATTCAATAGAATCAAAAAGTAAAATATTTCAGCAACTGGAGAGGATTATAATAACCAAATAAGGAAAGAATCATAAATTAGAAAATTAGTAATTACACAAACAATAAAATAAGTAAACAACCGTCAATGAGCCTAGCTCAAGTGGTATGACCTCTCTCCAATTTACGAAAAGTTTGAGTTAGATTTCTGGTGGGAGCTCAACTTGGGTAATGTTTGCCAAAAATATGTGTGTGAGTTTGACTAGCAAAAAAAAAAAAAAAAAAAAAAACTAATCAAGTAAGAAAATTATGGTGATTTAGTAATAATTAAAATAATAATGAATAACAATATAGAATATTAGAATTACGTACAAAATAATGGTAAATAATGTAACATAACGTAATTTAATGAAATTTTATGTAATATAACGTAAAATAAAATAAAAAATATATGATTACATTACACCAAGTTATTTTCAGTTGTTACGTAGCGCTGAAGTTTTATTAGGTTTTATAATGCAATATAATAGATTTCATAATGCATTATTTTCAATATCATTATTTTCAATATTGCGACTCACTCGTTACAGTCCTGTGTATCAAGCGAGTGGTCCGTTTCCATCTCCGGGGACTCACTAACCTTCTGCAAATGGGTCCTATTAGTGGTGGATGAAGAGAATCTACTGCCAAGGGGCCCACCCTGTCAGACATTGCACCTATCTATGCATGATGAATTACAGAGCGTGAACAATTATTAAATAGCGAATTATTACGTTGTTTTCACACCCTCCAACAAATGGCTACAACTAATAAAGTCCTACAGCCCTTGTTACTGCCCTTGAACCTGAAGGGGACCAGTTCGAGTAGGGAGCCCTCCACTCAAAATCAAGTGGGAGCCTGGGGCATACTCACTCCAAATAAATGTAGAGAAACTGCAGAATAGCATCGTATGCATGATAGTTTCCTTTAATTCACCATATAAAACACAACTATTCGACCCTTGCCATCCTTGTTTTGTAGGGTGTCCCACAGTGCCCAATATGAGCTTGGCATTAGGTATCTGTAAGCTACCATCCTTAATAAATTAGCAGGTCGAGTGCATCGAAAATTCATTTGAAGCATACCATTTCCAACTGGGTATGTCAGTCATGTTTGAAGACGGAGCCAACTTAAACATTTCTTTTCTTACCCAATCTCCATTGGTTACACACCCAGTGGTCAAGAACTAATGTCTCCTTTTTAGGATCCAACTGATGAAGTTGTAAGAATAGTATCCAAGCTTAATGCAATTTTGTTTATCACATATTACACTATAGAGCAACAAATTACGGAATGGAGAATTTAGGCATATGGTACAAATTCACTCCCACTTCAAAACTCACTCAATTTATAGATTATGATTGGGTGGGATCTGTGGATGATATGAAAAGCACTTCAGGCTATGCATTTAAGCTTTATTTAGGTACTTTTCCTGGGGCATAAAGAAGCAAGATTCAGTGGCAGAGTCATATCGTGAGGCGGAGTACACTAGTGGAAAACTTAGTATTCTTGAGTAATTATTTTTCACTAAAATTTTTTTGTCAAGAATATTATACAATCTAGAGAGAAAATATTAGTCATTAATATTCTTTCAAGAGTATAGCATTATTGAGAGAATCACAATTAATCTCGAGTAGAATATTTGGATGATCAAGATTATTTTGAGTCAATCTAGAGAATATTTGTCAAATTATATCTAATTTTGATTTAATTAGTTGGATGACTGTGATTGTATTAAATTAAAGTTAATCTGATGAACATAATTTAGATAAAATTTTTATAAATCGAAAAGTCTCTTATCTACTAATCTTTTTCATGTTATGACCATAGTTTCTAACAGATTTTATCGTGATACTTTTCATCTAAATTTCAATACTATAATTTTTGTTGTTGTGCCATCATCTCAATCTCTATATCGATTTTTTTGCCTACATGAAGATTCTTTGTGGAAGAAGTCTCCCCCCTCCCCCCACCCAATGCAGAGGAATATATTGTCTCTGATCCAATCTCTGGATCTCAAGTACTTTCTACATTAGCCTATCCCTATTTGCTATCAATCTTGAATTGGTTAAGGTTTAATTTTGTTTCGATTAATGGATCAATTTAGGGTTTCTGATATATTTTTTTTAATCTTTTCTCCACTTGTTAAAGACGATTAGAGTTTGAGAAATTTATCTATTGTTTGGGCAATTGTTGATGATGGACACTGGGGTACTGATGGGTAAGGATAATTGTTCTTTAGTATGCGGGAACTACTAAATATATTGAAGGAGGACTGGAGTTAGTTCGGATTCATCAAAAATCCTATTGGAAAAGAAAATGCTGACCTTGTATTCAGGTACGTGTCTATATTTTAATTTGTGCTGAAAATCTGAGGTCATGATCATTGGTTGAGTTTTTGGATGAGACGAATTTTGATCAAGTTTTTTTTAAATGTTTTGTAAAAATTAGATTATTTTTTAAAAAATTGTTATAGCCATATTCTAAATTTTGTATATTTTCAAAATTAATTATATTTAGTAAGTTGAATTTTTCTTCTATATCATTTGTTAGCAGAAATGCTAAAAGCTCCATACTGGTATATTTTTAATGTCATCACTTTAATAAGAGATTGAATTTTCAATAAACTAATGTTTATATTGGTAAAACTCCAAAAGCTAGAGGTTTTACACTTTTAGCTCTTCTTTTTTGTCTTATATAATAATTTTTTTCAGTTAAACTTACAATTACTTTCTTTATAATTGAAATAGGTGGAATACTTGATTGTTTCTTGAAAAAGCAAAACAAAAAAAATTATTTTTGCAGATTATTGAATAAGCTCATCTGCTTAAAGTAGATCGAAAGAAGTTAGTAGTATTGGGGGAGCATTTGAAAATCTAAACTTGAAAATAGGCAATGCAGAATTTGGGATAAAAGTTTGCGGGAAAATGATGGAAATTCTTTAAGGCCCATCGCAGGAGGCAAAATTGGTGGAAGAAGCAAGGGCAGATACCTTGAAAGTTTCAAATTTGGGTTTGAACCTTAGAATTTGTATTTTTCTTAACAACAAAGAGTTTGATAATTTGGAGATTATTAGGGTGATCAAGAAGATCTCTAGTAAGAATGTAGTGTGTCATGATTTGTTCCTTGATCTCCTAGAAACTTCTATAATGAATATTTATAATTTATTTTATGATTGAAATGTTAATATGTGAGTACTCTTTTTTTGTGTTGAAATACTTTATTGATCTGCTAAAATTGTATAACTTGCATTTAAAATTTTAAATCATTTCTGGTATACAATTTGACATGATATGTGTAATTGAAATATTTTTCCATTATTAATAGAACTCGTGAAGAGGATTACAATTGCAGAAATTTCTTGATAGACCATTAATACAAATACAATTGGGGCATTGAAATTTATCAAAAAATATATCTCTCAATAAGAATAACAGTTTAGACAAAAATGATTCCTCAGCTATGTGAATTCTTTCAAGAGTATTTTTTCTCTAGC
This sequence comes from Dracaena cambodiana, assembly GCA_036321105.1. Lineage (NCBI taxonomy): Eukaryota > Viridiplantae > Streptophyta > Magnoliopsida > Asparagales > Asparagaceae > Dracaena > Dracaena cambodiana. The sequence goes on from JAYEPQ010000017.1 coordinate 20,799,656, forward strand.
ATATGATATTTGACAGGAATTATTATAAATGTTAAAATTTTGTTGGAAGAGTTCAGATAGGAATATAATTCTTGACAGATAGTATTTTGACTAGAATAACTATTCTAGACCAATAGAATTGGTGGGAAAATTCTATCTAGAATGTAACTTTTCCTAACAGATACTTTTTTCTTGACAAAATCTTGGTAACGAATTCACTCATTAGTGATAAGGTTTTTCCTAACAAACTTTCTCGACCTACGTTTGTCGAGAATACATATTATTGACTGATTTGCAAGTTTTCCGGATGATTACGCTTGAAAAGTATAATTATTTTTGTTTATTTTGTACAAGTATAATCCAATTTTGTTAATTAATACAAGAAATTAATGAAAAATTATTTTTATTAATCAAATTCCTCACTGTGATATATTTCTAGTGCTTTCTAGTATTTTTACAGGGTTTTATAAGCAAGAAAATCGAAGTATCAAAGCATATATCAAATATAAGTCCAAGTCTATGCAAAAATAGGACTGGCTATCGACAGCCATCTGCTAGCTTTCGATAGCAGTCGACTGTAAAGAGAACCTGAGGGTTGCTGTCAATAGACCTGTCGAAGGGTGCGGCCACAGTCTTTTTTCTGGGGATTTTTGAAGAAATTTTGAGTTTCTTTGTAAATAAAATTCGTATTAAAGTTTTGTATGACTATAAATAGCCAATATAACTCAAGTTTTAAAATACTTACAAATATTTTTAATTATTAGAGAGTTTTTAGATTCAATATTTAGTTTTTGTACTCGTTCATATAAATCGATAAAAGAATTCTTTTTCACTTTATTCATGGCTATGATTAGTATTAGTAGCCAAATTCTTGAGTTATATCAGATGGAATAACAAACCCTACGTGATTTACTAGTATATATTTTTCTATGCTTAGTGATTTTAATTCTTTTATGTAAAAATGATATCTTTGATTCTCAGTTAATTTTGAAGGGATTTAGATATGATTTTTAAGCCTTTGATGTTTTATTATTTGACAATATATTCATTACTTAGTTTTTGATATATAGTAGATTCTTTAGACACACTATATGCTTAGACTTTAAACGTTTATATTTGTTATTCATATTGCATATTTAGATAAACTCAAAATTCATATAGGATTAACAATGAGAAGTTATTCAAAAATTCAAGTTTGCAATTTTATATATTTTGTGTTTTATTGATTTAATTTTCAGTTGTAGGACGACTATGTGATCTATACAATTGAGATAAAAAAGCATAAATATATCCAGTAAATTATTTTATAGGAGATTTACATCCATCTGACCAACAGTTTTAATTAAAGTTAATTTATATCCTTATTAATTTAGTTTTAGTTTTTAGTTAATAAAAATATGATCTTTAATTTTCATTTTAATTCCATAATCTATTCTTAGTATCACACAATTACAGAACGATCATTGAGAGAATAATTTTCGGTTATTATCCTTATACTACTTGTCGATTTCTTACAGTTCAGAGTATACGATTGAGATTGCAGTCAAGTTTTTGGGCGCTATTATCAGGGATCATACTATTATATTACACTTTAGTATAGATTACGATTCCATATCATTAGTTTTTGCGATTATGAATTTGTATGACTAGTTGGAGGAGAACTTCAAATGTCAAACTAATTCGATCATACTCAAATTCACACACACTTCCAATCCATCAAACACTTCATAACATGAGAATTAATAATAATAACAATATTAATAATAATAATAATAACGAATTTGGAGATGATAATACAAATGATAACCATAGCCATCATAGAGGCAATGGGAGGACTTTACGAGATTATCTATAACCTGATAGGACAACTCAACCTTCATGCATTGCATTTCTTTTGAATATGGGCCACTTTGAAATTAAATTTGGAGTAGTTCAACTTTTACCTAAATTCCATAGGATGGATTCAGAGAGGTTATATTTGTACCTTCGAGAATTCGAAGAATTTTGCTTTGCTATTAATCTTCTAAACATTACTACAGAACAACTTAAGTATAAGCTCTTTGCATTCTCCCTAAAAGATAAAACAAACACTTGGCTACATTCTTTACATTCCCATTCAATAGGAATATGGGATAAGATGCAAAGAGAACTTTTAAAGAAAATCTTTCCCTCACATTGAACAAATTATATGTGAAGCAAATTCTCAATTTTCGATAGAAAGAAGATGAACCATTGTTCAAGAGTTGGGATAGATTTAAAGATTTGCTATTCCCATTTCCACATTATGGTTTTGAGATATGAATGACTGTAAGTATATTCTATTAAGGGTTAAACACTACCACAGGCAATTTGTAGAAATTATGTATAATAGTGAATTCTTAAATGAAGATGCTAAGAAAGTATGAGACTATCTTGATTCACTTACTGAAAATTTACAAGCTTTGGAAACTAAAGATATTTTGGATAGACACCAATTGAAGAAGAAATCTCAGAATAGAGGCATACCTCTTAAATTGAGAGAAACAAAAAATATAACTGCATGATTAATTTCCATCACTAAGAAATTTGAAGATTTGGTTTCGAAGAAAATTGAAATAGTTAAGGCAATAGAAGAAGTTCAAAAAATTTGTGATATTTGCAAATTACAAGAACACGTGACTCGTGAATGTCCAACACTTCCTGCTTTTAAAGAAGTATTGAGTGAACATGCTAATGCTTTTAACACTGCTCCTCAATAAGCAAACAACTCATATTCACAAATATATAATCCTGATTAGAGAAATCACCCAAATTTTCAATTGAAGCAGAATCCTCAATAACAATTAAATAATCAAAACAAACTTCCCACTAATCCACCTCAACAATATATCCAACCCAATAATCAACCTTCGGTGTGTCAACCACCACCGAAGAGAAATTTTGAGGATAATTTTTTGCAGATACAGTAGAGAATGTATCAGTTGATTTAAGCGCAACAATAATTTATTCAGTCGCAGCAAATGATCAATAGTCAGAATGTGATAGTCTTCAGTGATATATGCTCATAGATAAGCCATTTCAATTTCACATCGTAAATGAAGAAAAAAGATAAATTACCATCTCAATCGGAGGCCAGTACTTAAGTAAAGTCAAATGTATAAATACTATTACTTCTTCCATTAATAAAAATATATCTAAGATAACTACTGCAATAAATTTGAGAAGTAGTAAAGTGCATGCTTGATGAGCTGTTTCAAAAGGAAATGCTAAAGAAAAATAGAAAAATGATTCAGCACAACAATCTAAATATGATAATTCTAAAAAAATCCACTTTTACAGATTATAAACAATTTGTACCATTTCCTCGAAGATTAAATTCTAAAAATACTAATACATCTTATACTGATATTTTTGAGATTTTCAAACAGGTACAGATTAGTATACCTCTACTGGAGCAATTAAACAAATCCCCTCATATACGAAATTCTGGAAGGACTTGTGTCCTATCAAAAGACATCACAACGTACATAAGAAAGAATTTCTCACAAAGCAGGTAAGTGCATTATTTTATTTTGAGATGCCTCTTAAATATTAGGATCCTAGATGTCCTACTATTTCTTATATGATAGGTCAACATAATATAGAGAAAGTTTTGGTAGATTTGGGAGCTAGCGTACATCTTTTACCATTTCCAGTTTATAAGCACCTAGATTTAGGAGAACTTAAATATACACTGGTCACACTACAATTAGTTGATAGGTTGGAAAGGCTTCCTAAGTGTATTGTGTAATATGTTCTAGTGCATATCAAGAATTTTTATTTTCCTATAGATTTTATAGTTTTTGATATTGCACCAGTAAAGAATTCATATCTTCATATTCCAGTTATCCTCTGACATCCATTCTTAGTTATGGCTAATGAAATTATAAATTGTAGGAATGAGGAATGATGTGGTGAAATTTTCATTCAAAAATATGACTCTTAAACTTAATGTTTTTAATATTTGTAAATAACCAAATATAGATAATGATGAATTGCAATACATTACTTATATTGAACAAATTCGGAAGATATTGCATCATTGTGCATGTCTAATCCTTTGGAGACGACATTAACAATGAACAATGACTTCCTTGAATATCTCAAGTCTAAACATATAACTGAAATCATATAACTGAAATCATAAATATTTAACTGATGCTCAATGTTCGAATATCACGGGATAGATCCCAGCAAAGGAAGTGTATGAAGAGTTGCCTCAAATTACAAAGAAATTTATACCATCTGACATCCTAACACTGATACTTGAGCTAAAATCTCTACCTAAATATCTTAAATATACATTTTTGGGATCTAAGAAAACTTTCCAAGTAGTTATCGTAGTGCATTTTGATGAAAATTAGGAAGAGCCGCTACTATTGACATTGTGAAAGTATGAAGGAGTTCTTAGAAAGACTATGTCGGACATCAAAATTATGGACCTTCTTATTTGTACACATTGCATTACTTTAAAAGATGCAGTCAAGCCTGTTAGGCAAGTGCAACGAAGGCTTAACCCTGCCATGAAGGAAGTGGTTAAAGCTGAAATGTTGAAACTACTGGATGTTGACATCATCTATCCAATTGCTGATAGTAAGTGGGTAAGTTCAATTCAAATTATTTTGAAAAAGAGTGGGATAACAATACTAAAAACAAGAATAGAGAGATAATACCCACTTGTACTATTACAAGTTGGCGTATGTGCATTGATTATCGGAAGCTAAATCAAGTAACACACAAAGATCACTTTCTATTACTATTTCTTAACCAAATACTTAAAAGAGTTGCTGGGCATAAATTTTATTATTTTCTTGATGGTTATTCTTACTATTATTAAATTGAAATTACTTTAGAGGATCATAAAAAGACATCCTTTATCTATTCTTTTGGTACTTTTTCTTTTAGAAGAATATCATTTGGATTATGTATCGCACTTGCAACATTTTAAAGGTGTATGATAAGAAATTTTAGTGATATGGTTGAAGATTATCTAGAGATATTTATGGATGATTTCTCTGTTTTTGTAAAAAAATTTGAATATTGTTTGAATAATTTAGGATCTGTGATTGAAAGGTGTCAGCAGAAAAATCTAATCCTACATTGGGAAAAATATCACTTCTTGATTATAAAAGGTATTGTTTTGGGCCATATAGTTTCATTAAAAGGGATGGAAGTAGATAAGGTTAAGGTTGAGCCTATTTCCAAAATACCGATACCTAAAATCGTGAACGACATACGTTCATTCTTAGGACATACATATATTTATAGAAGATTTATAAAATATTTTAGTACTATTACTAGCCCACTTTCTCATCTTCTTATGCAAGATATACAGTTTGAATAGACGTAGGCATGCCAAATAGCTTTCAAAACCCTCAAAAAGATACTTATCAGCGCACCAATAATGCAATATCTAGATTGGTCACTTCCATTCGAGAACATGTGTGATGCAAGCAATTATGCAATTGGAGCTGTATTAGGTCAACGAATAGATTAAAAGCCCTACGTGGCCTACTACACTAGAAAGACTCTCAATGATATTCAGACAAATTATATCACAATGGAGAAGGAGCTTCTAACTATAGTTTTTACTCTTGATAAATTTTGTTCATATATTTTGGGCTCACATGTAGTTATTTTTACAAATCATTTTGTGCTTAAATATATTTTATTAAAGAAAGATACAAAGCCACGACTAATTCGATGATATTACTTCTCCAAGAGTTTGATCCTGAAATTAAAGACAATAAGGGAGCAAAGAATGTGGTTGCAGATTACCTCATTAGATTAACTTTTGAAAACGATAAGCTACCAATTAGGGACTAGTTCCCTGATAAATAACTATTTTCAATTACAACAACTCCTTGGTATTGTTGACATTAATAATTTTCTTGTTGCAGGTTAAATGCTGAATCATTGGAGTGTGCAAGAATAATGATGATTCCTATACGAGGTATGTCGTTTCTTTTTCGACAACTCTTACTTCTTTAAATATTGCTCAAATTAAATCATTAGACGTTGTATGCCTGATAATGAGATTCAAAGTATAATTTCTTTCTGCCATACAGAAGAATGTGGGGGCCACTTTTTGTCTAAAAAGACGGTAGTCAGAATACTCCAATGTGGTTTTTATTGGCCTACTATGTGTAGAGATGCATGTGAATTTTGTAAAAGATGTGAGACATGTCAGAAATTAGGAGCACTAACCAGAAAGAATAATATGCATCTAACACCTATAATTACAATTAAGATATTCGATTGTTGGAGCATTGACTTGATGTGACTGTTTCTTATTTCTAATGGATATACTTATAACCTCGTATCAGTCGATTATATTTCTGAATGGGTAAAAACTGCAGCATGTAGAAACAATGATCAACATACTGTTATTATATTTTTAAAGAAACATATATTTTCCAGATTTGGAGTTACTGAAACCATAATAAGTGATGAGGTTCTTATTTTTATAACAAAACCTTTGAAAATTTAATGAAGAAATTTCATATCACGTACAAAATTTCTACACCTTATCACTCACTATTAAATGGACAAGTTGAGCTAGCCAATAGAGAAATCAAGCAAATATTAGAGAAAATGGTTAATCCGTGTAATAAAGATTGGTCATGTAGACTGACCGATGCTTTTTGGGCTTACTATACAACATATAAAGTACTCTTAGGCATGTCTCTATATAGAATAGTTTATGGAAAAACTTGTTATTTACCTGTAGAGATAGAACATAAAGCATATAGGGCAATTAAATCAGTAAATATCAATCTCAATTCGGTTAGCCCATTACGAATGATACAAATAAAAAAGTTGGAACAGATAAGACATGATGCATATGATAATTCACACATTTCAAAGGAGAAAATGAGAATATGGTATAATCTCTATATCACACGCCGTGTTGTCATCCTTCTGACAAAGTGCTATTATACAATTCATACCTTTATCTATTTTTAGAAAAATTGCATTCACAGTGGCAGGGCCATTTATAGTTAAAATTGTTTATCTACACAGCGCAGTCGATATAGAAGATACAAAGAATGGTGATATGTTCAAAGTAAATGGGGAACTATTGAAGTATTACCTGAAATTTCCAAAGCACTTGGAGGAATCTTACGATCTAGTAGATCTTGTGACATCTCATTGATATGAGCTAAAATGAAGACAGTATGTACATTATTGTATATTATGTACTAACAATTTTATTTTGCAGCTGTTACATCATAAGTACCAGACCGAGGTAATTTTTAAGCTCTTTCTTCTTAAACTTTTACTAGTTTTTGATTTATTAAATAGATATATCGATTCATTGAAAACAATGTGCATTTTAAGTTGGGGTTTAGCTTATAAAGATAACTTAGTTTTGATACCTATGATGATTTCAATGATTTTGTTTAAAAAAAATTTCAAAATTTTTTTTCTTTCTTTCCTTTTCTTGAAAGTTTTCTTATTTTAAAAAAACCTTTCGTAATTAGGAACTAACTTTTAGTTTAGTATAAATTTTATAACTAAGAGTTGACAACTAGATACTAGGAATATCATTAGTTTAGGAACTAACAATAGTAACTAAAAAAATTAATTTGGTAGCAGTCTCAATAAAGATCCGGTATCGAAACCGCTGTCAAAACCGCTATCACCAGTGGGCCCGGTAAAAGCAAATTTTGCTGCCCAATAGTGGCTGTCGAAGCAGCTGTCGAAATGGCTGTCGACAACTATCAAAAGAGATGCCCATCTATAGATAGATCTTTGAGTTCTTTTTCTCCACAAACAAAATGCTAGCCTTCTTTCAACAGCACATCACACCCAAAATCTCTCCTTTCGATAGCCAAAGCTGTTCCCATGTATTTTACTTCGAATTTTCATCAATTTTTAAGAAAGTAAGTTCTCTCCTCTTTGATTTCTCTTTGATTTGTTCTTTGCAAAAGGTAGATTTTTATCTTAAAAACCTAGATCTATAATTTAGATGAATGAATTTGAGTAAATCAAAGTTAGATCCTTTCTTTTTTGTAGATTTGGGATTATTTATCAAACTTATGAGGATTTTTAACAAATTTCATGGATTTATTGATATTATATGTTAAAATCAAGGGAGAAAAGGTAAGAATCTCAACTTTTTAATATCATAATTCATGAGTTGCTTTTATAATTTTCATATTTCAAATTAATGTAATAATAATTAAATTAAAGTAGAGTTTGATAATTTTTAAAAGGGGAAATGGGCAAATATGGAATTATGTAATCAAATTTATTTGTTTGAAAATAAAAAAGAAGGGAAAAGGAAAAGAAGTTAAAAAAATATATAGAATAATTATATGTGATAAATTCATGCATAGTTTTTTGAAGAAATATTAATATCTTGTTAAGATATATTTGTGGTTAATTTTTGCAGAATAGGACCAAGGAAACATACAACTTCTTAGAGGCCTAGAGTGAAATCCTTTGGCGTATCTTTTACACAAAGAACAAGAGCTGCAAAGCCAAACAAGAAAATGTTAGAGAATTTGGCTAGAACATGCAGTCGATTATTGGAAGATAAAAATTTGGCCTTCACAGCATAGATGCAGGCTCAGAGTTAGAGGAATGCGCAAGGTATACACACATACTGGTATGTAATAAGATCATGCTTTTTTTATGCTCACTTGCAACTGATACATGGAGATCAACATGGATACTTAGGAGTAGAGAAATACCATTTACAAAGGAAGAAATTTTAAGGTCAATCTCTGTACCCAAGTGCCTGAGTAGCATCCTTCTTTAGTATAGATTGTAAATGATATACCAAGTAGCTCCTACCGGTTCAAATAGCTTTGCGAGAACCTCAACAATGTTGCATTCAATGTGAGTTTCTTGAATGAGGGCTATGTTTAAAAGAAGTATGTCTTAGTAAGTTTTTTTATTAAATATAACATCATACCATTCTCCGCAACAACAAAACTATATTTAAGGGACGTAGTGTTGCTGAACATGATTTGGGAGAGGCGCGCATTTGATGTCGTGTCCATCATGTACATCTTCAATGCATGGGTAAAGTCCATGAGTATATCCAGCATCCGAGATTAGCAAAGCCTCAATTAGTTTTTCCATCGTTGATTACAAAAATTTACATGAATTATGGAGTCCATCCATTACGAGAAGATATATTTGAACCTCCCATGCAACCATTTATGGATACCACCATGCGAAGAAGTATGAGTGCCTGACACGTCTAGCAGGAACAGCAGATGCAACAAGAGCAACAACCTGCCCTGCCTGTTAGTCATGAAGAACAAAATCAGAAACGTGTCGAACAAGAGTAAGAACAAGGAGATGCAACAGATGCAACGGTCTGACCAGAGAAAGTAACACTTCATACGCTAAATGAGTTGATCATCAGGATGACAAACACATTCACTGCAAGAATGCAAATCATTGAAGAACGGCAAGCCTGAACTGAGCGTCTCAACGATGTCATTATCGACTTGTCTCCAAAAAATTTAGATGAATGGCTAGTGACAAAACCCACATTTCTTTTGATGAGGACAACGCAATGAGCTAGAGAGCCACAGGGTTCCGCCAGTATCAAAGATGCAAATGACAAAAAGGTCTTCATCAGAGGTGATATTCATATCGACAACAAAAAGGGAGTGTTTTTTGAGAACTTATAAAACTAGTTGTATTCTAGCCTTAACCTCTTACAGTATTTCTTAATGTATTACTTTTATTGTTATATTTTTCATGAACTAAGGATATTGCATAATTTAATTTGCGGGTGGAATAGATACATTGTATTTTTTGTATCATCGCTAACTAATATAGTTTAATTTTTTTTCATTTCTTTGAAATAAAAAAGTAAGATTAGACGTATACGTTGCATATTTATGAAATTAATATCTTAATTTTGATGCTTATATGAGAGTAGTTCTTATATAGTCATAATTGAGATTTTAATTTCAACAATAAGATATTTGGATACTTAAGATAAGAATCGAGTATGCACTCTTGACATTTACACAACGAGTCATGATGAGTTGATAACAAAGAGAAAACATAAATGGAAGACCTATCATATATGTAAAAAAAGAAGAAGTGAGCTTGATATTTAAGGCAATATACTTTGAATATAAAAAACTATATATAGTAAATAAATAAGAGAAAATAAGTGTTAAGTAGTTAGGACCGTACGCTTCAGTAAGCAATTGTATTCACATGAACAATACTTGTAGACTTTTATTATAGTTATTAGTTGAGTAACTAGATATTTGTGCATCAGTAAGCATAGATGTTCACATAAAATGCAAGTGTCTATGGAAAAAGAATAAGAAACAATATATATATATATATATATATATATATATATATATATATATATATATATATATATATATATATATATATATATATATATATATATAAAGAGTTTCTATAAGTTTGATTAGAGTTTGAAACTTGTGAAACTTGACAAGGTTGATATACACACTCACAAGAGTACATATGAGAGGATAATTGAAACTAAAGTATATGCACGATACGATTTAGATAATCATAATGGATACATAAGGGTATTCAAATACAAGTGATTAATTAGGGTTAACATTTTCATAAATATCGTGTATGTATATCTAATTAAGCTTGATATAGAAATAAAGTGAAAAACAATATATATATATATATATATATATATATATATATATATATATATATATATATATATATATATATATATATAGTTAATAGAACACTAGTACTTTCCATTTTTTATTTTACAATTATCCTAATTATTTTCCTTTAATTATTCCTTACTTTCAAACATTTCTTGATACTTTCAAACATTTCTTGATATTTGTGAGTAACATTGTTGGAACCATCACGAGACAATACTCGTCCACTAGAAAAACCTTGGTGTTTAATAGCTTGTTGCACGTGTTAAGTGCAATCGTGATTCCAATGTAAGTAAGTTAGGATTTATTTTTCTTTTTAGTTTAGGTCTTTAGTTTTTTTAGTAGTTTATAAATTTTCTAGGGACTAGTAGAACTCAATTTGGAGGCGTGATTACGCTTGAAAAGTATAATTATTTTACTTTATTTTGTGCAAGTGTAATCCAATTTTGTTGACTAATACAAGAAATTAATGAAAACTTATTTTTATTAATCAAATTACTCACTATGATATTTTTCTAGTGTTTTTGCATGGTTTTATAAGCAAGAAAATCAAAAAATCAAAACGTATCTCAAATATAACTATCGGCAGCGATCGACTGTAAAGAGATCCCGAGAGTTGCTGTTGATAGACCTTCCGAAGGGCGTGGCCACACTCTTTTTGAGAGGAATTTAGAGTTTCTTTATAATTAGAATTCCTATTAGGATTTTTTAAGGCTATAAATAGCCAATGTAACTCAAGTTTAAAAACATTTATGAATATTTTAATTATTAGAGAGTTTTAGATTTAGTTTTTGTACTCATTCAAAGAAATCAATAAAAGAATTCTTCTTCTCTTTATTTCATGGCTATGATTAGAGTAAGTGGTTAAATTCTTGAGATGTATCAAATGGAATAACAAATCCTAGATGATTTACTAGTATGTATTTTTTTATGTTTATTAATTTTAATTCTTTTATGTGAAATTGATATTTTTGATTCTTAGTTAATTTTGTAGGAATTTAGATATGATTTTTAAGTTTTTGATGTTTTATTGTTTGACAATATATTCGTTACTTTGTTTTTTATATACAGTACACTTTTTAGGTATGGTGTATACTTAGACTTTGAAATTTTATTTTATTATTCGTATAGCATTCTTAGATAAACTCAAAATTCATATAAGATTAACTTGGAGAAATTATTTAAAGTATCAAGTTTGCAACTTTAAAAATTTTTGCTTCATTGATTTATTTTCCGGTTGTAGGAAGACCATGTGATCTTTGCAACTGAGATAAAAAATATAAATATATCCAGTAAATTATCTTATGGAGACTTACACCCATCTGACCAATAATTTTAATTAAAATAAATTTATATCCTTGTTAATTAAGTTTTAGTTTTTAGTTAATAGAAATTTGATCTTTATTTTTTTTAATTCTATAATCTATTCTTAGTATCACACAATTACAAAACGATCTTCAAAAGAACGATCTTGGATTGCTATCCTTTTACTACTTGTCGATCGCTTGCACTTGGGAGCGTATAATTTAGATTTCACTCAATCGATAGTAAACACTGTCAGGATTAAGCCTATTTCTTGTAGAGGTATGTGATAACAGCTGAAGAAGTTTGTTAAGCTATATGCCTAAAAAAGAATTTTAGATTATATGTATGTGATGTACCAAAACCACACACTGATGGCCCAAATGTGTATCCTAATAATGGGTATGGTGTCACTAGTAGGCACTCTCCATGCCGGAGTACTCAAGACCATTACATCATGCAATTATAGGTAAGAGATATTGAAGAGCGTAAATATGATATATATACTAGCGGTCTAAATCTATTTGTCACAACATCACAGGTCTAAATCTATTAGTTTATTTTGTGCAAGCGTAATCCATTTTTGTTGATTAATAAAAGAAATTAATGAAAAATTATTTCTATTAATCAAATTCCTCACTATGAAATTTTTCTAGTATTTTCCAGTATTTTTGTATTGTTTTATATGCAAAGAAATCGAAATATCAAAACGTATCTCAAATATTAGTTCAAAACTGTGCACAATTAGGGTTGGAAATTAACACCACCTATTTGCTATCGATAGCGAATGAGTCAGAAGCTTTCACAAGAGCAGCTGTCGACGGGCCTATTGAAGGGGGAAAGCACAATCTATTTTCTAGGGAATTTTTGAGAGGAATTTAGAGTTTCCCTGTAAATAGAATTTCCAATAGATTTTGTAAAAGCTATAAATAGCCATGTAATTCAGATCTTGATAGAAGATAAGAAAAAGAAGAGAAGAGAGAGTTTATTAGAGAGATTTAGATTCAAGGTTTAGTTTTTAGACTTGTTCATAAAAATCTACAAAAGAATTTCTTTTTCTCTTTATTCAAGACTATGATGAGTATGAGTAGCTAAATTCTTGGGTTGATCTGATGGAATAACGAACCTTAGGAGATTTACTGGTATATATTCTTATATGCTTATGGATTTTCATTGTTTTACGTGGAATTGATATTTTTGATTCTTTACTATCTTTGAACGGATCTAGATATGATTTTGAGTATTTGATGTTTTATAGTTTGGCGATATATTCATTGCTTAGTTTTTGATATACCGTAGACTATTTAGGCATGGTGTATGGTTAAACCTTAAATGTTTATTTTTGTTATTTATATTGCATTTTTAGATAAACTCAAAATTCATATAGGATTAATTAGGAGAAATTACTCAAATTATGAAGTTCATAGTTTTATATATTTTGTACTTAATTGAATTATTTTCTGATTGTAAGAAGACTTTGTAATCTATGCGACTGAGATAAAAAAATATGAATATATCCATTAAATTATCTTATTGGGGAGTTAAATCCATCTAACAAAATTTTTTAATATAAGTAAGTTTTTCATCTTTAACTTTAGTTTAATTAATAAAAATTCAATCTTTTAGTTCCATAATTTATTCTGGTGTCATATAATTAACAAACGATTCTCGAGATAACGATCTTGAGTTACTATCCTTGTACTACTTGTTGATCTCTTACACTTGGGAGTGTATGATTTAAATCTCAGTCAAGTTTTTGGTGCCATTGTCGGAGATTATACTACTGTGTTACACTTTAGTATAGATTACAGTTCCTACGTTATTAATTTTTGTGATTCTGAATTTGCATGATTAGTTGGAGGAGAAATTCAAACAGTAGGCTAAATCGATCATACTCAGACTCATAACCACTTCCAATCCATCAAACACTCCACGATATGAGCACTAATAATAGTAACGGTATGAAGAACAACAACAATAATAACATGGATTTGGAGATACAAATAATAATCATACCTATTATGGAGGCAATGGGAGGACTTTACGAGATTATTTACAACCTGATAGAATAACCCAACCTTCATGCATTTCATTTTCTTTAAATATGGAGCATTTCAAGATTAAATCTGAAATAGTTCAACTTTTGCCTAAATTCCATGTGATGGATTCAGAGTGCCCATATTTGCATCTTCAATTTGAAGATGTTAGCTCTACCTTTAATCTTCAAACATTACTGCAGAGTAACTTAAATTTAAACTCTTTCCATTCTCCCTAAAGGATAAAGCAAATACATGGCTATATTATTTACGTCTCAATTCAATAGGAAGATGTGATGATATGCAAAAAGAATTCTTAAAGGAATTGTTTCCTTCACATCGAACAAATTTTATACGAAAGCAAATTCTAAACTTTCGATAGAAAGAAGATAAACCATTGTTTGAGTGTTGGGAAAAATTTGCTTCTCTCATGCCCACATCATGGTTTTAAAATATAGAGGAATATAATTACCTTCTATCAAGGGTAAGACACTATAACCAAGCAATTCATCAAGACTATTTGCAATAGTGAATTCATAAACAAGAATGCTGAGCAAGTATGGGACTATCTTGATTTACTTGCCAAGAATTCACAAGCTTGAAAATTAAGGATACTTCAAATAGATACCAATTAAATATAAATCTCAGAATAGAGGTGGACTTCTTAAATTGATAGAACCGAAGATATAACTGCATGTCTAATCATCATAACTATGAAATTTGAAGATTTGCTTACAAAGAAAACTGATATAGTTAAAGCAATAGAAGAAATTCTAAATGTTTGTGACATTTGTAAATTGCAAGGATATGCGATTCCCGAATGTCCAATACTTCCTACTTGTAAAGAAATATTAAATGAACAAACTAATGCCTTAAATGCTGCTCCTTAACCAGTAAACAACCCATACTGACAAACATATATTATTGGTTGGAATCATCTAAATGTTCAATGGAAGTATAATCCTCAACAATTCATAATAAAAACAAACTGCCTACTTATCCACCTCAACAATACGTCCAACCTACTAATCAACCTTCGATGTACCAACTACAACCGAAAAGAAATTTTAAGGATAATTTCTTGCAGATACAATAAAGAGTGGATCAGATGGTCTAAGTGCAACAACAGTTCATTTAGTCACAGCAAATGATCAACAGTCAGAATTTGATGGCCTTCAATGATATCCACTCATAGATAAGCCACCTCAATTCGTCACTGTAAACAAAGGAAAAGGGTAAATTACCATTTCAACCAGAGACCAGCTCTTCAGGTAAAATCTAAGATATATATGTTATTACTTCTTCCATTAAAAATGATATACCTGATATAACTGCTGCAATAAATTTCAAAAGTGGTAAAGTGTTTGATGAGTCTGTTTTGAAAGAAAATACTAAGGAGAAATAGGACGATGATTCAGCGCAACAATCTAAAGAAGATAATTCTAAATAATATAGTTTTAATGATTATAAACCACTTGTACCATTTCTTCAAAGATTAAAATCTATGAATATTAATGCATCTTATACTGATATTTTTGAGTTTTTCAAACATATACAGATTAATATATCTCTGCTAGAAGCAATTAAGCAAGTCTCGTCATATGCAAAATTCTTGAAGGACTTGTGCAACATAAAAAGATGTCACAATGGATAGAAGAAAGTATTCTTATGGAACAGGTAAGTGCATTATTTCGTACTAAAATGTCTCTCAAATATAAGGATTCTAGAAGTCCCACTACTTCTTGTGAGATAGGACAACACAATATAGAGAAAGTTTTGCTAGATTTGGGGGCTAGTGTTAATTTTTTACCATTTTTGGTTTACAAGCACCTAGGTTTAGGAGAATTTAAAGCTACACCCATCACACTACAACTAGCTGACAAGTTAGAAAGGTTTTCTAAGAGCGTTGTGGAAGATATTCTAGTACAAATTAAAAACTTTTATTTTACTGTGGATTTTATAGTAATTGATACTGCACCTGTAAAGAACTCACGTCTCCAGATTCCAGTAATCCTCGGACATCCATTTTTAGCTACGGCTAATGTAGTTATAAATTGCATGAATAGTATGGTGAAATATTTCAAAAATATGACTATTGAACTTAATGTTTTTAATATTTGCAAACAACTAAATATAGATAATAATGAATTGCAAGACAATAATTACATTGAACAAATCCGTGATGAAGAAGATATCGTATCATTATACATGTCTGATCCTTTGGAGATGGTATTAACAATGAAAGATGATTTCTTGAAAATATTAAATTTGAACATATTAATAAAATTATTAAATATTAACTGATGCTCAATGTTCGAATATCACAGGATGGATTCTAATAAAGGAAGTATATGAAGAGTTACCTTTACAAAGAAATTGATACCATTGACATCCAAGTACCAATATTTGAGCTAAAACCGCTATCTGAAGATCTCAATTATGCTTTTTGGTAGGAAAACTTTTCCGGTGGTTATCTCAGTGCATCTTGATGAGAATCAGGAAGAGCAACTAATATCGACACTGCAGTTGTGTAAAGGAGCTCTTAGATTGAATATGATGGACATCAAAGGTATCCTTATTTGCACACATCACATTACTTTGGAGGATAGAGCCATGCCCATTAGGCAAATGCAACGAAGGCTTAATCCTGCCATGAAGGAAGTGGTTAAAGCCAAAATATTGAAATTACTTGATGCTAACATTATCTATCCAATCATTGATAGTAAGCGAGCAAGTCCAACTCAAATTGTTCCATAAAAGAGTAGTGTAATAATAATTAAAAACGAGGATGGTGAGATGGTGCCCACTCGTTTTGCTACAAGTTGGCATATTTACATCGATTATCGGAAGTTAAACTAAGTAACACATAAAAATCACTTTCTATTACCATTTCTTAACCAAGTACTTGAAAGAGTTACTGGGTATGAGTTTTATTATTTTTGATGGTTATTCTGGCTATTATCAAATTAAAATTGCTTTCTGTCATACAGAAGTATGTGAGGGTCAATTTTCGTCTAAAAAAAGGTAGCCTACATGTTTAGAGACATATATGAATTTTAAAAAGATGCGAGTCTTGTCGGAATCTAGGAGCTTCACTGAGAAGAATGAGTGTCTCTAACACCCATACTTACAATTGAGATATTCGATTATCAGGGCATTGACTTCATGGGACCGTTTCCTATTCTAACGGATATGCTTATATCCTCGTATCAATCGATTATGTCTCAAAATAGGTAGAAGCTGCAGTATGTAAAAATAATAATCAACAATTGTTATTAAATTTTTAAAGAAATATATATTGTTCAGATTTGGAGTTTCTAAAACGATAATAAGTGATGTGGGCTTATATTTTTGTAACAAAACCTTTGAAAATTTAACGAAGAAATATCATATTACGCACAAGATTTCTACACCATATCACCCACAGTTAAATGAACAAGTTGAGCTAGCTAATAGAGAAATCAGAAGAAAACTATTAATCAGTCTCGCAAAAATTGGTCATTTTGACTGACCGATGCTTTATGGTTTTATCGTACAGCATACAAAATACTCTTAGGTATGTCTCCATGTAGATTAGTCTATGGAAAAGCTTGTCATTTACTTGTAGAGATAGAGCATAAAGTGTATTGGACAATTAAATCTATTAATCTTGATCTCAATTCAGCTGGCTCATTACGAAAGGTACAAATAAACAAGTTGGAAGAGATAAGACGTGATGCATATGATATTTCATACATTTCAAAGGAGAAAATATAAATATGGCATGATTATCATATCAAACGCCTTGTTCTTTTTATCCTTCTGACAAAGTACTTCTATATGATTCACACTTTCATCTATTTCTGGAAAAATTGCATTCATAGTAAACAAGACCGTTCATAGTTAAAACTGTGTATCCACACAGTGCAATCGATATTTAAAATCCAAAGAATGGTCATATATTCAAAATAAATGGAAAATTGTTGAAACACTACTTGGAATTTCCAAGGCTCTCAGAGGAATCCCATGATCTAGTGGATCCTCCAATATCTCATTGATACGCACTAAATGAAGACACTATGTAGTACTAACAATTTTGTTTTGCAGATTGTTACATCGTGAGTATCGAGGTAATTTCTAAGCTCTTCTCTCTTAAACTTTTACTTGTTCTTGATTAATTAACTGGATATATTGATTCATTGAGGACAATATGCATTTTAAGTGGGGGATGAGTTGTTAAGATAACTTAGTTTTGATACTTATGATGATTTCAACGATTTTCAAATTTTTCTTCTCATTCTTTTCTCTGTCTTCAAAAAATATTTCAAATACAAACAAAAAAAATCATTAATTGATATTAACTTTAGAGTTAGGAACTAACTTTTAGTTTAAAATTAATTTTAGAATTAGGAACTAACTACTAGATATTAGGAATAACTTTGGCTTAGGGACTAACAATAACTAACTTAAAAATATAAAATAAAAATATTTGGCTTGACGCAGTTCTCAATAGAGAACTACTGTTGAAGCCGTTGTCGATAACGACTCCTATAAAGGCAAAATTTTGCCCAGCAGCCGATGTCGAAGCGGCCGTCGATTGCCGTCGACAGAGAGACACATCCATAAATAGATCTTTGAGTTTTTTTTTCTTCTCAACCCAAACCCTTACTTTTTTCAACAGCACCCGACACATAAAATTCCTCCTTTTGGCAGACAAGCACTTTCCGTAGAATTTTGTTCGAATTTTCATCAATTTTCAAGAAAGTAAGTTCTCTTCTCTTTGATTTTTTTATGATTCGTTCTCTCTAAAAAGGAGATTTTTGTTTCAAAGCTTAGATCTACAATTTATATGGAGGAATTTGAGTGAATTAAAGTTACATTCTTTGTAGTAGATTTGGTAGAGTTTAGCAAAGATATGGAGACTTTTGAAAAATTTTATGGATTTATTATCATGATATGCTAAAAATGAAAGGTAGAAGACGTAAAATTATCAACTTTTTAGCATCATATTTCATGGATTGCTTGTATAATTGTCATATATCAAATTCATGTCATAATTGCTACATTAAAGTGCTACATTAAAGTGGAGTTTGATAATTTTTGAAGGAAGATTTGGAAAATAAGTCATTATGTGATTAAATAAAAAATTTAAAAGAGGAAAAGTGGAGGAAGAAGAAGAAGAAAAAGAAGAATTAAATAAATAAAAGAAAACGAAAAAAAACAAATAATGGAATAATTATGAAAGAAATTCATGCATAATTTTGTTAGAAAACAAAGAAAAAGCATGATATCAATTTTATTTAGTTATTTCTTTTGGTTATTTTTTGTAGAATAAGACCAGGGAAGCAGATAGTTTGGAAGAGGGCAAGAATGGAATCCTTTGGTTCATCTTCTCCACAAAGAACAAAACCCACAAAGGCAACAAGAAAATCTTAGAGAAGTATGATGATTTCAAACTTTGGCCCAAACAAGCAATCGATTATTCGAAGATACATGAAAATTTGGCATTCAGAGCATAGACACAAGCTTCAAAGTTAGAAGCATATACATGACATATGCATGAACCGGCATGCAATGAGATCGTGCATGAGTTTTATGCTAATTTGCAACCGACAATTGGAGATTAGCATGGATACTCCATTGTCAGGGAAAGGGAGATACTGTTCATGAGGGAAGAAATCGTAAGGATAATTCCTATAGCCAACGTGCCTAAAAAGCACCCTTCTTTTGTAGATATCATGAATCAGATACCAAGCAGATCTCGTCGGTTTAAAGAGCTCTGTGAGAATTTAAGTGATGTTGCATTCAATGATAGCTTTTTTAAGGTTGGTTATGTTAGAAAGAAGTATGTCTTGGTGAGTCTTTTTATTAAATATAACATACTACCGTCCGCCACAACAATAGAACTATATTCAAGGGACATAGTACTATTAAACATGATTGTGAAAAGGTGCGCAATCAATGTCACATTCATGATGTACTTCGTGATAGTTCAATGCATGAGATAGGCCCATGAGTGTATCCTGCATTAAAGAGTGGTAAAACCTCACCTAGTGCTACCATCTCTGATTATGAGAATTTGCATGAATAATGGAGTCCATCCATCACGAGATGATACATATGAACCTCCTAAGCAACCATTTACAGATACACCGTGCGAAGAAGTATGAGTGCCTAACATGCCCAGCAGGAACAATAGGTGCATCACGAGATGATACATATGAACCTCCTAAGCAACCATTTACAGATACACCGTGCGAAGAAGTATGAGTGCCTAACATGCCCAGCAGGAACAATAGGTGCAACAAGAGCAACAACAAGTTACTGTCCCACATGTCGATCATGGAGAAGAATATCAGGAACATGTTGAATAAGGAGAAGAACAAGGAGATGCAGTAGATGCTGCAGCCCAACCAAATGAATTAATACTCCATATAATAAATGAGTCGATCATAAAGATGATGGATGCCTTCACCGCGAGAATGACTTGAAGAACCATATGCCCGAACTGAGCGTTGTCAACAACGTTAATATCAGCTTCTCACCAAAGTATTCAGACAAATAGCTGGTGAGGACGCTTACGTTTCTCCCGATGAAGACGATGGGATGAGCTGGGTAATAGTAGGGTTTTATCGGTTACAAAGATGCAAGCGACAAAAATATCTTCATCAGAGGCGTACTTGATATCGACTACCTGAGAAAGTGAATTTTCTCAAGAACCTACAAAGCCAGGTGTATTCTAACCCTAACCTCATATTTTATTTCTTAGTGTATTAATTTCATGATTATCTTTTGATGCACTGAGGACATTGCATAATTTAAGTTGGGGGTGTGATAGATATATTGTACTTTACTATATTTTGATTAATTAACATAATTAAAAAAATTTATTTCTTGGAAGTAAAAGTGAGATTAGAAGTACTTTACATTGCATATTTATGACATATATATATATATATATATATATATATATATATATATATATATATATATCTTAATTTTGAAGTTTATATAATAATAATTTTTATGTTGTCTTAATTGAGATTTTAAATCCCACAATAAGATATATGAATACTTAAGATTATAATCGAGTATACACTCTACACATTTATATAATAAGTTATGAAAAGTTGATAAAATAGAGAAAACTTAAAAGCAAAGTCTCTCAAATATGTAAAAAAATAAAAATAAATAGAAAAGAAAAAAAAGTGAGCCTGGTATTAAGGCAATATACTTTGGAAAAAAAATAGTATATATAATAAAAAAAAGAAAGTAAGTATTAAGTAGTTGGGTTCATGCACCTCAGTAAGCGTATGTATTCACATGAATGATACTTAAGGATTTTTATTATAATCATAAGCTGAGTAACTGGGTATTTGTGCCTCGGTAAGTATGAATGTTCACATGAAAAGCAAGTGTCAATGAAGAAAAGGAAAAAAAAATTAAACAAATGTACATATATATGGAAGGGTTCATATAGCTTTGATTGGAGTTTGAAACTTGATAAGGCTTATTCACATACTCACAAGAGTGTATAGGAGATGATGATTGAAAGTAAAAGTATATCTACAATACGATTTAAATGATCATGATTGATATATAAAAGTATTAGATTATAAGTGATTAATTAAGATTGATATTTTCATAAATATCTGTATATGTATCTCTAATTGAGTTTGATATTGAAAAGGAAGTGAAAACCAAAAAAATATAAGTGTAATAAATGATAAATAAGTAGTTAATAGGTTACTAATATTTTTTATTTTCTTTATTTTACACTTATCTTTATTTTTTCATTTATTTCTTAATTTTAAATATTTTCTGGTTTTTATAGGTAACATTACTAGAAACCCTTACGAGAGAACATTTGTCCACTAGAGCTAGGGTTTAATGGCTTGTCGCATGTGCTAAGTGTAATCATGAATCCTCTGAATGTGAGTTAGAATTTATTTTTATTTTAATTAGGTTTTTAGTTTATTTTATTTAGCCTAAGGATTTACTAGGGACTAGCAAAACTCAAATTGGAGGGTATAATTATGCTTGAAAAGTATAATTATTTTAGTTTATTTTTTGGAAGCGTAATCCAATATTGCTGATTAATACAAAAAATTAATAAAACATTACTTCTATTAATTAAATTTCTCACTATGATATTTTTCTAGTGTTTTCTAGTATTTTTGTAGGGTTTTATGTGCAAGAAAATCGAAGTATCGAAGCGCATATTAAATATCAGTGAAAAACTACGCACAATCTGGGTTGGTTGTCGACAACTACCTATTTGCTGTCATACTGAGAAGCTTTCCAAAGAGCAACTGTCGATAGGCCTATCAAATGGAGAGGCCACAATCTATTTTGTGGGGAATTTTATAGAGGAATTTAGAGTTTCTTTGTAAATAGAATTTTTAGTAGGGTTTTGTGAAAACCATGTAAGTCGATCTTGATAGGAGATTAAAAAAAAAAAAAAGAAGATAAGAGAAAGTTTATTAGAGAGTTTTAGATTCAGAGTTTAGTTTTTATACTTGTTCATAAAAATCAATAAAAGAATTTTTTTTTCTCTTTATTCATGACTATGATGAGTATAAGCAGCTAAATTCTTAAGTTGATCATATGAAATAATGAACCCTAGGAGATTTACTAGTATGTATTTTTATATGCTTATAGATTTTAATTGTTTTACGTAGAATTGATATTTTTGATTCTCTGCTATCTTTTAAAGGATTTAGATATGATTTTGAGTCATTGATATTTTATAATTTGATGATATATTCGTTGCTTAATTTTTGATATAACATAGATTTTTTAGGTACGGTGTACGCTTAGACTTTGAATGTTTATTTTTTAATTCATATTGCATACTTAGATAAACTCAAAATTCATATATGATTAACTAGGAGAAATTAGTCAAATTATTAAGTTCACAACTTTATATATTTTGTGTTTAATTAAATTATTTTCTGGTTGTAGAATGATCACGTGATTTATGTAACTAAGATAAAAAAAAACCATGAATATATCTAGAAAATTATCCTATGGGGAAGTTACATCCATATAACCTACTATTTTAATATAATTAAATTTTCTATCTTTAACATTAGTTTAGTTAATAAAAATAAAATCTTTTTAGTTTCGTATTTTATTCTAGTATCACACAATTAACAAACAATCATTGAGACAACGATCTTGGGTTATATCGTTGTACTACTTGTCGATTTTTTGCACTTGGGAGTATACAATTTAAATCGCAGTCAACAAGTGATGTGAATAGATGCTGCAATCGTACTATATCGGTTGTAGCGCGTTAAAGGTTTTTCCCATGAGGATCTAAGGTGTTTTGTATTCTCGCTAATTCTTTAGTTCTATTAAGTTAACTATGAGATTTAGATTGAATAGATTAGTCTTATGTTCCTCAAATCTATTAGAATAATAGTCTAACAATGAATTATCTATTTTTTCATAACTTTTAATCATGCACAATCAAGTAACACGTTAAAAAGGTAATCTTTTTAATTCAATTTTAATTAAGAGCCCTAAGTATAACCTATCAAGTGTCGTACAAGTATAACATCAAAGATAATATTTTTCATAAAAAACAAATTATATCAAGTAGATAATCTTATAAATAAAAATAAATAAATAAACTTCAAATCTTAATCTTAGCATAGGTTATCAAAAGACCAAACTTAAATATAACCTATCAAAGATATTAGATCTATACGTTTATTCTCTTCATTGTTAATAATTCTATAAATAAACAAAGATTATAAGTACCAATTCTCATCTAAGTATAGACTATCGAAATATAAATTAAATATAATCTATCAAACATTTATGATTTACGAAGTCTTATCTTTATTTTGTTCATAGAAAAATTATAACTTTATTCTTTTTTAAGAAGAAAATGAGATAAATCCGTTTTATATCTATTAAACTAATTTTATCTACATTCTAGGGCTAATAAAAATTTGTTATCCATGCTATGAATTATCAAAATTATATTTTTAATATTAGAAAGCATTAAAAATCCTATTTTCCTATGAAAACTATGAAAGATCTACACTAGAAAGCAATTAAATCTATCTAAAAGCAAATAAAATATTTTTTACTTACTAGAAAGTAATGAAAAGTAATAGGATCACCTTTGAACCTCGGTATTGCGGTCGTCACCCCTTCGGCAAAACACTAATCTTTATTTAATCAAAATTGCATTCTAAATTACATGAAACCCTTATTTACAAGGATATGCCAATATGTAGACATCGGAGTACCAAACCCTAATCATATTATAATTGAATAGCTACAAAACTATATCGAAGTCCCTATAAAAAAAATTCAGCACTTGTGGGCCCTCCTTGCCGCCAAATGGAGGCTATTGCCACCAATTAGTAGCAAAACGATAAGATAATACTTCTATTTTGTTCTACATGAAACTCTGACCTTATTCCTTTGATCTGCATGACTGTATTTTACTTTGGCTCTCTATAGTCTTATTTTTTTAGTTTTATCCTCTATTTAGCTCTTCTTGGACTTGTTTTCGTAATTCGACTATGAGTTTATACTATCTCCTTATAAGAATAGATTTCACCTGAAAAATATACTAAAAATATCCAAGTAGTATTATTTATATACAAAAATAGATTATATGAGGGGTATAAATATGCAATGTATGACACTCATTACACCATCACACCTATTTTTTTCTAGTCTTCAAGCAAAACTTAAACCTTAACCTAAAAAGAAAAAAATGTCTAACTCACTTTTGTAAGAATCGCAGTTGCACTTAGCACGTACAACAAGCCATTAAACCCCTAGATTATCCTAGTGGACGAGTTGTATTTCGTAAGGGTTTCCAGCGATGTTACCCATAAATATCGTGAAAAAGATAGATTAAGAAATAAAGAAAAAAAATAAGAATAACCAAAAATCACGAAAAGTAAAAAATTTATACAATAGAAAAATCTTTTTGGTATTTTCTATAATTAATCTTACTAATATACAAAATCAAGAGCGTATTTAGATTATCAATTTTCAAATCAAGTATCATATCAAATACACTTATATTTTTAATTAAAAATTTAAATCCTATCTTTTAATACTAACAAATAAATAATTCATCATCTACTTGCACGTGTGATAGTCTATTTCGGTTTTAAACTCAAACTCTAACTCATTATTGTTCTTTTCTCTCTACACAATATTGTCTTTCACTTTTTTAATTCTTTTTTTATTTTTTTGTGAATATTTCACTTTTTATATGAATATTCACGCTTGTTTAGGCACAAATACCCAATAACTCAGATCACACTCTATCTCTTAAAAACACTGTCCGTGTGAATATTCACAGTTATTTAGGCGCAAATACCCAACTACTTAGTAATTCTCAAGATTTTTTTTTATTTCTATAGGATCATTGCCTTAAGTACCGAAGTAAAAGTTAACACTCCACTCCTTGATATTATACAACAGATTTCCACTAATGCTAAATTTCTCAAGGATTTGCACACTAAGAAATGAGCAAGAAATGTTATTGAGAAAGCATTTATTGATACAAACATATCTCAAATGCTCTTTAACTTCTTGTCTATCAAATACATAGATCCAGATTCTCCTATAATCATGCACTATTGGAAACACTACATTTGACAGGACATTGTTCGATCTAAGGACAAGTATCAATTTACTTTCTTACAAGGTTTATCAGCAACAAGAGTTAGGAAAGTTTCAACCTACTAAAATCACATTATAGCTAGCTAACCTTTCAGTCAAGAGACTATTTGGTATGATTGAACATGTGCTATCAAGGTCGGCGAATACATCTTTTTAGTATACTTTATTGTCTTAGAAACCAAATCGATCCCCAATCTACGAAATCAAATTCCCGTTATCTTAGACAGACCATTCCTTACAATTTCAAATGCATTAATCGACTACATGAGAGGTCTCATAAAGTTTTCATTTGGGAATATAACTGTAGCATTGAATATATTCAGCATGGATGAGCAAATTATCTCTTGTGTTGATGTTGAACATACATTTGAGCAAATTTTTGAAGAAGAGATCATTTTATTAAAAGAATTAGCACACACTAACTTTATGTACGATGAAACTTTTGCAAGTGTGCCATTCGTAGTAAGCAAAGCTTTGAGAATTTATATGCGGAGGAGCTAATGTTACTTAGTGATTTAGAAGGGCTATCACACTTTATAGTCCATAACTCACATGATCATAGTGTACTCTTCACATTTCATGATATTCCCACATGCATGCTTGATACTAATAATGATTGGAATATTTACATTGAAAATTTATTTAAACCAATCGTTAATACTTACATGTGGAAAAAGAGGAAGCTAGGATGGTACAAGAAACACAGAGGTAATTTTGTGATTTGTAGGTTGATGAGACACAATAATGCACCTACTTTATGTTTGAATGTACACATTATGAAAGTAGGAAGCGATCGAGAGGTCATAATAGTTTTATATGCATTAATAGGATGACCTTTTTGATATCGTGATCTTTCATGATTCTCAATATTTGTATTTTCTTTATACAATATTTTTCATATTTATTTTACCACCATTGTGTATAAGGGCATAAATAAGTTTAGGTGTGGGGGAGGATTAGGAGTTTTTTTATTTTTTCTGGGTTGAAAATTTATTTTCTATAATTAATCGAACTAATTACAAATAAAAGAATAAATTTAGATTTAAGATTTGATAGGAAAAGTAGATTGGATAATATACTTAGATTTTTATGAAAAGGATAAAATCTGAAAAATAAATATTATTAATGATTATTTTGATATAATTATTCATTTATTTTCTACGTCACAATGGTTTATTAGGTTAAGAATAAAAACAATAATAATTGAGTTATCTTCTCTCTCTTAGAAAAACAAAAATAAAATTAAAAAAGAATAAAGATGCGAGTTTGGTATTAAGGCAATAATTCTTTCTAAATAAATAAATTTCTTAAAAATTACTAATTAGTTGGGTATTTGCACTTAAGTAAGGCTGAATATTACATGAATGATATTTTTAAAAAAAATTGAATATGATCTGAGTATTTGGGTATTTGCACCTAAAGAAGCACGAATATTGAAGGTGAAATATTAGATGAAAAATAAGAAAAAAGTAAATAAAGAGAAAAAGAAAAAAATATTTAAAGAGAAAGATGAATCAAAAGTTAGAATTTGAGTCTAAAAGCAAATAAACCATCACACGTACATGTAGATATATAGAAGCCAAAGAATTATTTATTAGTGGGTATTGAAAGATAGAATTCCAGTTTTTATTAAAAGGATAAGTGAACTTGATATGAAACTTGATTTGAAAAAAAATCAATAATCTCAATATGTTCTTAAATTTGTGGGTTATTAAGATTAATTGTAGAAAATGCAAAAAAAGATTTTTTTTTTCTTTCTTTTGTATGTAAAATTTTGTTTTTCTTGATTTTTTGTTATCCTTATTTTTCTTATCCTTATTCCTTAATCTATCTTCTTCATGATATTTGTGGGTAACATCGTTGGAAAGCTTCATAAGGCACAACTCATCTATTAGAATAACATAGGGGTCTAATGGCTTATTTGGATGTGCTAAGTTCAACCGCGATCCTTGTAAAAGTGAGTTAGGATTTTTCTTCTTAGATCTTGTTTTTCCTGAGAACTAACAAAAGATAGATGTGGGAGTATGAAGAATGTCATATATTATATATTTATATTTCTCATCATGTCTATTTATATATATAAATAATTGCTACATAGGTGTTTTTAGTATGTTTTTATAAGTAAAAATATGATTTGTAAGGAAGAGAATGAAAGGAACAAATTTATGATAAATACGAGTAAAGAAAGTCAATCATGGTGAAAATAGGAACTCGTGTCCATCAACAACAATTTCAAGAGAATTTTCAGCATAGATAAAGGTTGAACTAGAAATATTTATGTAGGAGGAGAAATTTGTAGAACTCTAAATTAATTTTGAAACGAGTCTAAGAACAACTTAATCTGAGCTTGTATGTAAATTATTATAACTATTTTACTGAAGTGTTGCAGAATGGAAGATTAATCCAGCAGGCTACGGGTGTGCAGAATTTAGTTTCGGAGTTTGGACTTGATCTAATCTCAACCATTGGTTTCTAATAACTATGGATTAGATTATCATTATATATTTTGAGATTAGCTTGCATTCAATTAGGATTATATCTTTTGTAATGGAGTTTGAATAGAAATAATATTGTATTTGGGTTATAAATACCCCTATGAATCCTTATAAATTAGGAATTCCTATAAATTTCAGGAGATAAATAAAATTAGTAATTAAAACTAAGGAGTGACGACCACCATACTAGAGCTCTAAAGGTGATTTTTTTTTGGTCATCGCTGTTCTTCATAGGTAAACTTATTTAAGTGTTGTTTTAGTTAATATTTAATTGTTTTCTAGTTAGGATTTCATAGGTTTAGTAATAAAAATTATATTTTTAATAATTCTCATGCACAAAAAGATCATTTTGATTAATAAAAATATGAGTAACTAATTTTGTTTAGTTCTACGATGTAATTGAAGCTAGGGATCAACCATAGGATAATTTTTATTTATCTTCTTCCTAAAAGAACTAATAGATATGATTTTTCTATGATAAAAATTAAAATATAATAATTCGTATATCTAATACTTTGATAGGTTATGCTTAAGTTTACTTTTGATAGACAATACTTGGTTAATATTTGGAATTGTTTCATTTAATTTTATTTGTAGAAATATCTATTGATATAGTTTGCTTTTATGAAGTCACAAACTTTGACGAGTTATGGACATTTGATAATTCATACTTAGGGTAATTTGAATAAAAGTTAAATTAAAAATATCATCTTTTTGATATAATCATAATTGTTTACGTTAGAAAGATAGGAGTAAGATAATAAAGGAGTACTCGGTTGTGAACTAGTGGATTAGATGCCCTAGGCTAATTTTAAAATAACTAAAGTGACAAAGAACCAAAGTCAAATACAGTCATCTATAAAAGAAGAAAAAGGCCATAGCTTCATGTAGAAGAAATCTAAAGCAAAGATGTAATATTTTTGCTACCAATTGGTGGCAATTGCCGGCATTTAGCGGCAAGGTGGGGCCCTCATGTACTGAAATTTTTATAGGGACTTCATTGTAACTTTGTAGCTATTCAATTGTAACCAAATTAAGATTTGGTATTCCAAGACCTATATATTCACCGTATCCTTGTAAATTAGGGTGAGATGTAATTTTAGATGCACTTTTGATTAAATAAAGATTAGGGTTAGGCCGAAAGAGTGACGGCCGCCATATCGAACTCTAGAGGTGATTCCATTGCTATTCATTAATTTCTAGTAAGTAAAAATATTTTATTTTCTTTTTAGAAAGATTTAATTGCTAGTTTAGATGTTTAATAGCTTTCATTGTAAAAAAAAAAATAGAATTTTTAATTAGTAGCATGAGTAGCTAACTTAATTTCACTCTAGGATGTAGATGAAACTATGAATCAACCATGTAATTACTTTTTATTGTTTTCTTTCCAAAGTAAAATAATAGACATGATATTTCAATGAAAAGATTAAAATACAACAACTCGTAGATTAATACTTTAATAGATTATACTTGAGTTAAATTTCTTGATAATCTATACTTAGTTAAGTTTGGAGTTGTTAATTTTTGTCTTCCTCATAAAATTATCTAATGATTTAATTTATTTTTTATGAAAAGTAATTTATTTGATGGATTATATTTGTACACAACTTGATAGCTCATATTTAGGATGCTTTAAGTAAAAATTAAACTGAAAGATCAAATTTTTATGAAAGAAAGAAGATAAAATAAATAATATTTGGATGTGAACTAGTAGATTTTATATTCTAGGCTAATTAGAATAACTAAAAATCAATTTAAAACCCCCATAGTTAGCTCAGTAGAATAATAGGAGAAGTAATAACGCAAAATACCTTAGATCCTTATGGGAACGACCTGTTTGCGCTGCAACTGACATTGTGCACTTGTAGTAGGCTATTCACATCACTTGCTCGTGGCCTAACTCATTGGTTTGAACATATATCAAGAATGATTTTCTTAATACAGGGGCTACTAGCATGGGAGGTTTTGTGAGGTATTTTTTGAGGTCTTCGAAAGCTTGTTGACAAGGTTCATCCCAGACAAACGACACTCCCTTCTTCGTTAGTTGGGAGAATGGTTGATATTGCCTTGAATGCTTAGCGATAAATCTCCGAATGTATGCTAGCCTCCTTGGTAATCCTCGAAGTTTTTTGAGGTTCCTTTGTGGTTACATCTCGTAAATTGCTTTTACTTTTTCTGGGTCTAAATGGATACCCTTGGATGTAACAATAAATCCAAGAAATTTACCACTAGAGACACCAAGAAAAGACTTAGTTGGATTCATTTTTAATTAGTATTTTCTCATAATGTCAAACACCATTTTCAAGTCTTGAAGATGATCATCCTTGTTGCAACACTTGATGGCAAGGTCATCCACGTAGCAATCTACCATTTTACGGAGATGCTCGCAAAAAATTGTGCTCATAGCACGTTGATATGTAGCACCTGTGCCCTTTAAACTGAATGGCATAACTGTATAGAAACACATTCCTAATGATGTTCTGAAAGAAGTGTGCTTCTCGTCTTTAGTGTACATCTTGATTTGATTGTACCCAGGGAAACCATCCATAAAAGACATCCTTTCGAATCCGCATGTATTGTCAATTATGACATCCATTATTGGAAGCAAAAATTCGTCTTTAGAATATGCCGCATTCAGATCTCGAAAATCAATGCAAATCTGAATATTTTCATTCTTCTTGGGAATAAGAACAATGTTCACTATCCAAAAAGGATTTTGTTCTTCTCGAATGAAGCCAGAGTGTATAAGCTTCTTAATTTCATTATCGATCAATTCCATTAACCCTGTATGGAATCTTCTTTGATGTTGCTTCACTAGTTCTGCATCTGGCTTAATATTAAGCTGATGCATAGCAACTTGAGGATCTAAGCCTGGCATGTTTTGGTAGTTCCAGGCAAAGACGTCGATATATTCACTGATGGCAGTTATAAAGTCTTCTATTTCATTGGGAGACAAACTCTCACTTATGAATATGGACTTATGATTAGCTTCGTCACCCATATTTACTTGAACCACCTTGTCTTCAGTAGGTGGTTTGCAATGCTCGAAGTGCATATTCCATTGAGTATCAAGATATTTAACTAACGCTTCATCTTGGGAAAGAGTCAGTTTATCATTTTCATCTAGAGTTGTGCTGGCAGACGTCATGTTCGTGGCAACCTCCTTAGATAGTATTCCTAGACTGATATCTGAGTTCCAATTAGATTTTTCTGTACTTTGGCAGATCATGTCATTAATATCTGAAGGATCAGGTGCTGTTACATATCCTAATCCCCTATTAGTTTTGTGATAATAATCCGATTTTTTTCCTTCAAGCATAAATAAGCTAACTTCAACGTTCTTTGCCAAAATTTAATCCGATCATATGGATGAGTCATATCCCATTTTATCTATCATTCGAAATGATTTTGGTCTGTAATGATAGAATTGAGGGGACTTTTTGATCTTCATCTTCACTATCATTGGATGAGGCCACAAATGATCGAACCTTTCCAAAGAGAATAGGTTTTGATCAACCCCACGGGCAAGCACCTCAAAACACCGCCCCATCTGCATTTTCAATGTTTGATTGTAGCGTTATTGATGATCTAATTGGCAGGTGCATAGTGGCTAAAGCCTCGAAATCTAAGAGACTATGTGCATCAATACTAGTAGCTGAGGGTACATAATCTGTAACAACACCAGACAAATAAACAAATTCTAGATTCTCATTAATTCTCCACTCGCCTGCATCACCGGCAGTGTCATTAACATTTAGGCCCTCAAACTTATTACAAGAGCTTCATACTTGTCCTTGGCAATAAATGCCTCAGGTTCAATGTCAGCTTCATTGCCACTATCATATTCATTATGTAGTGGTGGATCAGCCTCAGCACTCTCGACATATAAGAGGGCATCTATGAAGTAATTTTCAACCTTCTTAAATGGTTACTTCTCAATAACTAGAGTGCGTTGCTCGCCATAAAATTGTAAATGACTCTCTATTGAGATTTTTCAATAAAGGATTATAATTCCAATGGTTTTCCATTTACAGAAGATGAGGAAAATAGATTTTCTCTTTGTTTAAAGCTGGGTTCTGAGATAGTTGTGGAGGACGATCTTGCTCTCCGTTGACACTCCGCATAAACTCTTTCAATTGGTAGGACAAAGAAGGCTCTGGACTTCTGATCACAAAGGTTAATTCAAGAAGAAGATGATCCCCCTTTCTCTTTCTGTCTTCTAGGGCAACGTCCCTGTCTCATTCGTTCGACCGTTAGCCTCACTACTTGAGAAGTGCCATCATATTCGCTGTGTAGTTACTCCCACGATCGAAATAATGCCGCTGCATTCATTTGGCAGTTGGCTTCACGATTCGAGGTGGCAACTCCTTTGTTCGAATTGGGTGATTTTGTATTAAATCCCTCCTTGGAAGCTATAGGTGGTATCACGAATCTCAATTTTAGATTTGCGAACCTGTTCTATCGTAGCTGGGCCACGAACCTCGAACTTTAGGTTTGCGGATCTGCTGAGTTGCAGATCTCCAACCCTAAATTCGCGGATCTGCTTTATTTTGACAGATGACTCCAGAATTTTTCGTCGAAAAAACCCTCTCCAAAGTTTTCAAAACTCTCAGGATTCTCTGAGGTGTTTTGGAATACTTTGGATATAACATTCTGTATTGGAATCTCTATTTTTCATATTTCTGAGAGTACAATTCTGTATTAGGACTTTCTTCAATTGAGGGCAGCATGACTCTGTCTCAATATCTTGAACTCCCATTTTGAAAGGAACACGACTCTGCATTAGCACCGTGAATTTGCTGCTTTTGAAGGAAAATGCGACTCTGTGTTAGGGCCACAATTTTCAAATCTTGAAAGGAAATACGACTCTGTATTAGGGTCGCAAATTTTCATTTTACAAGGAACACAACTCTGTATTAGGATCACGAGCTTTCGTTTTGCAAAGAACACGACTCCGTATTAGGGGCGCGAACTCTCATTTTGAGCAGAAGACGACTCTGTGTTAGGGTCGCAAACTTTTATTTTGGAAGGAACACGACTCTGTATTAGGGTCACGAACTTTCATTTTGGAAGGAACACGACTCTGTATTAGGGTTGCGAACTTCCCTTGCGGAAGGAACACGACTCTGTATTAGAGTCGCGAACTTTCCTTTTGGTTGCGAAAAATCTGGAAGGCGGTTGCTTTATACGGCGTAGCAATTGAGATGTTCTCTGTGCCGCATTAAATGAAAAGGTACTCACGAGATTTAGGCTAGAGATCACGTCCATCTGAAAATCTCGGCCGTCAAATCATCTGTTATATAACCTCGATTTCATGAGAGAGGTCTTTCCTATCTCAAGAAATTTGAACTCGAAGTTTTTCTTTAGGGTTTTTAAGACTTCTCATCTTCGGCCTCGCTTAGCTTTTGATTCTTCTCGTGAAGGATTTTCTTAATCTGCAAAAAATTCCGAAGAAAGCTTCCTCCTCTGATGCTTCTGCTAGTGGCCATCGAGATCTCTAAGCAACCTCCAGTTCGATAGTGGTTCGGCAGGAACCCTTGATTGGAGGTAATTTTCTCAACACACCTTCGAAAGGCAATCCCTTTCTTAATTTTTGTATTGAATCTGAATGATTCTTTTGCAGTTGATTACGTTTTGAATCCTTGGCCAAAGGATCATTATTTTTGATATTGGGGTGGCTATGACGGGAAAAAGGAGTTCAAATTTGGCCAAGTTTTTCCGTATTGTACAGCATCCGATAGCAAGGAAAGGGAAAACAAAATTCTCCATTCTACTCACTCAATATTGTAAGATCTAATGACCAATGCTCCTTTTGAAGGAGATAATCGATCTTTGCTGCTTTTTTTGTTCAGGGATCACGTTTCGGTGCCCGATAGTGGTTTGGAAGATGGAGATTATAAGTGGCTTCGTCAAGTTGAAGGCCGCAACTTGTTTCTCCCCAACATGGAGAGGTCCTACCCATTCCTATTCCTCTAATCCCTTTCTATACCCAGACGAACGGACTGGCACTTAAATAGGCTGCAAGACGGCGTCTTATTGGGAGGATTTAACTCACAAGGTGCTTTCCCCCTACCACTGGGAAACACTTTTGTGGGTTGTTCCTAGGGTCCTTTAAACAAGGCTTCCCTATAGATGAAACACTCATAGTCGCACAGACTTTCTTACATCGATTTGTCAATGCGCAAGGGGAGTTTCCTGTTCAAGACTTTCATCCCTCTGGATGGGTTCACTGCTCTTCGAAAGGAGAGTGGGCAATCCTGACTGACTTCTTTTTGAATGCTTTCAGAGACCAGCTTCATCATGCGAAGTTGTATCGCGCCATCAGGGCGGTTTAGCACGGTATTCCTGCTAGCAGGTTTCATTTCTTTGCTTTACTGGAATTATACAACCCTAATACTTGTACAATCTTTTCCCCTCGTGGCGAATTGGGTTTTACCCTTCACGAAATGTATGAAATTTTGGGACTACCCATGGGAGACATCCTATATGAAGAGTATGTCTCTACTGGGTAAGAACCCATCTGTAGAAGACCCAGGACTCTTTGGTGTATGACACTTAGTGGGAATTACTCTGCCATTACCACATTTGCACCCACATGTCCGGCACTCGCAATTTGAAGCTGAAGAACTAGTTGCAATACCTTTTGCCCAACTTTTCAAAGAATAATCCTAATTTCACTTGCCTTCATCCAATTTCTGAAAAGGAGGTTGAGAGAAGAATTGTAAGTTTTGGGACAGATACTTACATCGTCGAATCTGACGAGGACGTTTTCAAGACTGAAACGTCCTTTGAAATCTTTTACTACCAGGCCCTCCAGCCTTTATCTGATCTAGCCTTCTTGGCGGACTACTTGATGGTATGGTTGAAAAAATGTGTTATTCCTTCACAGGAAAGCATATCCGTTAGGGCCGTATACCGAACTGTCTTACTTGCATTCGGTAGGCGGCTCAGCTTGCTTCCTGCAATGGTGTGCAGTATCCAAAACGGGCTGAGGAGATTGGCTGACAAATTCTGTAACGTGAAGAAGGAGCAGAGGAAGAAAGGAGAACCAATCATTAAGACTCCTAACCCGCGTGTAGAATTCCCTTATACATATTTGATGGTCTGGCTGGTTCTACATTGCTCCACTTTGATGAGTCCTATTGATTCGTAGATAAATTTAAGTGCTCCCAAAGTGCAGCACTATGAGAGGTCGCAGTGGAAAGGGGGCTACATGGCCGTGATGCGCAAGACCCTCCGTCACTTCGTAAATTTCAAATTATTCAAATGTTTTCCATATTTTCCAAATGCTGGGTATGGGGAGGAATTCACGGATATTGCTGGTGCTGATAATTTCACAGTTCTGTTTTCGGGGTGCTTCTGGTGGTTAATAAATATTCGCCCAGGACATTTGGTTCTTATTTTAGGGAACCACTTATATATAGAGCCTTACTACCCGAGCCGTTTCGCTCGACAGTTTGGGTATGATCAACTTTATGTTGGTAATCCCAACAGGAAAATAAGTTTTGTTGGGAACGCTCTTGAATGAGCTCGAGCTTGGTTCCACTTTGTCGCAGGTGGTACCCAGGCTAAATTTGATCTCCCACTGAAGACTCTGAACTCGTATATAAGTTTCGGTTTCTACAAATAGTTCGCGGATGCTAATTCTGTTCCCCAGAACTTCCATGTAAATCTTACTTGTCTGAGAGAGATCAGAGTTTAGTATGCTAAGAAGAAGAAGGCCAGCAGCACGAAGGTGACAGGGATGGAAGATTTCGGTGCAAAAGGTGCCTCTGATGAGTTGGAACCAGCGATTCAACAGGGAGAGGAGGATAATAGCGCATTGGTCTTATCGACTCAGCCTGCCTCCTTTGATATTTCTTCGCTTCCAACGTTGAAGAAGACTTCTCCTTAACCGCAATCTCTTCCCAAAAAGTTTTTGCATAAGCGGAAGAGATTAAGGCGTCTCAGTGATTTGCCTATCAATCTGCAGGACATCAATCCGCAGGACACTTCATCTGGAGCCGGTACTGTGGAACCTAGTTTGGTTTCTGAGACCCTCACAGAGGAACCTGAGGAAGATGAGGATGACTCATCTTTAGCTCTCCGTTCCCTTAAGAGACGTCGGAGTCAAGGACCCGTTTTTCGTAGCGACCTACTCCTGCTATTCAATAGGATTCTGCAACTCTCACTCACCAGACCGCTGTTGAAGTAGCTGCTCCTTCTATTGTACAAGAGGATTCTGCAAGCCTCGCTCATCAAGCTGCTGCGGATGATGAAGTACAAATAATTGGGGAGGTTCACGCATCAGGTTCCCTAAAGGTAGCACCTCCTTCAGGAGATCAGGATGACTGGAGAAATGATGATGATGTCAGCAGTGAAGATCTTCGATCTTCAACCCCTCCATCGGACCACGGTAAGCATGTCTATCTGAGCGAAGACGTTCGGGCCGAGGTGTACGGGCCCGAGGTGTTCGGACCTTAGGTGTACGGACCTGGAGAATCCAGTGTTCAACCTTCAGGTTTGCCTTTTATATTTTATCCATCTCTTTTTCTATTATGATATTATTGAATAATATTGTAACATTCAACCGTCAACTTCTTCTTTTTTACCAGCTCCTACTTTGACTCCAGCTTTAGAACGCATGGCCGTGAAGACAACTCTGTCAGATGATACCGTCGCAGAAGTTGATGCTGATAGAGTGACTAAAGTCACTACTTCTGCTATTAATGCCGCAGGAGTAGTGGCTTCCAAGATTACTATGTCGACAGTGTCGGCCGTAGCTGCTCCGGCCGACACCTTGGTTCAGGATGTTGCAATCGGTAGCTCTACTGAGGCCACCAGAGGTCCTGCTCCTCTTGATGTTAGTGTTGTTACTTCTGTGTAGCTGAATAGTGCAGACTGTCTCTGCCCTAGCCATCGTTGATCCTCTCATACAGAGATTGATGCTTTTGAAGTTGATTTATTGAAGGATACGGTGGAAATTTCCTCCACTTCCTTAATCGTTGCATTGACAAGATACTGAAGGGGGATTCTTTTGCTTCGCTTGCCAACATCCTCAATATTAACTTGACTGATATAGTCAGTATTGGCGGAGAAGAGAAAACTGCTCCTTTCAGGCTTATGATAACTCAACTTCAATGTCATGCCGAGTCTTTATCAAAGTCTAGGAGTGCTGACAAATCTGTGGCAGTTGAAGCCATCTTCCAGAAGCTGACGGAGGAACAAATTAAGTTCTAGAAGGAGGCCCAGGAGAAAGTCAATGCTTACAAAGTTTCCTTGAAAAAGGGCCAGTCAGACAGTCAATCTTTAGCTCTGCAGATGGAGGCTGCTACTTCAATTGTCAAGGACCATGACCAGGCTCTCGTCAGGACCCAAGAGTCCATCGCCAGAGCTTAAGCTTTCTTAGCTAAGATCACCAAGGAACGTGACGAGTCAATGAAGAATCTCACTAATTTATCCCGAGAGTGGGACAATACAATTAGAGATCTTCAGGTGATACGAACTAAATTAGATATGTTAGAGGCTGCTGCAGCGCAGAATGTCGTCACCAGTGACAAGGAATTGCATCGCCAAACTGCTGTCCAAGCTTATGAGGTCATCCAGCAAGAAATTGGCGATGCTGAGGAGAAGATAAAAGCCCTCTTGAACCATTGAATTGTAAAGACTCTCCTTCTTAGGATTCAAGAAGTTCTCTGTAGCTCGTTTTCTTTTGCGGTAGCTTTCATGAATATGATTTTGTATGGTTTATGTAGCGAACTTGATTTTGTATTCCTAAATCATGACTTTGTATTTGTCTTCAAAGGTTTGCAATAAATTTGCCATCTTAAGTTATGAAATTCGTGAGTCTTCATGTGATTCTGGTATCTGTGTATCAGACATGTGATTTTCATGAGCCCTTGTCAGATTCGCAACTCTACATCTGGAGGTTCGCAAATCAACAAGATCCACACTACACTCGCGATCGTGAATCCCAAGGGTCGCGAGTTTAGGTTCGCGATTTTCTATCTGGATGTTCGCGGGATAACCCAAAATTCTTCAGAATTTGTAGAGACTTCTGCAAGGCTTAGGATGAGGCCGTCGAGCGTGAAATCCCAAACATTATACGTTTTTATTAATGACGAGATCTCCAAGCTGCGAGATCTAAACGTCCCTTGCAACAATAATAAATTCTGTTGAGATCTGATCAAAGAATCTTTGCCGAAGAATTCAGCTTTATCTTTTCCCCACCGAAGATCATAATCACAAGACCGTCTATATAAGACGCATAACTTTTCCATGGAGGATCATTCTGACGTGGGAAAAGTTTCTTCTCCCTTGACTTCTTTTCTTTTCTTTTGTAGTTGATTTACTTGTGCAGCCGTATTTTCTTCTTCTTCGACTGAAGCGATGGACAGGAATTGGCATGTTACCAGGCATCCAAAATGCATCAATCTGGAGGGGAATCCCACCGAAAAGGTTCTTATGACCGTAATCATTTTCCTTAATTAAGGTAAACATCTTCTTCTGATTAATATCATCCTTTCTCTTCTCTTTTTCTTTTAACAAGAGTTTGAATTGGCTGCAGGAGATAACCGTAGTCATTCTCTTTAATAATGACCTAGACCCGATGGGCTTGTAATTGCTTCCAATACTTTTAGGGTATTGGAAGGTCTCATATATTTTTCATGAGAGAAAAGATTTCGGGTCTGTGGCATTGTCTTATTTCTTGCCTAGCATCCCGCAAGGTTGGGGTGCTAATGGCTAGGGCGACATTGAATTTGTGCAACCCCTCACGTTGTAAATTTGGGTGCATGCATTTGGTATGCCTAGTTTTGCATTGATCAAGTCACTGGTGAAGTTGATCATGACTAAGCAAATCAACTCGGAGACCCTAACCATTGGCAAGAAAAGACTGTAAGAGCAACCTTTTTACCTTTAAACTGTCCTTAGAAGAGGAGGCTATAGAAGCAAATTTGCCCTTTCGGAAGAAGAGACTACAGGAACAAACTTTTTGATCTGAGCCATGCTGAAAGAGAAGGCTACAGAAGCAAGTTCGTCATTCTAGAAGAAGAGTCTGCAGGAGCAGATTACTGCCATTAAGCTGTCCTTGGAAGAGAAGGCTACAGAAGCAGATTTTTTATTTTTTTATTAGTAATTTGTATTCATTCTTGTTGATTGTATAGTGCTAAGGAACTCTCTGTAATTTTGATCGGATAATGAATAAAGAAGCTCTTTCTTTTTGCATAACTAAAAGTGACTGATGAATAATTCTGATATTGATTATCAGAGATAACTGTTAGCTTGATAATCTTTAAATCACTCAAAATTTTCTAAGCACTCGAAGTTGCTGTGAATGAGAGAACTTCTTGTTAATTTTGCTAATCAGATTAAAATTCGCACTGTCTAGTGACTTTCAGTATAAAGATTTTGATTTGCCAGAGATATTTTTTAACTTGGCAAATTTGAAAGAAAGGAACTTTGATTCGCCAGAGGTATTTTTTAACTTGGCAAATTTGATAGAAAAAAACTTTGTTTTGCCAGAGATATTTTTTAACTTGGCAAATTTGAAAGAAAGAAACTTTGATTCGCCAGAGCTATTTTTTAACTTGGCAAATTTGAAAGAAAGGAATTTTGATTCGCTAGAGGTATCTTGGCAAATTTGAAAGAAAGGAGTTTTGATTCGCCAGAGGTATTTTTAACTTAGCAAATTTGAAAGAAAAGAGTTTTGATTCGCCAGATGTATTTTATTAATTGGCAAATTTGAAAGAAAGAAACTTTGATTCGCCAGAGGTATTTTTTTTAACTTGGCAAATTTGAAATAAAAGAATTTTGATTCGTGACTTAAAAATCTTTAGTCTGGAACCACGAATCTTTGTTAATGAACTCCTTATTACAAACGAACTTTTATCCGTCATTTGCATCGAACTACCCAGATCACATTACAACTAGTGTTCCGCAATTTTACTAAGAGTAATATTTCTTTAGAAATTTGTCGTTGATTGGCATCATGATCTTATCACCATTCGGTTTTACCAACCGATATGCTCCATTGGAGTAAACCGTATCAATGACAAAAGGTCCCTCCCACTTTGGCTGGAACTTTCCTCTAAACTTTTGGCTAGTTATGATCGGTCTTCTTACTGAAAAAACCAGATCACCCTTTTTGAAAGTTCTTCATTTGGCCTTTTTGTTAAAAGTCCTGGAGATTCGCGCCTGGTACAGTTCAATACTCTGTTGAGCTTCCAACCATTTATCTTCCAAGGCTTTTAATTCTTGGAGCCTTTGCTGATGTCTTTCTTCTTGCGTTATCCTAGTTGTTAATGCGACTCGCAACGATGGAATCTGAATTTCCAAAGGTAAGACCGCTTCTGACCCGTATACCAAAGAAAAGGGCGTGGTATTAGTGGGGGTTCGGACTGTGGTGCGATACGCCCATAGACATTCGCCGAGCTTCTCATCCCAGTCCCTTTGATTGGATGATACAAACTTTTTGAAGAGTTTTACAATAGTCTTACTGAAAGCTTCTGTTAGACTATTGGCTGCAGGATAATATGGTGATGAAGTTACATCTTCGATCCCATATTTTTTGCAGAATCTAGAAAAGACTTGGCTCACGAACTAAGGCCCATTGTCATGAATGATTCTTTTAGGCACTCCGAAGCGATAACGCACATGGTGTTTGATGAACTTAATCACGTCCAATGACTTTACTTCGGTTAGGGAAATGGCTTCAGTCCATTTCGAAAAGTAATCTGTTATAGTTAGAATGAACCGGTGTCTTCTCATTGATGGCGGAGAAATTGGCCCGACAATGTCCATACCCCATTGCTCAAACGGCCACGATGTAGCTGTTGGGTGGAGATATTCTGGAGCTTGATATATAAAGTCTGCATGTATTTGGTAGGCCCTACACTTCTTGGTGTAGTTAACCGCTTCTATCATCATCTTAGGCCAATAATAACCCATCTTTCGGATTCTATCCCATAGTTTCGGCCCTGGCTAGTGTGCTCCGCAGATGCCAGCATGAACTTCTTCAAGTACTTTTCGAGCTTCTTGGTTAGAGAGACAGCGAAGTAAGATTCCATCATAAGATTTTCTGTACAATGTCTAGAGTCCGCATTATAGTAGAACCGGATAGCCCTTCTTTGAATTGCCCTGGCTTCTTTTGGATCTTCAGGTAATATACCGTAAACGACATAATCTATATAAGGGAAGCGCCAATCCCTTAGTTCTAGACTTGACTCGAAAACATCAACTTCGTCTTCCTGTGGCTCCTTCGATTCCTCTTTGAGTTCTTCCTTTGGACAGAATAATTCTCTGCTCCCTACCGTAATTTGCTTTCTAGCATGCTTGGGCAAGGCTAATGTAGTAGCTAAGGAAGCTAGTTAATCTGCATGGCTATTTCGGTGGCGCTTTACATGGCTGACATAGAAACCATCGAAACCATCGGCTAACTTAATTACTGCGTGATAATACAACAAAAGGTCTCCATGCTTGACTTCATATTCCCCTTTCACTTGATTTACAGCAAGTTGAGAATCTCCATATACTTCCAAATATTTGACCCCCAGTTATTTAGCTATCTTTAAGCCGATTAGGAGGGCATTATACTCCGCAACATTGTTGGAGCACGGACTTGTTAATGAGTAGGCTCGAGGAATGATGTGGTTATAAGGAGAGACAAAAACAACTCCTACCCCCGCTGTCATTCTTCTTTCGGATCCCATTCGGGAGGCACCATCGAAGAAAAGTTACCATACACCTTTCGCGATTGTATTTGCCTCCGGAGGCTCTTGTGAGTTGTCTTCTTTTGGAATCGGGCTCCATTCACCCAACTCTCCAGGAATTTGTTCGTATAACTTCGAGAATGTTGGAATTGAATGTTCGTCTAGGAAGTCGGCTATAGCCTATCCTTTAATAGATTTTTGCAGGACAAAATGCATATCATATTGTGATAACAAAATAGCCCAATTGGATAGCCTCAAATTCAATGATCCGGGTTTTGTCATTAGTATTCTCAAGGGGTTAACTCTCGATATAACGTGGATGGTTTGTCCAACTAAATAGTGTCGCATTTTCTGCACTGCGAACACTAAAGCTAAACATTCTTTCTCCACTGGGTTATACCGGTGTTCCGCCCCGATCATCATTCTGCTGAGATAATAAATAGCTTGTTCATGACCCGACTCATTCTTCTGTACTAACAAGGCTCCCAAGGATTGGTCCATAGCCCTTACGTATAGCAGGAAAGGTACTCCTAAGACTGGGACTACGAGCATTGGTGGTTTCATCAGCTATTGTTTGACTTCTTCAAAATCCTTCTGGCATGCGTCATCCCAAACAAATGACACTCCTTTCCTCATTAACCTGGTAAAAGACTGATATTTACCAGACAAATTTGATATGAACCTGCGGATGTATGCCAGCCTACCTTGTAGTCTCCTTAACTCTTTGAGGTTACAGGGAGGTGGCATATATTGGATAGCTTAATCTTGTCTGGGTCGAGATAAATCCCTTTGGAAGTTACAACAAAGCCGAGGAACTTTCCACTGAGACCCCTAGAAAATATTTAGTCGGGTTCATCTTGAACTGGTGTTTCCTCATGAGGTCAAACACCGTCTTCAAATCTTTCAAGTGATCACCTTTATTCTTGCTTTTAATTGCTAGGTCATTTACGTAACATTCCACTGTCTTCCGGAGATGCTCTTGGAATATTACGTTCATGGCACGTTGATATGTGGCACCTACATTCTTCAGGCCAAAGGGCATAATTGTATAGCAGTATACCCCGAGTAGTGTTCTGAAAGACATATGCTTGTCATCATCAGGGTTCATCTTTATTTGATTATACCCTTAGAAACCATCCATGAATGTCATACGTTCATATCCGCAAGTATTATCTATCATAACATCTGTGATGGGTAACGAAAATTCGTCTTTAGGGCAAGTCTTATTCAAATCCCTGAAATCAATGCAAATCCAGATTTTTCCGCTCTTCTTGGTTACAGGAACTATATTCGCGACCCAATCAGGGTGCTGTTCCTCGCAAATAAAGCCTGACTCAATCAATTTTTTGATTTCAACTTCAATAGCCTCCATGATCTCTAGGCGGAATCTTCGTTGCTGTTGCTTTATTGACTTAGCATTTTGCCAAATGTTCAGTTTGTGAACCGCGACACTTGGGTCTAATCCTGGCATCTCCTCATAACTCTAGGCGAAAATGTCGATGTACTCGCGAATAAGGGAT
Source organism: Dracaena cambodiana (assembly GCA_036321105.1). Lineage (NCBI taxonomy): Eukaryota > Viridiplantae > Streptophyta > Magnoliopsida > Asparagales > Asparagaceae > Dracaena > Dracaena cambodiana. The sequence continues at coordinate 20,842,983 of JAYEPQ010000017.1, forward strand.
ATCAATTCCTCTTTCTCTTCCGAGGATAGGTTCTCACTTATAAATATGGGTTTATGATTCTTTTCATCCCCCATATTTATTTGAATTACTTTACTTTGGTTGGGGGCTCACGCTATTCAAACTGAATGTCCCACTTCGCGTTAAGATGCTTGGCTTAGGGGTCATCTTTTATTGGCGAAGCTTCCTTTAGGTCTTCGTCTTCTTGGATCGCAGAGGCCATGTTCGCAGACACTTCTCGGATCATGCCAATACTGACATCTGAATCCCAGCAGGATGATTCTGATGAATAATCAAATTGCCTTTCTTCGGTTCTCTCACCTGAGGAACCCTCGGGAGTGGTGACATATCCCAACCCCCTGCCGGTTTTCTGATAATAATATGGCATTTTTTCTTCCGGGACAAAGGGTCGGAGGATTGTTCTTCTTCCTTTTCCGAAATTCAACCCCCTGCCTTTGACCAGATTATATCCCATTCTCTTTATTAGTCTATAAGAATTTTCATCGTAATAGAAGAACTCGGGATTTCTCTGTTCTTCCTCATAATCTAAGCATTTCGTTTTGTTCTTGTGACTTGTCCTTCCAAATAATATGGCTTTCTGAGTTCCGTCCTTTGGAGGAATCTCAAAAATGACCTTGTTGGCACTTTCATTGTCATCACCTAGTTCGTGAAAAGACGATCGGATAGGTGCTTGGAAGGAAGTCAGAGAGCATATTTTATTTAAACAATCGCTGAACGCATCAGTGCTAGTGCTTAAGGGCTCAGAATCAACAACAGAAGAATAAGCAAACTCTAAATTTTCATTTATTACCCATTCACCATCAGAATGAACAGTGTTATTTACATCCAGGCCTTCGAGGCTTATCACAATGGGCTCACCGTCCCAAATTACATCCTCGGATTCCGAAATTTCGGATCCTGATTCTGTGTCGGCTTCTTCATCGCTATCAGAGTCGTCTAGAATAGGCTGATCCAAAACATCGAACGCATCTTGATATAGCAATGCGTCAGTAAAGTGGTTTTCAACTCATTTAAAGGGTTGCTTATCTGCGACCAGCATTCTTACGTTACCATCTTTATCTGCATACTTCATGCATTGATGTAATGTGGACAGCACAATGAGGTTATTATGGATCCAGGGTCTCCTCAGTAGCAGGTTGTACAACATGTCCACATCTATCATATAACATGTGACTTCCGTCTTCAGGTTGCCGATTTGGCATTTAAGTTTTATCTTACCCAACGGCCTACTACCATTAGCATTGAACCCGAAAATAGTAGTGTTGGTTGCTGCTAACCCATTTATCGGGACTCCAAGGTACAGTAGCATCCTCCGTGGCATGATGCTTAAGGCCGAGCCTGGATCAACTTGAATGCAATCGATCTCCGCTGACCCTATGTATCCATTGTAATACAGAGGGCGGTGATGCTTATTACTTCTAACTTACATGTCTTCCGGAGAGAAAGTAATGCAAGGGATGTTTTTACCAGAGATCTGGTGACACGTCGTGCAAAGAGATTCTTCTTTCTCAATCATTTATGGTATCTATTCCAAGAATACCTCCGAGTCTTGCAGAGCTTCTCTTAAAGCTTCTCTAGTAGATTTAGAAAGCGTCAGGAGCTCATACAAGGTAATCCTTGCGAGTATATTAGCTAACTGCGTTAAGATGTCGAATTGAAACGACTTCTGTAAATCTTCTGTAAGCTCTTTTCCCTTTTTCTTCAGAGCTTTATCAAATTTAAGCTCTTTTGTTTGATCTTCTCCAGAGATGGCTGAGAATCTGTGGCCTGCCTATAATTCTTCAAATAATCTTTTCCCGAACGGGTCTCCGAGGGAGGTAGATCTGCATCAGCCACCAGAGAGTCTCCGATTTCTTCTTTCAAATCTGTTAGAGTAGGAATGCCTTCATCATTTTCGGGGATTATGGAGACAACATTAAAAGTAAGGATCTTCCCTTTTCGCTTTCTTCCAGAAGAATTGGAAGTCCACTATTCATCATTAATGAGATTTGGATGCACCCACATTATCTCCCTTCTATCAGTTTCGAAGGGGGACAATCCTTTCTCCTACTGTTGATGCGGATCAAAATTCATGACCTGCATCGTGCCTCTAGGAATGGGTTGCACTCCATCTTAAACTGTTGACTTTATCCAGTCGGGTGCTTTACCGAACTTGACAGTCACCATGTTTGCGGTCACTTTTTTCTGGTGCTCTTGGAGCTTGATGACTTTGGCGTCCACTAAGCCTTGAATTTTATCCTTAAGGATGTAACAATTCTGGGTAGGGTAGTTAATAATCTTATGGTAGACACAGTAATTAGGATTATTAACTCTCCCTGCTTCTTCCGGACGTTTAGATTCTGGTAGCTTCAACATCTTCTTACTCATGAGGAGGTTGAAGATGGTTTTTGTATGCTCGTCCTTGAAAGAATATTATTTTTGAGGCTTACGTGCCTGAGGAGGGAGTTTCGGAGAAGATTTTGCGGGCTGCAGAGTATCAGCCACCATTGTCTCCTTCCCCTTATAACCTCGGGATCGGGGCCTATGGTTGTTGTCGTTATTTTGCCTCTGTTTCTCCTTGCCTCCTTCTTCTTCAAGCCTTTGCGCAATTTCCTCAGCCTCCTTAGCTTATAGGGCGAGATCCTTCCAAATTGAGGATTTCACTGCTCCCATTCTGGCTAGAACCTTAATCGAGAGATTATGTCGATAGGTTTCTACCAAGGCCTTTTCTGGCATCCCGTGCGGGCATCTGAGAGAATCATTCTGGAACCTTTTAATAAAATCCCAGACCGATTCTCCTTTCTTCTGCTTAGTGGCTCGAAGCGCCGGCATTGATACTTCCATATTGTCTTCATAGAACCTAGTCAGGAAGGGTTTTCCATGTCGTTCCATGAATTGATGGCTCTCGGTTTTAGCTTCCATAACTATTCAAATGCTAGTCTTGTCAAGGTACTAACAAATACCCGCGTAATGATGGAGTTGTTTCCGGCTAAATGCCCGATTTGCGACTTGAAGTAGTAAAGGTGCTGGTTTGGCGACCCTTTATCATCGAAGGATTTGAGCTTCAATAGCTTGTAGCTTTCTAGGAATGGCATGCTTTCCCATTACATGGGATATGGCCTTACAATGCCCAGCTCCTGCAAATCACTCTTATGTATGAGGGCATTCAGTTGATTTTAGAAGCTTTCCATCCAGACAACATTCACGTTCCCTTCCTGATGTGTGGAGCGATTGTCATTATCCTCATGATATTCCATTTCCTCTTCATTATTGTGAAGAATATGACATTCTTCTTCTGCCTTTTTTCCTTGTTAGTTTTTGGGTCATGGAGTGGCGTTTGCGAAGATGTATTCTTCAACCTAGTCTTTTCTAGTTCTAGCAGAACATGCAGCATGTCTTTAAGTTCGCTGATAGTGTTCTGCTGTTGCTGGATACTTTTTTATTGTTCATCCATCCTCCGCATGAATTCCTTTGGCATGCTATTTTGGGCTATGTATGCAGAGGCGGAGTCTTCCAAGAATGAATCAGACGTTTGTGACTCGGCCATAAAAGACTTGGCCATGTCTTTCTCATCGGAGGAGACTCCCGTCATTTGTCTATAATTCATCAGATTTGCCATCCCACTTTTGAGTCGAGTGTTTTGGAAAACTCCTCGCTCTTCATTAAGTACGTCCTTCAGGTCTAAAGAGAGCTCTGAGTCGGAAGCACCTCCTTCGAAAACTTTCTTCGTCTTCTTTTTATTCTTCTTTTTCCTAACACTTATCATATTGGATGACACTTCAGGGTATTCGGGCTCGGAAAACTCGAGCCTGTTTCGTCGTCTCCTCTTCGTCGGTTGGGATGATGATGCTGATGATGTTGACAGTCGATGGAACACCGACGGTCTAGTATAGGCTGAATAATGATAATGAGATAGTACTGCATTGATCAGTTGTTCGCAATGGCAGTGAGATGCGTGAGATTCTTCCCTCTTACTGTTCAGAAGTTCCCAAAGATCTTTTGCATTGGAACTCTTGGCAATGACGTCATCTTTGAAAGATAGCCTCGGGACCGGAGTCCCTCTTTCGTCGAAGGTTTTTGGAGCAAGTCTCACCCTAGCTAGAACAGTGGGTAAAATAGTTTTAGCCTTTGAGATAGGCTCCCTGACAATTGCACGCTTTCCGCGAGCCTGAGGTTCGCGTGCTCCTTCAATTATGCGATCATGCTTTCCCCTAGGAACACGAGGGACGCGAATGTAGATTCTGCGTTTGAAGTTATAGATAATTTTGGTGGATTTACTCCGTCTTCTTTAGGAAACGCGAGTAAATCTTTCCCCATCTTGATCCTCTGTAACCTCGCATTTTGGCCTCCATACTTGTACAGTAGGCCTCTGCGATGATGAGTTGGCGGTTTCCTTTTGTTGCATGGTCCTGCGAAGGGCACGAGTTTTGTTTCTTCTTAGATTCCTTTTCATTGTACGAGTGAGAGGAACCTCATTCTCCACGTCATAGACTTGCGGAGTAGGTAGTGGTAGTTTCACCTTGTTAAAGTGGGGGCCTTGATCTACTTTGCTAGAGAGATCAGGAGTCTTAGCTACAACTGGCTCAGAGCCCAATGGTGGTAAAGATGAAGATTTTGGACCAGTTTGGTCCACTGAATCCTTAGACTGGGTAGCGGCCCTTGAAGTCCCCTTGGAAATTGATCTTTTAGAGACTTTGTGGCACTCCCGTAAGGAAGTAGGGCTCTTGGAGCCGGAAGAAAGGAATTCTTCATACTTTTCTTGGTCAATCTGGATGGTGAGTGAGTTGACCAGGCTGCAAACTAGAATGTTGTCAGATTGAGCTACTACAAGATCACCAGAGGTGATGGCAGTCCCCAGTGGAGTCGCCAATTTTCTGTTCGCCATAAAATTGTAAATGACTCTCTATTGAGATTTTTCAATAAAGGATTACAATTCCAATGGTTTTCCGTTTACAAAAAATGAGGAAAATGGATTCCCTTTTTGTTTAAAGCTGGGTTCTGAGGTAGTTGTGGAGGACGATCTTGCTCTCCGTTGACACTCTGCACAAACTCTTTCAATTAGCATGAAAAAGAAGGCTCTGGACTTCTGATCACAAGGTTAATTCAAGAAGAAGATGATCCCCCCTTTCTCTTTCTGTCTTCTCGCTTTTATAAGGGTTCTAGGGCAACGTCCCCGTCTCATTCGTTCGACCATTAGCCCCACTACTCGAGAAGTGCCATCATATTCGCTAGGTAGTTACTCCCACGATCAAAATAATGCCGCTGCATTCATTTGGCAGTTGGCTTCATGATCCGAGGTGGCAACTCCCTTGTTCGAGTTGGGTGATTTTGTGTTGAACCCCTCCTTAGAAGTTATGGGTGGTATCGTGAATCTCAATTTTAGATTCGCGAACCTGTTCTGTCGTAGCTGGGTTGCGAACCTCGAACTTTAGGTTCGTGGATCTGCTGAGTTGCGGATCTCTAACCCTAAATTCGCGGATCTGCTTTATTTTGACAGATGACTCCAGAATTTTTCACTGACATGCGCACTTCTCCATCTTCATCCATATATTTAATGTATTGGTGTAGAGTGGACGGGACAACCATGTTGGTATGAATCCATGGTCGCCCTAGAAAGAGGTCGGATGAAGTGTCTGCATCGATCACATATCAAGTCACTTCGCTCTTGAGATTTCCAATCTGACATCTCAGCCTGATCTTTCCTAGAGGATGGCTACAATTGGTGTTGTAGCCAAATATGGTAGTATTGGTTGAAGTCAATTTGTCGAAGAGATCTCGAGAAACTGCATAAGCCTTCGTGATATAATGCTTAAGACAAATCCTGGTTCAATCTGAATCTAACCCACTTCCATCGAACCAATATACCTTGTATAGTATAGAGACATATTGTGCTTGATATTCTTCAACTGCATGTCTTCTAGCGTAAAAGTAATATAAGGGGTTCGCCATCAAGTTGCAGTGCAGGTATGTCTCCTCAACCTCTTCTAGAAAATGAGTCAGGAAATCTTCTGAGTCTGCGAAAGCTTCTCTTAAAGTATCTCTTGTGGCCTTGGACAAGCACAATAACTCATATAGAATTATTCTTTATTGTACATTCGCCAACTATACCAGAGCATCAAATTGAAATGAAGAGCTCTGCTCTTCAGGAGTATCCTTCTGCAAAGCTTGGATGCACCTATGCTCGTTCTGCTTTTCCTTGTCATAAGTCTGCTTGGTTTTGTTTCTCGTTAACCTCCTCTATTGACTTAGAGGGGCCAACGCCTGCATTCCCATAGTCCTTTAGATATTATCTTCCAGATCTAGTGTCTGAAAGAGGTGCAGGTTCATGTTCTAGCAGTCGTCTCTGTTTCAGAATTTGTTAATAGAGGTGCATTGTCTGAGTCATTAGTTATTGCTGAGACAGCGTTGCATGTGCGATGTCTTTCCCTCGCTTTAGATTTCTTTTTGGACATCACTATTGTCTATTGTTCATCTTTAAGATGGTCTGGATATACCCTAGGGACCTCTTGCTTCTCAGTTGTGAAAGGAGTTAGCCCTTCCTTATGCTGGTTATGGGGATCAAAATTGACCATCCTGAGCTCACCTTTGGAATGGGTGTGAGCCCAAATGGAACATCTAGACCACCCACTTGAAAGGTAGTCATGTTAACTGTAACCATTTTTTGCTTGGCCTTGAGTGAATTACTCAATCCTCAATTATTACCTGAATCTTGTCCTTAAGAATAAAACAATGCTTAGTGGGGTGACCTATTATCCGGTAATATAAGCAGTAGTTTGGATCATTAGTTTTCCTAACTTCTTTAGGTATCTTACTCTCTGACAACTTGATCATGTTGCGCTTGATGAGCAAATTAAATATAGTAGCAGTATGTTCATCTTTAAATAAATATTGCTTCTGAGGTCTGGATGGCCTCGCGAGGCTATTCTTGGCTGGCGCTTCCTTCGACTTTGGCGTGATTTCCACCACTATTGTATCTTTCCCTTTGGAAAGGAAAGACTAGAGTGGAGCTTTATTTGTAGTGCCTCTTCTCGCAGATCTTTGCTCTTCGAGGTGCCGAATTATGTCATCGGCTTGCTCACCTCACTTTAGGAAGTCTCTCCAGGACTTGGATTCAACCAAACCAATTTTGACCAAAATATCGGTCACTAAGTTGTGTCTGCAGATCTCCATGAGAGTTTTCTACATCATGCCATGGTATCATCACATGGAGAGCTCTCAGAATTTTTTGATGAAGGCTTTTACTTTTTCGCCTTCTCCTTGCTTTGCTGCTAGCAAGGATGACACAAACACTTCGGTCTCATCCTCAAATAATCGGGCTAAGAATGTGAAATCGGGCTAAGAACTCACATTCTATATCAGCCCACGATTGTTTGTCCCCTGGGGCAATTGCATAAACCAAGTAAATGCGGATCCTTACAAGGTACTCGCAAATAACTTAGTAAGAGTTGGATCATGCCATATTAAGTGTTATTTGGTATATGAAATAGATGATGTATTGCTATGGGGAGCCTTTGCCGTCGAATGATGAGAGATTCAATGGCTTGTATCAAAGGATATGGCATGGTCTCCCATTCTATGGGATAGAGGCACACTATCCCAAAATCTTGTAGCTCTTTCGGTGGAGAAGTGCTTGCAATTGGCTCTCTATCTTTTCCATCTTCTCAGTCTGAGGGTTGATGATGAGCCTCAACTTCTCATCTTCTTCTGAGTGATGAGGTGGCTGCTCAAGTTCGTCTCCATCCTCTTCATCTTCATTGACAAGTTGTTTCCCTTTCCGTCAATTGAAAGTGGATGACGAGGATTGACTTTTCTTGGTTTGCGCTAATAACTTGGTCAAGAGTTGCTTCATCTCTTCTATGGACTCCTTTTACTGGTTGAGACGTTGTTCTTGTTTCTCAAGCCTTTTGGAGATTTCTTTCGAAATATCGATCATATTTACTATAGACTCCAAATTTTTATTTGAGTTGAAGAAAATGAAAACACAATATCAGAGTGTCTATCTGCTTCATCATTGGATCCTCTAGCCAATCGTTTGTAGTCCAATGGTGTGGCAACTCTTTTCCTGACCCAAGTGCGTTGATACACGCCCTCTGGCTCAACAAATACTCCTTTTAATACTGGAGTGAATTATGCATAAGAAGAGTCACTCTCCATAACATGTTTGCCCTTAATAACTATATTGAATGTGGCAGCGGGCAAACCAGTTCCAGAGTAAATCTTTCTTAAAGTCCACCTTGTTTTTGGCTCGTTAATCCGATCAAAAGAAGATGGCTTTGGCATGCAGTTACAGGTTTATAGTACGACCAAAATTAGCTGTTCACACTAACGTCGAGGAGTGGGTTGGATGGCTCTCCTCTTCTGACTCAGATATTCCCTCAAGTCTTGAGAATTGTCAACATTCATATATAAACTTGACGCTTTTGCGTCGCAAATTCTGTTCATAGTATTGAGTAATCTGAAGTATTTCTGAATTAACTAATATCTCAGTATTAAGACAGATTCGAAATTTTTTATAAGGTTTTCTAGAGTGCTTGCTGGTCTGCGTGGTTGCGCGGGCCCCATGCGCCTCTGAATGCTTTAGAAGATGTTGCTGAGGAGCGCATTAAGCGCGTGCCACTACTGCTATATTTGAACGAGCATACAGAGGGCACGCCTTAAATTCAAGGTTAAGGGGATGATCCCCTTCACGATCTGCATAGGAAAACAGAGAAAGCACACGTTGGGTGCATTCATCATCTGAAGAAAATCTTGAAAATGCATGTTCAGAGTAGTTACTGTAAAAACAGTGCAGAGGCATGCTCTCTACATGCGTATTTGAAGAGGCGTACGGAGGGGCGCGCGGAGCCGGGTGCTCCATGCATGAGTATATAGGGGGCGCGTGCCGTAGGTTCTTTGTGCCTGCAGGGGCGCTTTGATCTATTGCGTTGGGGCTTGATTCTGCCATGTGGAGTGTTTCCGACTGTAATTTTTTAACGAGCATCTCTTTTGTAATGTTGAGGCATACCCGTTGGGTCTTGCATCTTCTTCGACTGTCTTGATTTCTTTTTTGAAACCGTGTTAAAGATGAGCTTGGCTTGGCGATAGGCGATGACATCGTATTCTTATTTAGAGGTGATAATGCCTTATGTTTGTTGACATACAATGACGTCATGTCTTTTGTTATGGGCGATGTTGCCTCATATTTTTCGACATGCGATGATGCCTTGTCAGTCTTAATGCGCGATGATGCCTTATATTTTTTAGTCATCAGCTAGTAGTGACACCTAGATTTTGAGCCAGAGGAACCTAAAGAAAGATATTCTTCATACCTTTACTGGTCGAATTCAACAACCAAAGTCTCAATGACTGATCCGTTAAGTTTCCTATCGGACTGCACCACCATATTCTCTGTTGTGAATAGAGAGGCTCCCATAGTGGTCGCCAATTCTTGTACGCCCAAAATCGGAGAACTTCTTTTCATTGCCATTTATAAAGAAATTACATCAAAATCAAGGAAGATTACAACCTTTAAATTCGAGTTACAAAAATAGGGAAAAGAGATTGCTCAATTTACCTTTTTAATTTATGGGATCCTAAAGCAGTGGTGGAGTGTTGTTGTTTTACCCCGTTGACGATCCGAGCATGAAACTCTTTTTCCACCAAGCTCTTGAGGAAAGAGAAGAATGCTTGAAACTTCTTTATTCTTTATCTTTCTTTCTCATGTGTATCTATGTCTCTTTTTCTCCTTGCCCCCATCCTCTTTGTTTAGAGAAGCGATTTTATAGATTTGGGAAGATAACCGCTCCCGTAAGTGCGAACGTGGAGTGCAACATGGAGTACGAAGCGGAATGGAGAGTGTGGAGTGGAGCAGAGCAAGCTGGAAGCGAAGCGCACTAGATGCCTCCTTGTGGATATGTAGTGCCCCTTGGGTGGTGCGCCCAGTGCCCTTTGCAAGGGTGCATGCACAGTGTTTCTGAAGCACATGCAACGCCCTTGCAGGAGTGTGCATAGTGTTTCTGTCGTGCGCATATCCCTTGCAGGCGCGCTTCTGGATTGCATGCGTTTGGGCGGCGCATGCTTACTGGGACGTGCACGCTCTTGGGGATGAGATGCACTCGGTTAGAGGGTGTGCGCTCTTTGATGTATGCTTCACAGCGCCCAAAGGCATATTTCTCAGTGCGCACTCTAGTTGTGCTTCTGGATTGCGCGTGCCTGGACAGTGTGCGCTCGTGCTCATCTTTTAGCGAATTGTTTTATTATTTAGTGCTTACAATGAAAAGTGCCCAATATAAAAAAAATTGAACACTATACATAAGAATATGAGACTAGATCCACCTCTCACTGTATTCTGCTTGATCAATGAAGTAGGGATCTCCGATTAATATAGGCTCTCCTTTTGCTTCCTCAAGATCGGAGTTTGAAACCCACGGGATTAAACTTAACAAGTAACATTTAAAAAAATGAGAGAGGTGTACTAATATAGTGTTGGACTATTAGTGCATGTGGATATGCTCATATAAGTGTTAGTCTTGGACATATACATTAAGAATATAAGAAAGTATAAACAAATAAGTATGATGAAATAATTACTATATGTAACCTGATCATGCCTTCACTGTCGTCAGAGGGAAGCCTTAGGACTCAGCATCAGATCCGGAGTGACAGTTCAGTATTTAAGACCGACCTATCCTACTGGATCACTCACAATCAAACACAAACCTCCCTTTTGTCGTAAGGCAAATAAAATGAGGAAGATGTGGTTGAGTAAAAAAAAAAGCAACGAAATCGACTTCTGGAAATGAATGCAGAATTCACTACTACTAGATGTAGATAGAATTTTATTCATTTCCTCCAGTAGGGTTGTTCCCCGTTTTAGTAGCGAAGAAGCGGGGGAAGTATCTCACCGCTCACGAGCAAGCAGGAGATCGAAAAATTTGTCTAATGAACTCCTTCGTCGTAGCTAACTGAAATTCAATCTGATTCAAAAGTCTCCTATCCCTCTTTGTCCGAAAAGAATACAATTTGAGCAGAAGGTACATATCTTTTTAATTATCATTTTTCTTTTTTTATGTTATTTTGTAATGTACAGTTCCTTTGTTTGTGGGATCATTTTCCCCGAGCGGAGAGGGTAATAAGAAGAATTATAGAATGGATTGCTAACTATACCTAGATCTCGCCGACACTGACACTGAGAGATGAAAGCTAGGGGGGAAAATGGGATTAGATACTCCAGTAGTCCTAGCCGTAAACGATGGATACTAGGCGTTGTGCGTATCGACCTGTGTAGTGCTGTAGCTAACGCATTAAGTATCCCGCTTGGGGAGTACGTTCACAAGAATGAAACTCAAAGGAATTGATGGGGGCCGCACAAGCGGTGGAGCATGTGGTTTAATTCGATGCGAAGCGAAGAACCTTACCAGGGCTTGACATGTTGTGAATCCTCTTTCATCCAAGTTAGTTGTAGAAGTTATATTCATAGAACGCCATTCTCCATCATCGTATAAGTACACATGCATATCTAGGTCTCTGCCCCTAATCGCATAATGCTGAAGTATGTCATACCCCTATGTATTACCATTCACACCCCCATATTGTATTACAGTTGTTGGCAGTGAAAATTTCTAAAGTAAAAAGGGGATTTTCCACACAGAATGCGGAGCTAACTCCATAGCTCCACGTTTGGCTATTTTTAGCCTCGCGTTTGAGCAAAACGCGGAGCTAATCAATAGCTCCGCATTCTGGTTTCTTAACTTCGCGTTTTGATGCGATTAGCTCTGCGTGAGTAGATAACTAGAATCATAAATTGATTAAGATTAAGATTTGGGCTTATCCAAATATCCAAATTAAGTCCAAACATAACTCTACATCAAGAGATTTAAATCAAAACTAAGATATTTGATTAGAATCCTTGATGAATACAAATTCTATTTAAATAGAAACTCTCATATTATCCTAAGGATATAAATACCCCTTTGAGGAAGCCCTAGAGATCTTTTTTTCGCATTTTAGAGAATTCAAGTTACGCGTTAGAGCCTTGAATTCGTGAAGATCAGCAGAGAAGATCCAAGTCGGCCGCCGTCATCTTCAAGAGAGAAGACCATCGTCGTCAGATCGTCAAAAGGAGCTACTAGTTAGATCCCATCGCTACGAGATCCCACGTTTTTATTGTAAAAGAGAGCAATAATTTATAAATCCTCTCGTTTGTTCTTTATCTTGTTCACTTTCGTTGTAATCTAAATTGTATTCAATGGAAGGGAAACAAATTTCTGCTGCGAACAAACTGGCGACCATAGTGGGAGAAGTCTCTTTCATCGAAAAAAGAGATCGTGGTGCAATCTGACATCGAGAGGATTGGATCCGACGTAAATATACTAGTCGTCGAGATCGACCAGTAGAAGTACGAGGAGTATCTCTCCTCTAAATCAGGTAACCTGACCGAAACGCGATGCTATCGTCGCGTGCGCTCCAATACCCGATGATCGGGTAATCGGGCATCCACCATTAATCAGGGACCCTTGGAGACCGCGGCCATAGAGCCGTCGTTTGGACAGAAAACCCTAACAGAGGATGACTTCTTTACTGCCGAAGAAAGCTCAGGAACTGGATTGACCAGAACCCAACTTCGAAATAGAAATCGGAGAGCTAGGCAAAAGACCCTCAAAGCCCGCATTGAACGCGAGGTTAACTTCTCAAAACGCGAGGCTACAGCCCCTTGCAAACTGGCTCGTGTTAATCGCAAGACTAGCCAATATCGCGATAAACGTGAAGCTACAACTTGCGTTAATCGCAAGGACAAGACAACATGTGATTCTCCACGCGAGGCTACTACTGAGCTTAGCGATAAACGCGAAGCTAGTAAGACTTACGATAATCGCAAGATTTCTGACACTCGCATTAATTGCGAGGATAAAATTTCCTTAGAGCCAGCGTGTGATTTTCCGCGCTAGGCTACTACTGAGCTTAGCGATAAACACGAAGCCAGTAAGGCTTGCGATAATCGCAAGATTTCTGATACTCGCGTTAATCGTGAGGATAAAATTTCTCTAGAACCAGCGTGTGATTCTCCACGCGAGACTAATACTGAGCTTAGCGATAAACGCGAAGCCAGTAAGACTTGCGTTAATCGCAGACCTCCTTACCTTCGCGTAAATCGCGAAGATAATTGGCAAACTTGCGTTAATCGCAAAAATCGCGCTAAACGCGAAGTTATGACTTGCGTTAATCGCAAGAATAAGCCAGTGTGCATGAATCTTTTCCACGCGAGGCTAATATACTAGAAGATAAATTTCTGCAAAAATATCAAGCCAGCGTAAAATACGAGGCTAACGTATCAAAACGTGAGACTAGCGTATCAAAACGCGAAGCTAATTTTCAGCTCCACGACTCAAAATATGAAGTTATTGCTCAGCTCCACGTAAATCAATCTGAATACAAAATCAGAATTGATAATTGTCCTATTAAACTAGAACTTGACACTGCTGATTTTAAGAAGCTCCAACGGGTCCCTGTACTCCCTCAACAGCTGAGTGGGCCCCACGACTCCATACTTAAGGCCACTGACCTCAGGGAGTATCTAACTTAGAAAAGAAGTATGAATCAAGTTCAATCTGAACATACTTGTCATTGCCAGCCGCTTATGACAGCAGTATCTGCTGTCGTGGATAATTATTGTTGCAGCAAGAACAGGGTATCGGTATTCGACCAATTAACTGAGACGAACAAAAGCCCTGCTAAAAAGATAAAAACTGCTCCCCGAGAAAAATAATGGAGAGTTGTAACTTCTAATATGGTCGGAAAGGGAAAGCAAATCGTAGAAAGGAATGGTGATTCAGAATCAAGCGATGAAGAATCTCATCATTTTACCCGATTTAAGTCAGGTGCTATCCCGGCCTGAAACTAAGAAACTTGTGAAAGGTTCTTATAACGACGATAGTGACAATTCGGCCATAGTTTCTTCTCATTCTTCGGCATTGTCTAAATTGCAGAAATTAGCATCACATATGATGGATAGATCTGACGATATCGACCAAAGATTTGAGGCCCAAGAACAAATGATCCGAGATCAACAAAAGACGATCGAGGATCTTAAAAAGATGCTCTCAAAAGTGGTCGAAAATACTCAAAAAATTGTTGAGGATAACGCCAAGAAGGGAAAAGAAATTTCGTTCAACAAAATGAATGAGGAAGATAAAGAAGAAAAGGCTCACTCGACACATGAAGACGAGGATAAGTATTCTTTTCATGACCCACATGAAGAGAAAATTGAGAGGTTACAAAGCCAACTCGAGACGTTAATATACAAAAAGGAGTTGAAGGAATCAGAGATCTCAAGACCATACCCGCCTGAATGGGATTTGGCACCATACCCTGAAAAATACAAACCTCTCAAATTGGAGCCATATTATGGGAAAGGATCCCCCAGTCAGCATATTTACTACTTTTTGTCTCAAGCAGGACATTTAATGGGCAATGACCCAGTGATGACCAAAGTATTTGCAAGTACCTTGCGAGGGCCTGCCTTCACATGGTTTATGCAGCTGGCCCCAGGTACTATCAATACCTAGTTTGACGTTGAGAAACAAAGCAAGGAGAATAAGAAACGGTAAAGGATTTTATAGAAAGGTTTCGGAAGAAGTCCATGCATTGCAAACAGCCCAGGAAACTCTGGTGGAGACGTGTCAATATAATCTCAAGACCAATGTGCTCTTAAAAATGGGGGCCGTAGAGTCTAAGACTTGGAAAGATTTGCTCAAATAAAGAGAGCAAGCCGAAGACTTGATCCGCAGAGTTGAAGAATCTCATGGAGCAAGGAATTTGGGGAACAATAGACTGCACACACAAAGCAATAACAAAAATAAGGGGAAAGCGGTGATGGCGTCAGAAGCCGCTCCACAAAAGACGAACTCTCCAAACCCGAAACCCCAAAATCAAAAGGGTATGAGACAGAATAGGCCCCAGCAAGAAAGGACATACTTCTTTAAAGTGGAACAAACGCCTACACTCTTTCATCTGCTCCTTAGGAAGGGAATGCTGAAACTTCCAGAAAATAGGAAACCGGAGGACGCTAGCAAAACCAACGACCCCAACTATTGTCTCTACCACAGGAATATTAGACACTCTACCAGAGATTGTTACCCTCTGAAGAACATAATCCAAGCATTAATAGAAGCTGGAGTCTTGACGCTAAAAGAAGAACAAAAAAAGATCACTACTAATATGGCAACCCTGATGGTAGGAACCCATGAGTTTCCTGTAGGGGTGACCCCAATACCAGAGGGGAAACTGGTCATGAAAAATCATGACCCATATAAAAAAGCACTGAAAGGACTTGTCCCTGTAGCTACACAAAAAGGGGAAATCATGTGGGTCCACCCTAATCTGTTACAGGACGAACAATGAACCATCTCAAATAGCCGGAGGAGAAAGCGGACTAGTAATACTATTTTTGCAGAAATAAAAGAAGAATATATAATCTCGGGAGTCTTCACAGATTCCGAAGAGGAACCCAAAGCTATGGCCACTCATCAAGATGGGGCGGGCCCTTCCAGCACTCGATCTGGTAAACCATACCTCAAAGACTACACTAGAGTAGACCCGAAGAATATATACGGGGAACTCGCGAAGCCTGCAAAACAAAAGGGGCTTCGTTTCCAGAAAAATCATGCAAGAGATGAAGAAACCAAAGAGGCTGCATTTAAATTTGATATAATAGCTCAGCTGGCAAATATTCCAGCTCGAGTTACGCTTTATGAGTTGCTGCGATTGTCAAAATCAACTCGCAAAGCATTAAGAGAGGCCTTGGTAGACTCTGAATCTTTCTTAGCTCAAATTATCGAGCCAGCCGACGAAGAACGGGACTCCTGCCCCTGCTGTCATCAAGTGAGGAGGCAGGTCCGGCAAATTATTTTCTCTCCAGAGGATATGCAGGTAAGGAATATAAAGCATAATAGGCCTTTATATTTTACTGGATATGTCGGATCCACAAAGGTGGACCATATTCAAATCGATCCGGTTTCTGTATTAAGCGTTATTCCAAGAAGACTAATGCAGTTATTGGGAATCTCTCTCCATCGTTTGACACCGACAAATACTACAATATACGGGTTTAACGCTAATGATAGTTGTCCCCTCGGGAAAATCCGACTTCGATGTCAAATCGGAGATTTGAGGACAGAAGTTACGTGCTACATCATTGACGCAGAAACATCTTATAACATTCTACTGGGATGCCCATGGATCCATAATTACATGATAGTCCCATCGACTCTCCATCAATGTATGAAATACTATGATGAATACGGAGAAATCTGGACATTAGTTGCAGACAGGCAGCCATTTAAAGGGCTAGAAAACTACTTCACAGATGCTATGCTCTACAAGCCGGTCCATGAAGTCTCCAATAATGACTGCAAAAAGCCTCAAGAACCCGACGAAAGCGGCAACGAGACGGATACTGAATACGAATCTCCCAAAAAGGATGATGGGAGTGACTATGAGATAAACCCTCACATAAATTTTAAAGTGAATTTTGATATTAATGTAGCCAATGTAGCAGAGGATGAGTGGACTATTAATGAAAATATAAAATTAGTCTACGAGCCTGCTGTAGCTACAGACTCTGAACCTTCTTGTACCTCCACGAGGCAGATGACCTATCCGAACTTGAAGTTTTGGCAGCATATCATTTGCCAATAAGGTCATCTCTCGTCTGTTGGTTTAAAATAACAAAAGGACGAGATCACTTCTTTGAAGTACCTTCGCGACATGTATCGCATAAACCGATTGTCTTCGGCAAAGTGATCGCGTCGCCTAACCAAAGATAAAATAGTGAAAGTGATGGAAAATATCACCTCAATGTCACTTATATGAACAGAAATCCCGACAGATGATGGAAAAGATGGGTTATAATTTTATCCAAAAACCGGGATTGAACTTTGGAAATGGGCGACGAAATCTCATACTCTCGTTTAGACCAAGAGGGAAGAATCCTGATTATTATCAGAAAACTCGAAGGGGGTTAGGATATGTGTCCACTCCTCCCTCTCCGTCATATAGAGATGGAGAGAGCTCTTCGGCCGATGAAGATTTACATCCGCACGACCATGATTCAGATCTAAGTACCGGCGCTTGGTTTCAATCTCTAACAGCGAACATGGTTTTAGCCGCACCAGAAAGCGACGAGGAACCAATTGATGTGCAAGATGATTCCTGCGCCAAACACATGGATACTCTCTGGGATGTCCGTTTTGAACAGCGTGACCCACCCACAGAAGATAAGCTAGTACAAATTAACATGGGAACGGAAGATAATCCGAAGCCCGTTTTTATAAGAGACACACTAACTCCCTTAAAAAAAAAGGAACTTATATCCCTTGTCAAGGAGTATATAGATGTGTTCGCATGGAACTTGGAAGATATGCCCGGGCTTGACCCTCAAATCGCCACGCACCGATTAAATATTAAGGAGGACGCCAAGCCAGTCAAGCAACAGCAGAGGCGTTTTCGACCGGAATTGATGGAGGCAATAGTTGCCGAGATTAATAAGCTCATAAAATCGGGATTTATCCGTGAAGAGCAACATCCCGATTGGGTGGCTAATATAGTGCCGGTTCGTAAGAAGAACGGCAAGATCCAGATATGCATCGATTTTCGGGTTCTAAATGCTGCATGCCCTAAGGATGAGTTCCCACTCCCGATTACCGATGTAATGATTGATAGCACCTGCGGATATGAGAGGATGTCTTTTATGGATGGCTTCTCAGGCTACAATCAGATCAAAATGCACCCGAACAATAAAAAGCACACGGCTTTCAGAACACCGCTGGGGTATATTGTTATACAGTCATGCCCATCGGGCTAAAGAACGCTGGTGCCACCTACCAACATACAATGAGCATTATATTTAAAGAACATCTGCTCAAAACAGTAGAGTGTTATTTGGATGACTTGGCAGTCAAAAGTTAAAACAAAGATGACCATCTTCAGGATCTAAGAACAGTCTTCGATCTTATGCGAAAACATCACTTGAAGATGAACCCTGCCAAGTCTTTCATGGGGGTGTATAGCAGAAAATTCCTTGGGTTCATAGTTACCTCAGAAGGAATTTTCTTTGATCCGGAAAAAGTAAAAGCGAGCAACGAGATGTTGTCTTAAAGAATTAAGGGGGTTAAAAGGAAAACTGGCCTATATCCGGCGCTTTATCTCTAACCTATCAGGATGATGCCAGCCGTTTTCCAGACTCATGAAAAAGGGAGTTTCCTTTGTATGGGATGAGGCATGTCAACAGGCGTTTGACGATCTCAAAGAATACCTTACCAAACCTCCCGTCCTCATGGCACGTGTCCCTGGGCAACCATTCCTCGTATATGTAAGGGCCATGGATAATGCACTAGGAGCATTACTTGCTCAGTATAAAGAGCACGGCCATGAACACGCCCTTTATTACTTAAGCCGGATAATGATCGGGGCCGAGCATCGGTATACTCCGATTGAAAAGGAATGTTTAGCCCTAGTGTTTGCCGTTTAGAAGATGCGACACTATCTTTCAGGGCAAACAATTCATGTCATAACACGGGTTAATCCCTTGAAACTCTTAATGACCAAACCAGGATCTTTAAACGGCTAATTGGTGAAATGGGCGTTATTGCTATCGCCATATGATATACACTTCGTTTCGCAAAAAGCAATAAAGGGACAAGTGATCGCCGATTTCCTAGCAGACCATCCAATTTGGTCCAACTCTAAACAGACGTCAGAGGTTAACACAACTAGCAAAGAACAACCGTGGCAGATGTTCTTTGATGGTGCTGCCAAACGGTCTGCTGCCGGAGTGGGGGTTATACTGATATCCCCACATAAACACATATTGCCTAACGGTTACTCATTAACAGAGCCGTGTACAAACAATGTGGCGGAATACAACGCGCTCATTATTGGTTTAAAAATGGCTCTACAACTGGGGGTGAACTATCTAGAGGCATATGGAGACTCTAAGCTCATCGTCAACCAGATGACGGGTGAGTATGAAGTCAAATATGAAACCCTCATCCCCTATCATCAGCTAGCCATCGAGCTGGCAGGATATTTTGAACAGTTTTATATCTATCACATATCTCGGAACGAGAACGTCTATGCGGATGCCCTTGCCGCACTAGCTGTAACATTGGCAATCCCACCGGGTACGGCTAAAAGTATAACTATTGGAAGTAGAGAACTCCTCCATCCAGATACTGTCTTCCATACTAGGGAAGTGTGCCAGACAGGCTTAACTCTAGAATCCCGTGATTGGCGATTTTCGTTTGAGGATTATGCCTTGTATGGGATATTGCCAGAGGATCCAAAGGAAGCCGCCTCGATAAAGAGGAAGGCCCCGAAATTTTACTATGATCATACGCTTCAAACTTTATATAGAAAGTCAAGTGATGGTCTCCTGCTACGTTACATATTAAAGGCAGAAGCAGATGAAGTGCTGAGAGAAACGCATAATGGAGTGTGTGGAGCTCACCAGCCCGGTCCAAAACTCGGGGACCGCATAAGAAGGCTAGGATACTACTAGCCGAAGATGATTACAGAGGCAATGGCGTACGCTAAAAGGTGTCATGAATGTCAAATACATGCTAATTTTATTCATCAACCCCCAGAATACTTACACAGTATCGTTGCTAGCGGCCATTTGAAGCATGGGGAATGGATATTGTGGGGCCAATAACTCCCCCATCATTCAGAGGACTTCGGTTTATTCTCGGAATAACCGATTATTTTTTAAGGTGGGCCGAAGCCGTGCCCGTGAGAGAGGTAAAAACGACGGATGTTATTAAGTTCATTAAGCATCATGTCATTTACCATTTTGGCGTCCCCCGAAGAATTATTCACGATAATGGACCGCAGCTCATCAGCCAGGGATTCTCAAGTTATGTGATAAGTTCAGAATCAAAGATGTTGCTTCAACACTAAATAACCCTACAGTAAATGGATTGGCCGAAGTTTTCAACAAGACAATTATTAAACTTCTTCGGAAGTTCGTCTCCTCCAACAAACGAGACTTGAATGAAAAGTTGGGAGAGTTGTTTGTGGGCTTATCGCACCACCGTTCGCACCCCAACAAAAACTACCATGTTCTCCTTGGTCTATGGAAGTGAGGTCGTCCTGCCTCTTGAAGTCCAGATACCATCATTAAGAGTGGCCCTAGCCACTAAGGTGACGACAGAAGAATGCCATCAACGAAGATTGCGAGAACTAGAAGCGTTGGATGAAAAACGTCTCCGAGCTCAACAACAAATTGAGTTGTATTAAGCCCGAATCTTGCAAACGTTCAATAAGAGCATTAAACCAAGGACCTTTAAGTAAGGAGACTTGGTTCTGGCTATCAAAAGGCCAATGATTCTAACCCACAAGACTAAGGGTAAATTTGAACCCAAGTGGGAAGGACCGTTCATCGTGGAGACGGTATACTCTAGTGGAGCTTATCGCTTAATGAACCAAAATAGCGATAGAATAATGATGCCAATCAACAAAAAAATTTTGAAAAAATACTATGCATAAAAGAAAGGATCTTATTTACTATCACATCTGGTTCATATCCCTAGAAGTATAACTATCCACTTGTTCAAGTTATGCATATGAGCGCTTGAACTTCTTTATCAAACTAAGGAATATGCAATTAGGTGCCTCTGTCTAAGTTAATGATCTTGACCAGATCATCCTGGTGTAAGTAGTTAAACGTTTTCTCCAAACATCAATTTGCTCTATTAAGGAGCTTTACCATGGTCAATAATTGTGACCTGGTTGGTCTTAGACCTGATCGGTTTTAACAATCTAAGTTACGTAGATGAGCCTTGGATTGTTTAAACAAATATTATGATAAGTTATTTGTTGTGCAAGCAAGTTTTGTAGCCAACAGATAAAAAAAAAAACAATAGAATGATCTTTATTCATGAATCAAAAGAATAAAGTTACAAAGAATAAAGAATAAATACATAGAGGGAGTTATGGCTCTCCCAGAAGCTTCAACTTATTCGTTGACTCATAAATAACTCGACGACGAGGCTCCTCCATGGAGTGTTGAGCTTGCCGATGCAAATCATCGTCATTTATTGCAAGTTGTTGGGTCAACTGCTGACGAGACTCTTCAATAGCGCAGCTCCTTATTATGCCCTCCTGCTCGAGCTGTCCTTGTTGAAGGACCAGCTCTTCCCATCTCCTGACTGACTCCCCTAGCCGAGACTCGCTGGCTTCTAAAATAGCCTGAGCCTTAGCAATAGTCTCTTTGGCTCTCAGGATGGCTGCCTGGCTCCCCTCGATTGTGAAGTCCACCATCTCCAGCCCCCTGAGAATTGACTCATGGCTGGCTTGTAGCTCTGCTAACTCCTGTGACCATCCTTCTTCCTATCGCCTCAGCTGCTCCTGACGAGCTGTTAGCTCTGCCCCTAGCCACGCCAATTTAATTTCGGTGATCGCTTCTACATCTGCTTGGCTAACTGTATTCAGCGTCTGCACCTGTTCTTCTAAGACTTCTAAGCGGGCCCGATAAGGAGCTGCTCGGTCATGGCCTCCGATCTTTTCATTATTGTCCAGATAACTAGACAACATTGGGAGGGTAATCTAATCCTCAAGCAAGTAGAACAGTTGTATTCGTCATCAGAACTCGTTCCTATCTTGAACTGTTCTGTTGATTGTACTGTGTCATACGAGATGCTTTTTTTTTAGCTCAATTCCCTGGTTCACATGCAAAAGATCTCCTTTGCAAATGTCAACTAAGATCTATTTAAAGTTCTTAGTGGATTATCTGAAGATACTGCTACAAGAATCCTAATGAATATGCACAAGTTGAATTCGACATGCAACAAGCCCTTGTAGCCCTTATATTTCATTCATGATCATCTCTATCACTTTAAGAATCAACAGAGATGTCATATAACAGAAATGGTCCTCAAGAAAACTTAATGAGCTGCCGCAGGGTTCTTGTAACTCCTTCAGAAGTTTACTTTGTGGATCCAGAGCTTGAAACTTGCAACTATGTTGTAAAGCATTATTCTACATATGCTTCTGACTTTCTTAGAGTTACTTTCGCTGATGAACGATAGGTGCATGGCTAGCCTTTGAAGATAGACCAGGGGATAGCTGCGCTCCATGCTAGGTAGAAACATCAGCAAGTCGCCAGATTAGTAGAGCCACATGCACTTCTCTTCAAAGAGGATCTGGTTTGAGTGCCCCATTATATCTCCAAAGAGAAATGTTGGCTTCTCCAATACTTCTCGGTTGGTGGCCTCGAAGGCAGTATCAGTGATGATCTCTCTTGCAGTAGCAGGGTGGTTCCTGATCAACTTCTCCCTGCGTTCCCTCAAATCTGCCTTGTAGGCCGGAAGATCAGTAGTAAATCGAAACTGCGCCGTCAGATCCGCACCCCCAGCGTATCCGAAATAGTGCCTATGGGGGAGAGCGTCCACCGAATACCCCACTGCAAAAGTAGAATCAAGAGTTAGAAAAATTTTTACAAAACTCAGAAAATCTTCTAAGTATAGAAACGTAAAGCTAAAAATAACTCCGCGCGAACCTAAAGAGATAGCCTTGCGTTTACAAAACGCGAAGCTAAAAAGTAACTTCGCGGTGATATGTAAAACGCGGAGCTAATAGTCTTGCGTTTACAAATGCGAAGCTAAAGTTCGTAGCCTCGTGTTGAAACGCGACAGCTAGCCAAAATAGCCCCGCGTTTCCAAACGCGAGGATAACGCGATAGCTTCGCGTGGAAGAAGACCAGAGGCCTTTATTCTTCTCCAGGCAGTACGGCCGGAAAACGGTGATCTCGCCTATAAAAGGAGTGATTGGTTGGTTAAAACCAAGCCAAATCACCCCAAAGTTGCTCTAAAGAGACCAAATATTGAAATTTTTACCTCCAATGGGCGCGGCATGGATTGGCTCGCTGCTGTGGCCACTTCCTCGGCCGCTGCCGCCACTCCTAGCACCGGTCGCCGATGGTGAAGAGACACGCGTGGTCATGCTCTTCTTGGGTGCCATTCTAATGGTGAAAAATCGACGAGAAATCTGGAAACAATTGGTCGAAAATCACTCGGTCGCCTGAACTTTGTTCGCCTGGGCTATGATCTCTGGGAAGTTCTTCAAATGAAGTGAAGAAGAAGAGGAGTTAAAAACTTTATTTAAATGAAAAAACCCGCCCCTTGGTATACGGTGCGAAAATCGGAGCAATTACTGAGCAGTTACCCATTGAAACGCGAAGCTATTAGCTCCGCGCAAGTATACAAAATGCGAAGATAACTTGGTATTTTAACTCCGTGTTTCAGTTTGAAGATCCAAAGTATTTTAAAATTTGCTAAGTTCTAAGTCATTTTGAAAACTATGGAGGGGGTTCTGTTGGCAGTGAAAATTTCTAAAGTAAAAAAGGGATTTTCCACACTGAATGCGGAGCTAACTCCGTAGCTCCGCGTTTGGCTATTTTTAGCCTCGCGCTTAAGCAAAACACG
Organism: Dracaena cambodiana; assembly: GCA_036321105.1. NCBI lineage: Eukaryota > Viridiplantae > Streptophyta > Magnoliopsida > Asparagales > Asparagaceae > Dracaena > Dracaena cambodiana. Next base: position 20,866,436 of record JAYEPQ010000017.1, read on the forward strand.
GAGCTAATCAATAGCTCCGTGTTCTGGTTTCTTAGCTCCGCATTTTGATGCGATTAGCTCCACATGAGCAGATAACTAGAATCATAAATTGATTGAGATTAAGATTTGGGCTTATCAAAATATCCAAATTAAGTCCAAACAGAACTCTAAATCAAGAGATTTAAATCAAAACTAAGATATTTGATTAGAATCCTTGATGAATACAAATTCTATTTAAATAGAAACTCTCATATTATCCTAAGGATATAAATACCCCTTTGAGGAAGCCCTAAAGATCCATTTTTCGCATTTTAGAGAATTCGAGTTACGCGTGAGAGCTTTGAATTCGTGAAGATCAGCAGAGAAGATCCAAGTCGGCCGCCGTCATCTTCAAGAGAGAAGACCATCGTCGTCAGATCGTCAAAAGGAGTTACTAGTTAGATCCTATCGCTACGAGATCCCACATTTTTATTATAAAAGAGAGCGATAATTTATAAATCCTCTCGTTTGTTCTTTATCTTGTTCACTTTCGTTGTAATCTAAGTTGTATTCAATGGAAGAGAAGCAAATTTCTGCTGTGAACAACAGATTAGGACATAATACACTAGGAACTAATCATCACTCGATGATGCAGTATCACCCAGACTACTATAGTATGATATTCTCGATCTTAGTATTCCATTAATTCTTATAAGACATGGCTTTTATCTATCATATAATTTATCCCTGTCACCGAGTTCATAATGCATGATACACATCATCTATAAAGACATCATAGCATAATTATTTATTACTGTGTATATGTCCCATATTAACAATTTTTCAATCATTCAGCCATTGAATCATTCAATCATTGGGGTTCGTATGTACATACATCATCACAATTCCCTCGATCATGTTATTTCACAATGTCACATATATCATGTCTACCATGTCTCATGTGCTTGGTTCATCATGAAGCTCATTAGGAATCATATCAATTGTTCATATATTATGTGTTACATTGGTTGTGTGTCTCGTATTATGTTATCCTCACGTATTATTCTTAATCTTGTGTCAAATATATCAAGTTCTCTTTCATTTGTGTTCAAGTACATGTGAATTACTTCACTCATATACATTATAGTGAAATTCGACCCTCCAAATTATAGTAATGACACCTAACTCCAGTGGTCTCCCAATCATGTTGCCTTCATATATTAGAATAAAAAGAATTATATAGATAACCAAATTGACTGAAGTATATCTACTTTGTGATTGAGTATTTTTTTTTTTCTATGTACATAGAAATCCCAATAAATTTTCCTATTGTGCAAAAAGTTCTATTTATACAAATTGATTATCAAGTTCATGTCAATGAACTTGCAATTGAAATGGGTAATGTGCTACGTACATCCATTTATATAGCAATAGTGATCAATTTTTTTTTTGCATATTTATTTAGAAATTTTAAAGAAAATACATACTATAGAATATGCTTCCTATTGCACTTCACTACTTTCTTAAAACAAGAGTGGAAAAAGTTGCTAAAACCCAAGTACAAAACTATACAAAAGAGGTAATTAATCATACATATCAATAGACTCTGAACTATTGTACCATAATCATCATCTAACATTAAAGGAGAATAGAATCATAGTGTGTACTTACATGTATCCACTTAAATTATTAATTTTTTTGATTTTTTCAAAAGAAATCCTTCAATTTTTCCTCTGCATATGCATGTTGCCTTTGGCTTGAGAATGGTGACGTGAGTGAAAAAAAAATGGGGAGAAAACAAAAATAAAATTAGAGAGCGAGATTATATTATATTGATGACAATTTTGAAAATAAACAAACCTTACCTCATAAACTTCCTTCCAAAAAAGCCACCTATTATTTTCTCATGCCACCTTGATTGAGGGAGTGACACCTCTGCACCACCAATGCATGGGACGTGCACTTGGAAATTTGGTTTAGGATTGAGAAGTGTAAAATGAAATTTTCAATATATTAAATTTTATTATTTACGGTTCTGATCAATATTTTTTAAATATTACAAAATTAATACAGGATATAGTGATCAATAAGAGAACCACTAAAAATTGTTCATATGTTATTCCAATGTCCAAAATGAGTGATATAAATTGCAGAAGTTATTACAAAATAATTTAATATTTTGTAACTTGCAAAATTTAGGAATTTTTCAAAAAGCGAAAAAAGTTCTAAAAAACATAAATATTAGAAAAAATATTCATAAAGATATTTGGAATTACAAATTTTAAGTTACGACCTACTAAAAATCATTTTGGTATCCAATTTGACCATGATAGTTCTAAGTTGGCAGGATTGGAGATAAGAATATAAGTAGTAAGGAATTTAGAATATTGTAGCTGACAATACTCCTAAGCTAATCCCTAAGTGCATAACTTCCCGAGTGACACATGCACAGGTATCATAAACATACGAGAGGACAGGTCAAGGTATCCGCTAAGGACTCTCCAACCCTCAAATTAGCAAACTGTGTATAATGAAGCAAATAGTTAAAAATGAGTAGGAGAAAGAGATTATATTAGATTATGACTTTAAAATACGTACGAAGATGGGAGGGTAATTTGATCATTTACAGTGGAACCATACCCTCTCAACTTGAATTAAGTGTCAAATATTTTCATTGGGCCTCTTATTGGGTCTAATGATGGGTCTTCTGCTGAACGTAGGTAATAATTGGTTAATTTTCCTTGTATAATATTTGGTTCGATTAGATGTCGTTTGAAGTCAAGTCTGAAAATTTCTTGCAGTAAAATAAACTTGCAATTTTCTAAGGCAATGCGAACTGTGTTTGACAAGCAGCTGCTAGATTGCAATGACTGCTTTTATGTTACTTTGTTAATGTTTCCAGTTTTTTAAGTAGCACAAGCTTTGTAGTTTGGGATTAATAAATCTTACATATGATACATTGACAATGGCATGAAGCTTGGCATGGGATGCCTTGATAATGATATGAAGGTTGGCATGGGATATCCCGATAATAGCGTGAATCTTGACATAGGATATCCAGATAATAGCATGAAACTTGGCATAGAGTACCCTTTGATTCTTTTGAATTTTCTAAGTCTTTCTGAACTTGGGATGTATAATGCATCTCTTGAGTACGCGCAAAAAAATTTTGAGCGTGTAGCGTTCTTTCTGGATGCATTACTTGTCTCTTTAGCATGCACAAGAAATCTTTTGAGCATGTGTCAAGATTTCCCTTAGTAGCGGGGTTGTTACTTTTCCACAAGCGGTGATGCATGCTTTTCCTTTTAGATGCGCTCAACAAAGCACGCTTTTAGTTGCGCATAATGATGTTTCCTTTTGTAACATCACAAATTCCCTATACAAATTTTTTGTATTTATCTAAACATTATTTTTGTATTAATCTAAACAGAAAAAAAAACTAATATTATTTTTAACTCAATCTTATCTTTGTCTAACTTGTTATTTTAGTTTATCTCAAATATTATTTTGTTGAATAATAATAAACTTAATAGAGTTTGGATTGGAATAAAAAGATTTAACTATATCTAATCTTATCCCAATATTAATAAGAGTATATATAAAAGATATTAAAAAAAAGGAAAAACAATTGCTTCTGTATTCAGCCTTGCAGCTAAACAGAAAAGGAAAAAAAAAGAAGCTCTGAAAGAGGGTGAATGAAAAGGAGAAGGAGAAGAGACGGGGGGGGAGGAAGAGGAGAGGAGAACAAAGAGAAAAAAAAGGATTTGATCCAAATCGTCATCGGTCAATTTTCAAAGTGAAAAAGTTTTTGAAGCAAGTACTTTACTATTTTATAAATCTTTTATATTTTTCTGATCACCAACTTAATATTTTTTTTCCTGAATATATGTGTTGATACAAGTATTATTTTTAATTTCATTTTTTTGCCTTTTGATTATCTGTATTAGAGGAATATGTATTAACTTTCATATCGTTAATAAATTTTATAATCCTAATAGGCTTAGGAGAAATTCGTGAATCCTTATTTATCCCTAATGTTTGAATTAGTATAGGTTGATTGTACCGTTTCTATGCAAATATAGGAAGAAATATAAAAAAAAATAATAATAAGTATTTTATAAGACCAAATCAATTAATCAAAGTTGTTAGCCATTCTTGAGCAAGTATTAAATTTTGATTTATTTTAAATTGGATTTGTGATATTTAATTGTAGATTATAAGTTACATATTGTTTTGAATGCCCAATTTTATGGTTATTGCTCGAAATAGTATGATTTGGTTGATGGTTGAATTTTGTGATATTTGATTAATGGTTGTGTATAAAAATAATTTATATTTTTATGAAGCTATCAAATTATTATAATAATAATAATAAGGGAAAATCCGAGCCCTCTCTGTTATGTGAATGTTCACAGAACAGAGAGGGGGAAAACTAAAAGAATAATAATTAAGAGTTTAGGCAAAAAAAAAGGAAAAAAAAACAAAGAAAATAAAAACTTACCTGTTCTGTTCACTGATTTGAACTGCTGTTCTGTTCACTGATCTGATCTACTGTTCTGTTGAACAACAAGCTCAAAAAAAAAAGGAAAAAGGACCATCATGTTCAGTTCAGTGAACAAAACACTGTTTTGTTTACTGAACAGAACCCCTGCTCTGATGAATAGCGAACAAACAAAAAGAAAGAAAAAATATTATTCATTGTTTAGTTAAATACCAATTAGAATGCATAGAGCTCATAATCCAGTACTTTAGAAGGAAAAGGAAGAGATCATACTAGCTGACCATTTTTTATTAGAATTAATTTTTTTATTTATTTATACCAGTCATGCTTTGTGTTCCTAAATAGTAAGTTTTAAGGGAATTTTATAACATAGGAAAGAACAACCTTTTCATTATGTCATACTACATTCTAAATAATTGGCAGTTTATATGAAATTATATTGAGTGATCATGCTCAGTTACAGAATAAGAGATACATGAGACACATAAAGAACTATCCATTGATTCATCCATTTAAACGAATAAATAAATAATAGATATTAATATTTGCCTTGCTAGTTATGGCTTGCTCTGCAATTCATAATTAGCTTTTATAATACAATTAGACGATGAAAGGAACCATCTATTGTATATTTGAAAATGAAACATAAATAGTTCTTCTATTTACCTTGACTTTTTTTTATTTACAGTGAACTGCATAATTAACTTCAAAATAGTAACTTATAAATTTCAAAATTCTGTCCTTTCCTTATCCATTGCAATTCCTATTAATCAGCGACTATGGACTTCTCAACTAGAGTTGGGATAAACGATTTTTTAAGAACCAGTCATCAATATGTATTTGCATGGTGGATTTGTATTTTGGTGGTAGCAACATTGTTCATGGAATTAACTGTCAATTTCCTCCTATCAATAGATTACTCGTGAAACTGCTTTTGCAATCAGAAAGCTGCCTTTAAGCAAGGCTAAACAATATCTTAAAGATATTTTTTTGATTGGTCCATGAAGGTCTTGCAATTAGTCACCTTTCAGTATCCACACATACGATATAGACATAGGAAACATTTATATATAAAATTTTATTTAATATATATATATATATAGGACTTGTTGATTTAATCATAGTTAAGACTAGAAACAATGCACATTATATATATTCATTTTAAAATGTGAAAATAAAATAATAGAGTAATGGGGAAACTTGAAGAAGGAACTGTACACATATTTTAGGAGTTTTACATTCTTGGAGTTGTACAACCGAACTTAGGAATCTAACCATAGGGGTTTGGGGTGATTACTAGATCACCATCAGTATATAGGGCTGTGCGCCTGGAGGTTAGGCTCATCAGAGTTCATGTTCATTAGTACTTAGCGGTACGTCCTGAGGTAGTATCAGGAATCATAGGCGCGGTCCCGGATATGCACGGAATACTTATAAAACATATGGCACAGTACTTCTGACAGTTCCAAATAAATTAACAAAAAAAATAACATAATATGATGTCATATTTCACATGCATATGAATTTTGTTATTTTTATCTTTGCTACAAGATTATCTATGACATATGTATACAGATGTACTCCTGATCATTATCATTCTCAAGACAACTGCAAATTAACTCATGTTCACTTCTTCCTATAGATTTATTTTTTGTATGCACTCATAATTCTACTGTTCCATATAAATTTTCCGTCACGTTAAATTCCAACACCACTCAAGATATGTTTTCACTATTACTAGTTAATTTATTATTATTTTTAGACAAATATAATTTAAATCCATGTTTCACATTCTTTTCAATAATTAGTTTAAAATTTTGATACTATCATAATTTTATGATTTTATTCAGTTTTATATTTTATTTATATATACACTATCACAAGATATGTTTTTCTCCTCTTGTAGTACTTGCTAAGTCGTTCTAACGACTCTGGTTTGGCATGCCCAAATACTAATTTGTAAGTCAACGAGGAATAAAACCTATCACAGCTGGAACTATATTTTAAGGAGATAGCAGATTCTCAATAAGTGTTTTTGCTACAAAAGAAATATGATATAGAGTCTTCTAATTTGTTTACTTTTTTAAGAAACTTCATTATTTATCTTTTTTTTATTCACTTAAACTTTTTGATGATGAACAAAGATAGTTTGGCTTCTCTATACATTTGTATTGATTCTTATTTATGGAAGAAATTTATTATTTTAACTCCATATTATTATCTTATTGTATATGTATATGTATTTGTGCCAGTAGTACATATTTTCATGTATTTTAGATTTGGTGTATTCATTTATGATACGTCGTCGAACGCTACCTGTATTTTAGGATGCGGGGCGTTACACCTTTCATTTTCTGTTGCACGCAACAATGCATGCTTTCATTTTCAGTTGCATGTAGCAATGCACACTTTAATTTTCAATTTTGCATAGTGACATGCATTTTCAGTCATGCACAATGATACGCGCTTTCAATTTCAGTCAAGCACAGCGATGCACGCTTTCACTTTCAGTTGCATACAATGATGCACTTATTCCGTCATGCATAGTGAGGTGCACTTTAATTTTTGTTGTGGGTGTCCAGCCCACAAGAGGCCCATTGTTTGATTTTTTTTAAAACAAATCAAACTAGGATCCTATGGTTTAAGTTTCCTAAAACAAATCAAACTAAGATTTTATGGTTTGCGTTTCCTAAAATAAATCAAACTAGGATTCTATGGTTTCAGTTTTCTAAAGCAAATCAAACTAGAGTAATAAGATTTATATAAATAGAGAAAAGAGTGATTGCTATCTTTCAACCGTTTCTTTCAGCTCCAAGCCAAGAGAAAAGCAGCCACAGAGAAAAAAGAAAAAGAAGAAGGAGAAGAAGGAAGAAGAAAGGAGAGAGTTTTTCTTATTTCTTTTTAATCTTTAGGTGTGGTTTTCACACGAGCAAATTGGGGTTTTCTCTGAGATGGTTTTCTGTGTGCTTCATCATTGAGATTTGGAGTATTCAGAATGGGGATCTCACTGCAGTTTGAATTTTGCATCCTAAAGTTTGTGGTGAGATTGTATTTTTCTCATAGAATTGATATTGTGGATTTTCAATTTGCTTGAACTCAAGTTTTGGGCATAAACTTGAGTATTATAAACTTTATTTTATTATAGTGGATTTATCTCAGAGTTTCCCCGTAGTTTTTCCCCTTCACAGAGAAAGGATTTTCACGTAAATTTGGTGTGCTATCTTATTTGCTCTCTTGGTGCTTAATTTATTTTTCTCAGTTAGTTTGCTTGGTGTTATAATTTATTTTGCATACAGACGGTAGTTTGGCCCAACAAAATGGTATCAGAGTGCAGTTTGTGTGGGATTGATTGTCTTGTGCAAATTAAATGGAGAGTGGTTTAGGTACTATGATTAAACTCACGACATCTAATTACTTAATTTGGAAACTGATGATCGATAGATCCTTTATTGTAAGAATTTATATGACCCTATTAAGAGTGATAGTGATAAGCCAAAAGATAAATCCCGCGGGCACTAGAAAACGAAAAATTGAAAGACTATTGGATATCATACAATGGGTTGACCTTAGTGTATTCCATCATGTATCTCAAGAGACAAATGGTCAAAGTCTATGGAAGAAATTGGAGCGTCTCTATGATAGTAAAACAGCTCAAAATAAAGTTTTTGCAATCAGAAAGCTTATAAATTTGAAGTTGAAAGAGAGAAAGTCTATTGTCGAGCATTTAAATGATTTTTAAGACTTGACGAATCAGTTGATTATGATGAAGATAGTGAAAAATGATGAGTTGCAAGTGTTATTACTTTTGAGTTCTTACCTGACAGTTGAGAGACTTTGGTGGTGTTACTTAGTAATTCTGCTTAAAATAGTATATTACAGCTCAGTATGGTTAAAGATTGCTTGTTCAATAAATAAATAAGAAGAAAGGATATGAACAGTGATAATACACATGCTCCCGTTATATAGAATAAAGAAAGAAGTAAGAGCAGATATTTTAAAAGGCATGGAAGATTCACATGTCAGTCAAAAGAGAAAGAACAAATAAAGTGTCACTTTTGTTAGAAGAAAGGTCATTAAAAAAAATACTGCAAGGCTTGTAAAAAGAAACAAAAAAAAGGAGAAGAATCAAAAAAACTAAACAGAATACAACAGCTAGTTATTTAGATGAGGATGTGGTAGTGGTAGTGGCAATTTTTTCTGTTGAAGAGGAGCAGTATGGTTAGATTACATATCCGTTTGTTGAGTGGGTAGTTGACTCAATGGCTTCCTACCATGTTACTCTAAAGAGAGAGCTCTTTACTTTGTACAAAATCGATAATTTACGCAAAGTGAAGATGGGTAATGGTAATCATGTTGACATAGTAGGAATTTGTGATATTTGTCTATGGGCAAATATTGGATGCATCTTGACATTAAAGAATGTGTGACATGTGCCACACATGTGCCTGAATTTGCTAACTACGCATGCCTTTGATATAGCTAGGTATGAAAGGTATTTTGGCAATGGAGGATAGAAACTTACGAAGAGGTCAATAGTGTTTGCTAGAGGAAGATTTATCACACACTTTACAAGACACATGTAAAGGTGTATAATGAAGTAGTAAATGCAATAGAAGATGATTCTATACCAGACTTGTGATACAAGCGGCTGGCTAACAAGAGTGAGAAGGGATTACAGAGTTTGGCAAGAAAATCCCTCATTCTTCTCGTCAAAGATACGTCCTTCAATCCTTGTGATTTTTGTTTATTTAGTAAACAACATAGAGTCTCTTTTCAAAAGTCCTCTAGTAGAAAGTCTAATGTGTTGGATTTGAATTATGCTAATGTATGTGGTCCCATTGAGGTGGAATCTTTAGGTGGCAATAAGTGTTTTATTACAATTATTGATAATACTTCAAGAAAATTGTAGGTATTTTGTTTGAGATTAAAAGACTAGTTATTTCATCACTTTAAGAAGTTTCATGCTATGATGGAACGCGAAACCGGTAAGGGTTGAAGTGTCTCCAGACTAACAATAGAGAGGAATACACGTATAATACCCCTATTTTTCAGGTGCTTTCTAAAACGGAGGACACTACCTAACTATTACAATACGACCCAACAGTCACAGGAATTTGGAATAATCGTAACTACTTCCATATTAAGATGAACAAATAACATTTTTAAAATAGAAAAGATTTTATTCATATAAGAGTTGATTATATAAAATGGCACACTACTCTGAATATTTACATGAAAATGTCAAAATACAAGGAGTAAAACAGTGTCCAAACAAAAGAAAATATAAATAAGATGTACAAAGTCGTCCAGGAGAAACTTTACTGATTACTGCTACTCGATCTGCTCAGTGAAGTAGGGATCTTTGGTTAGAGTGACTTTCCCCTCTCCGCCTTCGTAATCTGGGCTTAAAAATCCAGGAGCTTAAACTCAATAAGTAACACAAGAGAAAGGAACATGCGTACTATCATAGTACGAAATGATTAAAAAGTATGCATATAAATTGTGTTGGTATTGAAAATGTCACATTAATAATGAAATGGAATAAGCAAGATTATGTATGTCATTTGCAAATAGCTGACAAATACCATATAAAAATAACAAGTTTAGGTCAAGTTCATATAAGCATTTAAAACTGAATGATAGATAAGATGGCACGCAATTTCTCACATATTATATAAGTACCCGTGCATACCTGGGACCTGGCCTCAAATTCATGACACTGAACTATGGCACACCGCTACGTGCTTACAAGTCAAATCCTATTCAATAAAACAAATAATAGGCATCACCCATATGGTGACTCATGTATCAGATGGCAGCCCAATACCATCCAGTGTTGCTGTAATAAAAGTCATCAGTACCTTAATCAAGAAGTTGGCCAATAAGATCCTTGTACAATAAATATAGTTCTTATCCATCATGTGGTTTTTCCAATTTCCATATTAGTGATACACGATGTATATGAATTAATGGAAACATGTGGCTTGTCAGGTCAAATTATATACATGTGCTTATCACAAGAAATAAGAATTCAGGAATCAAGATTTAGGGCCATGTACACCATATTATGAGAATACTTCATGTCATGTAATCAAGAAACTTGTCAGCATATTCCCATGAATAATCATGCTTTCATGTATCATGTTCGATATCCACTTGTCATATTGATATGATAAATTACTGCAAGCGTACAGTGTCGGTGTAGCGCTATATAGGTCGTCCCACAGAGATCTCAGGTGTTTTGCAATTATTACTATTTCTTTAGTTCTAATGGATTAACTAAGAGTTTCTAAACTGAGAGAAAATTGGTTCTAAGTTCTAAAGATTAGCCTAGGATTTCGAATCCATTAGAATAATAGCCTAACAGTGAATTATCTATTTCTTCCTAACTTTTAATTATGCATTGTCAAGTAACATATTAAAAAGGTGATATTTGTAATTTGATTTTAATTAAGTGCCCTAAGTATGACCTATCAAGTTATGTGCAAGTATAGACCATCAAAGATAACACTTTTCTTAAAAATAAATTATATCAAGTAGAAAATCTTATAAACAAAAGCAAAAAAATAAATTTCAAATCCTAATCTAAGTATAGGCTATCAAAGACCGAACTTAAGTATAACCAATCAAAGAAATCAGATTTACAAGTTTATTCAATTCAATTTATTTATAAGAAAATCTTATTAATAATTCTAGAAATAAATAAAGAATATGAATTCCAAATTTCATCTAAGAATAGATTATCAAAATATTAATTAAGCATAATCTATCAAAGAATTATGATTTACGAACTCTATCTTTTATTTATTTATAAAAAATCATAACTTTATTTCTTTTTAGGAAGAAGATGAGGTAAATCTATATTAGCTCTACTAAACTAACTTTATCTACATTCTAGGGCTAAAGAAAATTAGTTACACATAATTCCAGTAAGCAAAAACCTATTTTTATTCTTGAACGCAACTAAATCTAATCTAGAAAGCGAGTAAATCTATACTAGAAAGCAATTAACTATATCTAAAATAATAAATAAAGATTAGAAAGTAATAGCGTACCTCTGGAGTATGGTATTCTGGCCATCACCCCTTCAGCAAAACCCTAATTTTATTAATAAAAAATGAGTACAAAAATTACAGGATCCCCCTTTAGAATACAAGAATACGGCCAATATATAGACTTCGGAAATCAAACCCTAATTCTAACAGAATTGAAAAACTACAAAATTACAACGAAACCACTGAAGAAAAATCAGCATGTGGATCCACCTTGGAGCCTCAATTTGGTGGCTAATGCCGCCATTTGGTGGCTAGAATATGTCCAACTATTCTAATTTTTCTCCTGCACGAGTCTCTTATCTTGTACACTTGATTTTCCTGACTGTATTTGACTTTGACTCTTTGTAGTATTTTAATCTTGTAGTTTTACTCTCTTTGAACTCTTTTATGAACTTGATTTCCCAATCCGGCTCTAATTTCATGGCATCTCTTTGTACGAATCGGATTATCTTAAAAAGACACTAAAAATATCCAAGTAGTATTTATTTATATACACAAATAGATAAAGTATGGAAGGAAAAATACAATATATAATACTTTTCACACCCCCACACCTATCTTTTGCTAGTTCTCGCGTCTAAAAAGAAAAAGAAAAATCCTAACTCACTTTTGTAAGAATTGCAATTGCACTTAGCACGTGCAACAAACTTTTAAACCCTTAGGTTACCCTAGTGGACGAGTGTTGTCTCGTGAGAGCTTGCAGTGAATATACCCACAAAATTCATGAAAAAAATAGATTAAGGAATAAAGAAAAGAAAAATAAGGATAACCTAAAATTAAGAAAAATAAAAATTTTATACAAAAGAAAGAAAAATTATTTTTTTATGATATTTTCATCAATTAATCTCACTAATATACAAACTCAAGAATGCATTTAGATTATCAATTTTCAAATCGAGCGTCATATCAGATACAGTTATCATTTTATCAAAAATTTGAATCCTATCTTTCAATACCTACTAACAGATAATTCATTGGCTCCATACAACTACGTGCACGTATGATAGTCTATTTCGGTCTTAGACTCCAACTCTAACTCATGATTCATCTCCTCTCTCATAAAATTTTTTTTATTTTTTAAGAATATTTCACCTTTTATGCGAATATTCACGCTTGTTTAGGCGCAAAGTACCCGATTACTCGGTTCATAATCTTTTCTTTTACTTTTATTTTTTTAGAATATTTCACTTTTCATGTGAATATTCATGCTTACTTATGCACAAAATACCCGATTACTGGATCATACTCTTTTTTCACTTTTAAGACTATTGCCTTAATACCAGGCGCACCCCATTATTTTATCACCTCGAGACTATTGCCTTAATACCAGGCTCACCCCATTATTTTATTCTCACTTTTTTTTCTTAGTTTAGAGAGAGAAAACTTACTCAATCGTTATCATTTTTGTCCTTAACCTAATAAACTATTGTAAAGTGAAAAATAGATGTATATTTGCCTCAAAACTACTATTAGCGGTATTTATTTTTTGGATTTTAATCTTTTTCATAAAATTCAAAGTGTATCGTTCAATCTACTCTCCTATCCAATTTCAAATCTAAATTTGTTTCTTTATCTGTAATTAGGTTGATCTATTGATTGTAACGCCCCACTTTCCGTAGTGTGAGAAGTTAAAACGTTCGGCGTCGAATAACAACTCGACAAGCCTCAAAACAAAATATTACAGTTGCAATGAAATTTAATATGAATAACATACAGAAATAAATGATATATTTTTTTTCTTAAACAAAGAGATATCAACCTCCTCTAAATAAAATCAGCAATATGTCACTACAATAAATTATTTCTGAATAAAAGAGTTGTCTCACATAAAACTAAAATGAAGTGTCGTATGCACTTATTACAGTTTTCTAAAATGGAAGTAATTAATTAGAAATTTTATCACTCCTGTAGATCTGCCTGTTCCTTAAAGTACGTCACATCTTGTTCTGTTTCTGGAGGATCTACTTCTTGATAAATATCTGCATCAGGTCATGCATAACCAGGATCGTCAGTAAAGCGATCTAACATAACAAATAACAATAATAATTCAATATCATGGACAGACATACAAATAAGGGTAGAAGTCATTTTTATTATTATTTTTAGTTGATGTTTTTTAATTATGGTATTTGAAAATTCAGGAAAAATATGAATATAGCTGGTCTGAACGCATCCCCGTCTACCCCCGAAAAAACGGAGCAGTAATTTTGATCGGAGCTTATCACGATCCTCCCAAAATGGGAAATAGTGGCGCAGTAATGATCAGTAATTTTGATCGGAGCCTATCCCGATCCTCCCAAAATGGGAAACAGTGGCACAGTTACGTCCAGCCATCTAGTTCATATGAATCTAAATTTTTTCCAATACCCAGTGTTTGACGATTCCAGTATAAATTATTCGGTTTAGTTTAATGGATTGGTGATCATCATTAAATTTCAGTATTCTGTGGCAATAATAGTAACAGTAAAGAATAATGTACAATGCAATAGTTAATGATTTATCACCAATTCCATAGTTTTCGGTGTCTTTTCAGGTTTTACTTCCAATATGATATATAGGAAAGTGATTTACAACATAGGGAAAATGGTGCTCACTAGTAAAATATGTGCGCATTTAAAATTTTTCCGAAGTTGTCTTATCATTGCAACCCAACAGAGAAATGAGAAAAAGAAGCAGTAGCAGTAGCAAAAACAAAAGGAAAGAAGCAGTTCTAAATGCACACCCCGTACTACATAGTAAAATGATTTACAACATAGGTGTAATGATGTCCACTAGTGAAATATGTGTGCATTTAGAATTTACTAAAGTTTCCTGTAAGTTGCAGGTAGTTTTACGTGTGCCCACATACTATATAGTAAAGTGATTTACAGAATAAAGGAAATAGTGCTCACTGGTAACATGTGTGCGCATTTAGAATTTTCCAAGTTATCCTGCAAGTTGCAGGTAGTTCTAAATGCACACCACATGCTATATAGTAAAGTGATTTGCAGCTTAGGGAAAAAGGTGCTCACTGGTAAAATATGTGCGTATTTAGAATTTACTAAAAGTTTCCTGCAAGTTGCAGGTAGCTCTACATGCGCCCACATGCTAAATAGTAAAGTGGTTTACAACATGGGAGAAATGGTGCTCACTGGTGAAATATGTGCGCAATTAGAATTTTATAAATTTCCTGCAATGTTGAGGTTGTTCCAGATGCGCACCCAATACTATATAGCTAAGGTGAATTACAACATAGGGGAAATGATGCTCTCTAGTAGACTTGAGTGCATGTAGAATTCCCCCCCCCCCCCCAAAGTTATCTCCTCACAGGGAAATAGAAACGGGAAGAAGGAGAAATCAACCACCCAAAAAAAAAAATTAAAAGAGGAAAACTCTTCGATCCGACGAGGGCAGCAGCAGAGATCGACGGAGCGGAGATCGTCGACGATCACTGGTGTTGGCCACGGCCGAATCGCCTCGCTGAACCTAACCCGAAACTTCGACCGACGAGGGCAGCAGCAGAGATCGACGAAGCGAAGATCGTCGATAGTCACTGGCGTTGGGTTCGGCCGGATCACCTCGCTGACCCTACCCCGAAGCTTTGTCCGATGAGAGCCGCAGCAAAAACAGGAGCCGAAAAGGAGGAGAAAAAGAGACAGGAAGAATAAGAAGAAAATCAGCTAGTTTACGTATTAAATTGCACACATATCTGAGCCTTCTTCTTCCTTTACCAACATACCCAAGTTAGGGTTGCGGGTGATTCGGGTTGGGTACCATACATGGTTCCATTTACTGGCATACTTTGGCTGCATAGTTCATGATTATTTAACAAGAAAATTTTGAGATTCTATTTTGGTGATTTTGAGGTTCCATTTGCTGACATAGTTTGGTTGCATAGTTCTTGATAATTTCCTGCTATTTTGGTAATTTACTACTGTTTTAATTTGGCTACATAGTTTGGTGGTTTACAATTCAGTTATCTTCAATTATATGGGTTGTACAATTACATGAATTTTCGATTGCGCATTTAGAATTTCTCCGAAATCGAAATGTCAGTGCAACCAAACAGATAAAGGAAGAAGAAAAGCAGCAGCAGACGCAGAAGCAGACAAAAGAAGAAGAAGAAGAAGAAGCAGCAGCAGATGCAGAAAGAGAGAAAGAAGAAGATGAAGAAGAAGAAGAAGAAGAAGCAGCAGTAGATACAGAATATGTATAGTTGTTTTATATATGTATAAAACTAAAATTCTTCAAGTAAATATGTTTCAAATACTCATCATTCTAGTAAGCATCTATATCAAAATAATAATAATAAAATTTCTGAACCATAATAAATATCTTTCGGCAGAAACAAAACAACCACGGTTCTACCAATAAACTTAAACAGGGACAAGGAAAAATCAAAATGTTCGCTCTGTAAATTTCTTGAGCTTCAAAGATAATTGCAAAATTTCCGAAAGGCTACCGTGCACATTTATCAACAACCAAGGAATCATTGGCATGGATGATAAAAAAAAATATTTATTTTGTTCAGAAATTTAAACATCTATTGGGTATAAAATATATGTAACACAACTCCTATTTTTAAATATTATAAGGGAAACTATGCTACTGCACACTGCAATTCATTGTGTATAAAACATTGGTGCTAAAGTTTTCTATCCAGGATTAAACCTTTTAATTAAATAAAACAGAAAATATAAAAATAAATGTAGCATGTTAAAGTGAGTAAAAGAACTCACCTTAGCCGAGTCTCTTCTTTCTTCCCTTTTCCTTTCCTTACTTCCTTTCTCTCTCCTTCCAGTACGTTCTGAAATTTTCTGGGCTCCAGAGAAGAGGGAAGAACCATATTTTATTTTTTTGATATAAAATCTTGTTGGTTGAGATAAAATTTTATTGTTAAGATATAATCTTGTTTGGTTGAGATATAATCTTATTGTTGAGATATAATCTTGTTTGGTTGAGATTTAAATAATAAAGTTTTGGATAAAAATAATTATAAATTTATTTTAATCTCAACCACTTTTATATCCTCATCATAATAGAAAACAAACCCCCTTTATCTATTTATTATATATATATATATATATATATATATATTCTAGATTTTAACTTATTTTAATTTAATTTAATTTATTATTATTATTATTATTTTTAGAACTGAATTAAATGCAATAATCGAAAGGTGGTCATTACATTCTACCCCCCTTAAGAAAAAATTTCGTCCTCGAAATTTCTTTAAACTCAAATGATGTAGAGGAGTTATATTTTTACTCCAATAAGTGGGAAAACGCTCTCGAATGTCTTCCTATCGCTCCCAGGTTGCCTCCCGGTTGGAATGTCGATTCCAAGAAACCAACACAAGTGGAATTACTTTGTTCTTCAAAGTCTTCTCTATACGGTCAAGTATGGTGACCGGTTCTTCTGGATATGAGAGGTCTGGTCCGATCTCCAGTCCTGAATGGTCCACGATATGCCTCTCATCATGTACATATCGTTTTAATTGTGAGACATGGAAAACGTTATGTACTTGTTCCAGTGTAGACGGTAATACTAGGCGATACAAGACCTTGCCTATTCGTTCCAAGATCTCGAAGGGGCCGATGAATCTCGGACTTAACTTCCCACGGTTGCCAAAACAAATGACTCCACGTGTGGGCGAAACCTTCAAGAAAATTGAGCTTCCTACTTGAAATTCCAGAAACCGCCATCGGTGGTCTGCCCAGCTCTTCTGTCGATCTTGAGCTGCTCTCAGATGTTGCCGTACGAAGTTAATTTTGTCTACTGTCTGGGTAATTATTTCTGGCCCAAGTAGTTTTCTTTCTCTAATGTCGTCCCACTATAACGGTGATCTACATTTTCTTCCATATAGAGTCTCGAATGGTGTCATCTTGATGCTTGCTTGGTAGCTATTATTGTAGGTGAATTCCACCAGATGTAAGAAATCCTCCCATGATCCTTCGAAGTCAAGCATACAAGCCCTCAACATATCCTCCAATGTCTGGATAGCTCTTTCTGATTAGCCATCTGTTTCATGGTGATATGCTGTATTGAACTCTAGTTTTGATCCCAGACTATCTTGCAGTTTCTTCCAAAACTGAGAGGTGAAACGGGCATCTCGGTCTGATACAATACTAACCGGCATACCATGTAATCTTACCACTTCACGCATATACTTTTCTGCCAAAATTTCGGTGGACTGTCCTACACGAAATGGTATGAAATGCACTACTTTAGTGAGGCGGTCCACAATTACCCAAATTGCATTATTACCCTTGGGACTGCGTGGTAATGCGGTAACAAAATCCATTGTAACTCTTTCCCATTTCCACTTGGGTATGAGTAAAGGTTGAAGAAGTCCCGGTATTTTTTGATGCTCTGCTTTAACTTGCTGATAAGTTAAGCACTTGGATACAAACTTGGCAATTTCACGCTTCATTCCATGCCACCCAAAATGCTGCTTCAGGTCTTGATACATCTTTGTTCCTCCAGGATGGATAGCATAAACTGAACTATGAATCTCTTATAATACTTCCTGCCATATTTCTCCTTTGGGCATACACAACCTATTGCCCAATCGGAGAGACCCATCTGCGTGGATACATAAATCTGTCCTCTGTCCTTCTTCTACCTGTATTCGAAATCTTTGCAACTGAGGATCATCTTTCTGAGCTTCTTTAATCTTTTCCACCAGTGGTGGTTGGAGTTGTAAAGCCAGCATTTGTGCCTCAGCACCGGGTAAAATAATTTCTAATTCTAACTGCATGATTTCTTCAAGTAGCTTCTTTTGCTGAGCTAGAACCATTACCATACGCTTTCTGCTCAAGGCATCTGATACCACGTTGATCTTATCAGGATGGTATTACAAATTGACGTCATAGTCTGCCATCAATTCGAGCCACCTTCTCTGTCTCTAATTAAGTTCTTTCTGTGTGAAGATATAATTAAGACTCTTATGGTTTTGCTACCCAACAAATAATGCCTCTAAATTTTTAATGCAAAAATCACAGCTGCAAGTTTCAAATCATGTGTGGGATAGTTTTTCTCATGCGGTCTCAATTGTCTAGAAACATAAGCTATCACTCGTCCTCGCTGCATCAACACACAACCTAGCCCCCTGCCGGACGCATCACTGTATACAACCATTCCTTCGGTCCCTTCTGATACGGATAATACTGGTGCTGTTGTGAGCCTCCTTTTCAACTCATTGAAAGTTGCATCACATTCAACTGTCCAGTCGTACCCCTCTCCTTTCCTCAGGAGCATGGTCAGGGGTCCTGCAATCTTAGAAAAATCTTGCACGAACTTCCGATAATAACCTGCTAATCACAGAAAGCTTCTCACCTCTAAAACATTTTTCGGGATAGGCCAATCCTTCACTATTGAAACCTTGCCAGCATCGACTGAGATTCCATCTTGAGAAATAATGTGCCCCAAAAATGAAACACTCTTCAGTCAAAATTCGCATTTACTGAGCTTCCCATATAATTTTTCCTTCCTTAGTGTCTCCAGAACTATCCTTAAATGCTTACTGTGATTCTCTTCGGTCCTTGAATACACCAATATGTCATCTATAAACACCACAACGAATTTATCCAAATATGGAAGAAAAATTCATTCATTAAGTTCATAAAAATTGCAGGTGCATTCGTCACTCCGCATGGCATCACTAAGAATTCAAAATGCCCATATCGAGTCTGGAATGCTGTTTTAGGAATATCCGACTCCTTCACTTTCACTTGGTGATACCCAGACTTAAGATCCAACTTGGAAAATACCCTAGCACCACCAAGCTGATCGAACAAGTCATCAATCCTCGGTAGTGGGTATCGATTTTTGATAGTGACCCTATTTAATCTCCTGTAATCAATACATAATCTTTTGCCTCCATCTTTCTTCGCAGTCAAAAGTACTGGTGCACCCCAAGGGGAAGTACTTGGTCTAATGAAACCTTTAGCTTCCAACTCGTCTAATTGCATCTTCACTTCTTTTAGCTCTGCTGGACCCATTCGATATGGTGCTAGAGAGATTGGTGTGGTGCCAGGAAGAAGTTCAATAGCGAACTCCGCTGCCCTATCTGGTGGTAATCCTGAGAAATTCTCGAAGATGTCCAAAAACTCCGACACAACTGGAGTATCAGTTAGAATGGCATCCATTTGGATTACTACTCCCTCCGTAGATCGAGCTCTAAATTCTGCAGGTTCCTTGGTGCTGCTGCCCCCGATGAACTCGAACTCTGGGTGATTCGGTATCCTGAAGACAACGCTTCTTTTCCGGCAGTCAATAATTGCTTGAAAGGTACTTAACCAATCCATTCCCAATATCACGTCAAATCCGTGAGTATCGATAATTAGGAAATTAGCATAAAATTTCCTTCTACAAATTACTACAGGACACAATCTACACATTTGAGTAGAAACAATACCCTCGTTAACCGTACTTATCTTCCATCTAATGTTCAGGTTCTCACAAGGTATGGCATGTAGTGTCACAAATTTAGAGGAAATAAAGCAATGTGATGCTCCTGAGTCAAATAAGATTGATGCGGGTATATGATTGACTAGTATCATACCTACCACCACGTCATCTGACTTCTCTGCTTGCTCTGTGGTTAGGTTATATGCTTATCCACGTCCCATGTCCACTGCCTTATTCTTCTTAGCCTGCTCATAAGCTCTATTCTGAGGTGGAAGTGGTCGCCTATTCTGATTGCCATTCTGATCCCTTTGTATCTGCTGTTGTTGTTGAGGTACTGGGAGGCGAGGTGTTGACCTCATGTTTCTCCTGTGTGGACAATCCCCGATCTTATGTTCACTTGATCCACATGCTAGGCATAAGTTGTTAGCATACCGACACTCTTTGATCGTGTGTCCTGGCTTCTGACAATGTGTGCAAGTAACCTTCTGTTGCGAAGAAATGACCAGACGCTTCTCAGTATTCCTGGATGAAGTTCCTCCCAACATTTCACTGGCCGACCTCTTGGGTGCAGAAGACTGAACCCTCCTTTCCTTATTTATCACCTGCTCTATATCTCGAGCTGCATCAATAACTTCAGTATAGGTCTCCATTCTGGAGGTTACTAAATACTTCTGGATATCTATTCTCAATCCTTGCTGGAAGCGATGAGCACGATCTGCCTCATCTGATACCATGTATGGCGCAAATCGACTTAGGCGAACAAATTCTGATGCATACTCTTCGACTGTCATTCTGGCCTGCCTCAAGTTAATGAATTGGTACTCCATCTCTCTCCTGGCTGCTCTAGGAAAGAACCTTGCAAGGAAACTCGTTGTGAAAGCATCCCACGAGATTGGTTGGGATAGTCTGTTCTCCTCTGATTTCCACCAAGTCCTTGCTATATTCGTCAGTTGAATTTTGACGACACTTACTTTGTCAGCATCTGGAATCTTAGCAGCTCTTAATAAGTCTTCCATCTGCAAGAGCCACTATTCAGCTTCCAAGGCTCCTACTGTCCCTGAGAAGGTAAATGGATGAAGGCGTCTGAAATCAGATATCCCTCCAGCGCGCTGGTCCCTCGGTTCTACCACACGATCTAAGGCCGCCATCACTCCTGCTCGAAAGGCTTCGGCCTGTTGTTGTTGTGCGTCGACCATCTTACTAAGCAGTCCTAACATTTCATTGGCTTCAGTGGTGTTCGAGGTCGAGCCGGAATTTGCTCCATTCCTATTAGTCTGACGAGCCATCCTTCTGAGGAAACGGAATAATGTAAGTATTACTTTAATAAACATAATAAAAGCAAATAGATATATTTAGAAAAATCATATTTATGTGTATATATCTATATAGTCGTATTGAACCTTAAATAGTTTAGTAAAATTAAACTATTATATTTATTTATTTATTTGCCGACTGTAATGATATTCAAGTTTGCTCAAATCACTTGAACAGACTTAAAAAATCCTAGGCTCTGATACCACCTGTAACGCCCCACTTTCCGTAGTGCGGAAAGCTGAAACGTTCGGCGTCGAATGACAACTCGACAAGCCTCAAAACAAAACATTACAGTTGCAATGAAATTTAATATGAATAACATACAGAAGTAAATGATATATTGTTTTTCTTAAACAAAGAGATAACAACTTCCTCTAAATAAAATCAGCAATATGTCACTACAATAAATTATTTTTGAATAAAAGAGCTGTCTCACATAAAACTAAAATGAAGTGCCGTATGCACTTATTACAGTTTTCTAAAATGGAAGTAATTAATTAGAAATTTCATCACTCCTGTAGATCTGCCTATTCCTTAAAGTATGCCACATCTTGTTCTGTTTCTGGAGGATCTACTTCTTGATAAATATCTGCATCTGGTCATGCATAACCAGGATCGTCAGTAAAGCGATCTAACATAACAAATAACAATAATAATTCAATATCGTGGACAGACATACAAATAAGGGTAGAAGTCATTTTTATTATTATTTTTAGTTGATATCTTTTAATTATGGTATTTAAAAATTCAGGAAAAATATGAATATAGCTGGTCTGAACGCATCCCCGTCTACCCCCGGGAAAACTGAACAGTAATTTTGATCGGAGCCTATCCCGATCCTCCCAAAATGGGAAACAGTGGCGCAGTAATGATCAGTAATTTTGATGGGAGCCTATCTCGATCCTCCCAAAATGGGAAACAGTGGCACAGTTACGTCCAACCATCTAGTTCATATTAATCTAAATTTTTCCCAATTCCCAGTGTATGACGATTCCAGTATAAGTTATTCGGTTTAGTTTAATGGATTGGTGATCATCATTAAATTTCAGTATTCTGTGGCAACAATAGTAACAGTAAAGAATAATGTACATTGCAATAGTTAATGATTTATCACCAATTCCATAGTTTTCGGTGTCTTTTCAGGTTTTACTTCCAATATGATATATAGGAAAGTGATTTAAAACATAGGGAAAATGGTGCTCACTAGTAAAATATGTGGGCATTTAAAAATTTTTCGAAGTTGTCTTATCATTGCAACCCAACAGAGAAATGAGAAAAAGAAGCAGTAGCAGTAGCAAAAACAAAAGGAAAGAAGCAGTTCTAAATGCACACCCCGTACTACACAGTAAAATGATTTACAACATAGGTGTAATGATGTCCACTAGTGAAATATGTGTGCATTTAGAATTTACTAAAGTTTCCTGTAAGTTGCAGGTAGTTCTACGTGCGCCCACATACTATATAGTAAAGTGATTTACAGAATAGAGGAAATAGTGCTCACTGGTAATATGTGTGCGCATTTAGAATTTCCCAAGTTACCCTGCAAGTTGCAGGTAGTTCTAAATGCACACCACATGCTATATAGTAAAGTGATTTGCAGCTTAGGGAAAAAGGTGCTCACTGGTGAAATATGTGCGTATTTAGAATTTACTAAAAGTTTCTTGCAAGTTGCAGGTAGCTCTACATGCGCCCACATGCTAAATAGTAAAGTGGTTTACAACATGGGAGAAATGGTGCTCACTAGTGAAATATGTGCGCAATTAGAATTTCATAAAGTTCCTGCAATGTTGAGGTTGTTCCAGATGCGCACCCAATACTATATAGCTAAGGTGAATTACAACATAGGGGAAAGGATGCTCTCTAGTAGACTTGTGTGCATGTAGAATCCCCCCCACCAAAGTTATCTCCTCACGGGGAAATAGAAACGGGAAGAAGGAGAAATCAACCACCCAAAAAAAATAATTAAAAGAGGAAAACTCTTCGATCCGACGAGGGTAGCAGTAGAGATCGACGGAGCGGAGATCGTCGACGGTCACTGGTGTTGGCCACGGCCGAATCGCCTCGCCGACCCTAACCCGAAACTTCGACCGACGAGGGCAGCAGCAGAGATCAAGCGAAGATCGTCGACAGTCAGTGGCATTGGGTTCGGTCGGATCACCTCGCCGACCCTACCCCAAAGCTTCGTCCGATGAGAGCCGCAGCAAAAACAGGAGCCGAAAAGGAGGAGAAAAAGAGACAGGAAGAAGAAGAAGAAAATCAGCTAGTTTTCGTATTAAATTGCACACATATCTGAGCCTTCTTCTTCCTTTACCAACATACCCAAGTTAGGGTTGCGGGTGATTCGGGTTGGGTACCATACATGGTTCCATTTACTGGCATACTTTGGCTGCATAGTTCATGATTATTTAACAAGAAAATTTTGAGATTCTATTTTGGTGATTTTGAGGTTCCATTTGCTGGCATAGTTTGGCTGCATAGTTCTTGATAATTTTCTGCTATTTTGGTAATTTACTTCTATTTTAATTTGGCTGCATAGTTTGGTGGTTTACAATTCTGTTAACTTCAATTGCATGGGTTGTACAATTACATGAATTTTCGATTGCGCATTTAGAATTTCTCCGAAATCGAAATGTCAGTGCAACCAAACAGATAAAGGAAGAAGAGAGCAGCAGCAGACGCAGAAGTAGAAAGAAGAAGAAGAAGAAGAAGAAGAAGAAGAAGAAGAAGCAGCAGATGCAGAAACAGAGAAAAAAGAAGAAGAAGAAGAAGAAGCAGCAGTAGATGCAGAATATGTATAGTTGTTTTATATATGTATAAAACTAAAATTCTTCAAGTAAATATGTTTCAAATACTCATCATTCTAGTAAGTATCTATATCAAAAAAATAATAATAAAATTTCTGAACCATAATAAATATCCTTCGACAGAAACAAGACAACCACGGTTCTACCAATAAACTTGAACAGGGACAAGGAAAAATCAAAATGTTCGCTCTGCAAATTTCTTGAGCTTCAAAGATAATTGCAACATTTCCGAAAGGCTACTGTGCACATTTATCAACAACCAAGGAATCATTGGCATGGATGATTAAAAAAATATTTATTTTGTTCAGAAATTTAAACATCTATTGAGTATAAAATATATCTAACACAACTCCTATTTTTAAATATTATAAGGGAAACTATGCTACTGCACACTGCAATTCATTGTATATAAAACATTGGTGCTAAAGATTTTCTATCCAGGATTAAACCTTTTAATTAAATAAAATAGAAAATATAAAAATAAATGTAGCATGTTAAAGTGAGTAAAAGAACTCATCTTAGCCGAGTCTCTTCTTTCTTCCCTTTTCCTTTCCTTACTTCCTTTCTCTCTCCTTCCCGTACGTTCTAAAATTTTCTGCGTTCCAGAGAAGAGGGAAGGACATATTTTATTTTTTTTTTGACATAAAATCTTGTTGGTTGAGATAAAATTTTGTTGTTGAGATATAATCTTGTTTGGTTGAGATATAATCATATTGTTAAGATATAATCTTGTTTGGTTGAGATTTAAATAATAAAGTTTTGGATAAAGATAATTATGAATTTATTTTAATCTCAACCACTTTTATATCCTCATCATAATAGAAAACAAACCCCCCTTTATCTATTTATTATATATATATATATATATATATATATATATATATATATATATATATATATATATATATATTTCCAGATTTTAACTTATTTTAATTTAATTTAATTTATTATTATTATTATTATTATTTTTAGAACTGAATTAAATGCAATAATCGAAAGGTGGTCATTACATTGATAAAAACATATAAATATTTTTTTAGTTTTTTATTATTATTATTTCAGTTTTAAATTTTTTTAGTTAGTTACGCTAAAAACTACCCAAAGTACAAAACCGAAAAAACATGTTAAAATAAAATAAAAACTCTAAAAAAACTAAAATCTTAGAAAAACACAAAGAAAATATCCTAACCCATTCCCCCACACCTAAACTCATGTATGCTCTTATACATAAAAAAAAGGGTGGTAAAATAAGAAAACTATTATATAAATATTGTACAAATAATGAGAGTCGTAAAAAATTACGATCTCAATATCGTCACCCTATTAACACATAGAAAGCGATTACAACCTCTCGATCGCTTCTCACTTTCATAGTGTGTGTGTTTTAAACGTGAAGTGTGTGCATTATTATATCTCATCAAGCTCCTACTAGTCATGAAATTACCTATCTGTAGCTTATGTCGGCCTCGCTTTTTCTTTGTCCACATGTAAGCATTAATAATTTGATTAAATAATTCTTCTTGATAAACCTGTCAATTATCGTTAGTAACAAGCATACATGTAGAAATATCGTGAGATGAGAAGAGTGCTATATAATCAAGTGAACATAGTGGTGGCTCTTCTAACTCATGAAGTAATGTGAGTTTCTCTACAAACAAATTCTCAAAACTTTGCTCATAAATTAATGGCACACTTGCACAAGTATCATCATACATAAAATCAGTATGTGACAATTCTTCTAATAATATGAGCTCATCTTTGAATATTTGCTCAAATGAGGGTTCATCATCAGTGCAAGAGGTCGAATGAGAGTGCAAACTATGAATCATGTTGACCTCAATAAGGGAGCTCATTGTGTACTCATCCATATTAAATATGTTCAATGCCACAGTCATATTCCCAAACAATAACTTCATGAGGTTATTCCTGAAATCAATTAATGCATTTGATGTTGTAAAGAATGGTCTACCCAAGATAATGGGAATTTGATTCAATTGATTGAAAATCGGCTCAGTTTCTACAATAATGAAGTTTACAGGAAAGATAAACTCGCCGACCTTAATGAGTACATCTTCAACCATACCAAGTGGTCTCTTGATAGAACGATCAGTTAGTTGTAATGTGATTTTGATAGGTTGAATTTTTCCTAACCCTAATTGCTGATAAATAGTGTAAGGAAGCAAGTTGACACTTGCCCCAAAATCAAGCAACGCCCTATCAAATGTAGTGTTCCCAATGGTGCATGAGATTGTGGGAGAACCTGGATCTTTGTACTTGACAGGCAAGGAGTTAGAGACGATATGTGATATATTTGTAGTAAGAAAAACTTTCTCAGGAACGTTTCTTGCTCGTTTCTTAGTACATAAATTTTTGAGGAACTTCGCATAACTAGGAACCTATTGTATAATGTTAAGGAGTGGAATATTAACCTTCACCTGCTGAAATGTTTCAAGAATCTTTTCTACTTGTAGTGAAGGCTTCCTAAACCGATTGGGATATGGTGCTTTCAGCTCAGGTACAGATTCTTCGAAATGATCATTTGACGATGATGGAAGTGATGGAGATGGTCATGGAGAAAGAGGTGGAAGAGATGGTGTAGCATGCGAAATAGTAGGAGTGGGATCAAGGGGCATGGCTACATTATTGTCCACTTGCTTGCTAGATCTAAGCGTGTGAATGGCATTGCATTGGTGAATATGCGCCTGATTGGAGTTTGAGAATCTGGCATTAGGGTTCATTATGGGTTGACTTGGAAAGGTACCCTGACCACGTTCACTCATCTGACTCGCTAATTGTCCAACCTGTTGCTCTACATTCTTAATAGATTGAGAGTTCATGAGCAGTTTTGACCTGTACTTTGAATAAAATCAGTTGACACTTTCATAAGATTTTGCATGTGTGTATCAAGATTGGACATGTGCGTGTCAAACTTGGAATGAGACTTGAGAAGATTTTCAACGTACTTCTCAAGTGACTGAAATCGCTTTTCTTGTTCATTATTAGACCCATGTTTTGGATGTGAGTGGTTTTGTGCAGGTGGTCTATTCTGATTGTTCCCATAATTTGAAGCGTTTGGGTGTTGATAAACACCCACATTTAGTTTTGAAAACTGACCAGTGGCTGGAGGTTGCATATTAGGGTTAGGGGCCCCTTGATATTGCCTCTGACCCCATGAGAGATTTGGATGGTTCCTCCAGCCAGGATTATATGTAGGAGCGTATGGATTGTTCACGGGTTGCTAATATAAGGCGTTAGCCTGTTCAAGTGTGGGACCCTTGAGATTCGTTAATAATAGACACTCCTCCATAACGTGATTTGGAGTTTGGCAATTAAAAATGTGGGACTTTGGATTTGATTCACTTGATCCACCGGTGGAGCACTAGGAGTCTCCAGTGCTTCAATCTCCTTATCAGGGCTGCAATCTTAACTTCGGCAGCTATAGAGCTGTCGATGCTATACATCCCACCCTTATGTGTAGTAGTTGGTGCACTGGGTTTCTCAGTGGGACTCTCCCACTGCATAGTCTTCCACGATAAGTCCTCAAGAAAGTCCCATGCTTCATCCTCGTTCTTTCTCATGAACTCCCCCGACACATGGACTCAAGAAGAGTTTTGGATGTGTAATCGAGTTCTTCGTACACGATTTGACAAAATCGCTACTTTTCTATCGCATGGTGGGGGCATTGAGCTAAAAGATTCTTGAAGTGTTCCAAGTATTTCCAGAAGGGTTCTCCTAGCACTTGACGGAATTGATTGATTTGATTTCGTATACTTACCATCTTATGCGTGGGATAATACTTCTTAAGAAACACCGTAACGAATTCATCCCAAGTAGTGATTGAATCAGTAGGCATATTGTACAACCACTTCTTGGCATTATCATTAAGTGCAAAGGGAATGAAGTGGAGCTTAATTGCGTCCTCCGATAAGTGCTGCAGTTTATCATCACGCATACTTCCTGAAATTTACTGATAAAAAGATATACATCCTCTGAATCAAAACCAGTGAATTTAGAAAGCATACTGATATACTGCGGCTTCAACTAATAGTAATTACCCACTGTGTGTGGAAGTTTTATGCATGATGGAAGTGATGTGCGCATGGGTAATATCGATCCTGAAGGATCGGGATTGGTTGATCCATCTTGGCATCTAATTAGTATCATATTTTATATTTTTCCTCCCATATTTTATCTATTTTTGTATATAAATAATTACTACTCGGGTATATTTAGTATGTTTTTATAGGTAATAAAAGATTCGAAAGGAAATAAGAAGAAGATACAAATTTATCAAGAATATGAGCAAGAAAGTTAATTAAGGCGAAGGCAGAAACTCAAGTGCAGCAAGTAGAAAGTTCAAGAACATATTTGGTGAATATAAAGCTTGAATTAGATATTTTTATGTAAGGAAAATTTGTAGAGCTCAGAATTATTTTCGAAATGAGTCCAAGAACAGCTCAATCTGAGTTTGTATGCAAACGTTATGGCTATTTTACTGAAGCACTACAGAGTAGAAAATCCGATCCAACAGGCTACGGGTCTGTTGAACTTAATTTTGGATTTTGAACCCGAAAATTAGTATTTTATGCCATCTATTCTCAACCATTGGTTTCTAATACCTATGTATTGGATTAAGATTATATATCTTTAGATTAGTTTGTGTTGGATTAGGATCATATCTTTTGTATTGAATTTGAGTAGGAGTAGGATTGTATTTAAATTATAAATACCCCATGAATCCTTGTAAATAAAATGAGAGCTTTTTTAGATTTAATTTTGGATGTACTTTTAATTAATAAAATTAGCATTTTGCTGAAAGGGTGACGGCCACAATACCGGACTTTAGAGGTAATTCTCTTCGTTCTTCAACTTTTTCTTAGTTAATTTATTTTAACTGCTTTCTAATTTAGATTTATTTACTTTCTAGATTCGATTTAATTGCATTCATGAATAAAAAATTGATTTTGATTGTTAGAAATATGAGTAGCTAATTTTGCTTAGCTCTAGGATGTAGATGAAATTAGGATTCACCATGTAATTATTCTCTAGAATTTTCTTCTTAAATAAAATAATAAACATATGATTTTCCGTGAAAAGATTAAAATAAAAGAAATCGTATATTAATACTTTGATAGATTATACTTGAGTTAAATTTCTTGATAACCTATACTTAGTTAGGGCTTGGAATTGTTGGTTTTCATCTTTATCATAAATTTATCTAATGATTTAGTTTATTTTTATAAAAAGTAGTATATTTAATGAGTTATACTTGCACACCACTTGATAGCTCATACTTAGAGCACTTTAAACAAAGATTAAACTAAAAAATTACCTTTTTATGATAGAAGAAGATAATAGAAGTAAATATATTATTGGAAACTAATGGATTCTAGATCTTAGGCTAATTAGATTAACTCAACTTCAAACTAGAATCTTTAGTTAGTCCGTTAGGCTGTAGAATTCGTAAGAATTGCAAAACACATGAGATCTCTATGGGACGACCTGTATAGCGCTACAACCGACACTGTACGCTTGTAGTTAAATTATCACATCAAGTTTTTGGCGCCGTCGCCAGGGATCAGTAGTGTTTTCCTTTCTTTTTCTAACGTTTTATGGGTTAATAGTGTGTGTTGAGTGTGTATAGATCTTGAACTTCAGATACAGGAAGCAAAAAGGGAAGAAAAGAGTCTCGGAAGTGCACTGCAAAGACGAGAGAGGTAAATTCATTGATTTTGCCGCTAAATAGTGGTAATTACCACTAATTAGCGGTAATTTTAGAGAGTTTCTCCCCCAAATTTTATCTAATTCTGTATTTAGGGTTCCTAGTTTTGTAAAAAAATATTAAAAAATATATAAAAATAAAATTTCAATTTTTTATTTTTCTTATCCATCTCTTTCCCTCTCCACCTTCTTCAAAATAATAAAAAAAATTTAAAAAAATATTTCAAAATCCAATTGGTTGCTATCATTGTCATGATCCATATCATAATTATTATCAGTGTTCATGATAGGAAGTTTGTTAGAATTAGGACATAATCAGATTCACAACACATATAATGAACCTACGAGCACTTCTTATACACAAAATTATAATTATGAATGGATGAATAATTCTAATTTTGCATATAATCAAGAGATATACCAAGAAAGTCATCAATCTGATCCCTTCTTTATAGACTATTCATTTTCATATTCTATATTCAATCATGAACAAGATACTCAATTGAACATGTTAGAAGAAAAATTAAAAAAATTAGAAGCGAGGTATGTATGTCATGAGAATTTACATACAATCCCTTCATATATATCATCAAATATGTATGCAGATATATCATATCTTTCTTCAAATTTTACTCATGATCTCGAGATGCAATCATTTTAGGAAATAAGAAAAATTATGATCATGAGTCTGAGGAACGAAGACGTAGAATAGAGTAAGATATAGAAAGTTTGCTAAAATCATCCTCTCAAACTGTATCATCCTCTCAAACTGTATCTTGTATGGAAGATTTGCTCAAAACAATTTCTCAAACTAAACTTTTTGGCGATTAACCATCTAATAGTTTGAACATATCTTACTCCAACGAGAAACCACTTCAGTTATCTTTTGAAAAGATATGATTCAAAATGAGTTAAATAATTTTGTGCATGATGAGTTTATAATTCAACATTGTAATCAACCTATTTTAGACCATTGTGACAATAATTATGAAAAATTGATGATAAAGAAAATATTTTGCTTTATTATTTACCTCATGGTGAGCTTGCTAATGACACATTATCATTTGATGCTTTTAATGAAAATTGTGAAGAAATTTGTGAAGAAGAATTTTTATCCCTTCATAATACTTGACTGATAATAAGTCTACTAGTATGTCATTTTCTTTTGAGAATTTTGATGACAGGATTGAAGAAAATTTGCATGACAAGCCCATAATAATTGAAGAATAGAAGGAACATCAAAAGAAAGAGGTCATGGTACCTAATGATTTGGAAGGACGATCCAAAATCAAGCTCATGATTCTGCTACATCAACGTGAGTATGTTATTTCACATGTTGATAAAACCAAAATACTTACTGTCATGAAAGATACTCGTGTATGAACGGTAAAGGTATGCTTTCTAATCTCAAAACTTTACTATTGAATAAAAGAAAGAAGGGTAGAAATAAATTGAGAAAAATAAAAAATAAGATGGAGAGATTAAATGCAAAACTGACGAAAAAGCTAAGTTCATCCATATTAAAATGTAGAAGGACACACTATGAGAGTAGAAAGCGATCAAGAGGTCGTAACCATTTGAATTTTCTAACAAGTGTATAATATTTGTATAATAGTTTTCTTATTTATTTTACAACCGTTGGTTTGTGTATGAGGGCATACATGAGTTTAGATTTGGTGGAGTGGGTTAGGATATTTTCTTCGTGTTTTTCAAGGATTTTTAGTTTTTCTTAGAATCTTTATTTTATTTTTTTTTTGATTTTTTGGGTTTCTTTATTTTGGGTAGTTTTTAGGGTGACAAACTAAAAAAATTAAAAAAACTGAAAAAACTGAAAAAAAACTGAAAAAATATAAAAAAATTAACAACAAATTTATGTATTTTCATCAATAGATCAACCTAATTACAGATAATGGAACAAATTTAGATTTGAAATTGGTTAGGAGAGTAGATTGGACGATACACTTTGAATTTTATGAAAAAAATTAAAATCCAAAAAATAAATACCGCTAATAGTAGTTTTGAGCCAAGTATACATATATTTTTTACTTCACAATAGTTTATTAGGTTAAGGACAAAGATGATAACGATTGAGTAAGTCTTCTCTTTCTAAACAAAGAAAAAAAGTGAGAATAAAATAATGGGGTGAGCCTGGTATTAAGGCAATAGTTTTGAGAGTGATAAAATAATAGAGTGCGCCTGATATTAAGGCAATAATTTTAAGAGTGAAAAAGAGTATGATCCAAATAATCGGGTAGTTTGCGCCTAAGTAAACATGAATATTCGTATGAAAGGTGAAATATTCTAAAAAAAAAGAAGAACAAAAAGAAAAGAGTATGAACCGAGTAATCAGGTACTTTGAGTCTAAGCAAGCATGAATATTCGCATGAAAGGTGAAATATTCTTTTAAAAAAGAAAAAAAGAAAAAAAAATTGATATGATAGAGGAGATGAATCATGAGTTATAATTGGAGTCCAAGGCCGAAATAGACTATCACAAGTGCACGTAGTTGTATAGGAGCCAATGAATTATCTGTTAGTAGGTATTGAAAGATAGGATTTAATTTTTTGATCAAAATGATAAGTGTATCTTATATGACGCTCGATTTGAAAATTGATAATCTAAATGCGTTCTTGAGTTTGTATATTAGTGAGATTAATTGATGAAAATATCATTAAAAAGGATTTTTCTTTCTTTTGTATAAAATTTTTGTCTTTCTTGTTTTCTGGTTATCCTTATTTTTCTTTTCTTTATTTCTTAATCGATTTTCTTCATGAATTTTATAGGTATATTCACTGCAAACCTCATGAGACAATACTCGTCCACTAGGGTAACTTATGGGTTTAAAGGCTTAGTGCACGTGCTAAGTGCAATCGTAATTCTTACGAAAGTGAGTTAGGATTTTTCTTTTTTTTTGTAGGGTTAGGTTTTGCTCGAAAACTAGTAAAAGATAGGTGTGGGATGTGATTAGTATCATATTTTGTATTTTCCTCCCATATTTTATCTATTTTTGTATATAAATAATTGCTACTCGGGTATACTTGGTATATTTTTATAGGTAATAAAATATTCGCAAGGAAAATAAGAAGAAGATGCAAATTTATCAAGAATATGAGCAAGAAAGTTAATTAGGGTGAAGATAGAAATTCAAGTGCAGTAGAAGAAATTTCAAGAGCATATTAAGTAAAGATAAAGCTTGAACTGGAAATTTTCATGTAAGGAAAATTTGTAGAGCTCAGAATTATCTTCAAAACGAGTCTAAGAATAGCTTAATCTGAGTTTGTATGCAAAAATTATGCCTATTTTACTGAAGCACTGCAGAGTGGAAAATCCGATCCAACGGGCTACGGGTCTGTTGAACTTAATTTTGGATTTTGGATTTGAAAATTAGTATTTTATGACATCTAATCTCAACCATTGGTTTCTAATACCCATGAATTGGATTAAGATTATATATCTTGAGATTATTTTGTGTTGGATTAAGATCATATCTTTTGTATTGAGTTTGAGTAGGAGTACGATTGTATTTGGATTATAAATATCCCATTAATCCTTGTAAATAAAAGGAGAGCTTTTTTAGATGTGTTTTTAGTTAATAAAATTAGGATTTTGCTGAAGGGATAATGGCCACAATACCGGACTCTAGAGGTAATTCTCTTTGTTCTTCAATTTTTCCTTAGTTTATTTTAATTGCTTTCTAATTTAGATTTATTTGCTTTCTAGAATAGATTTAATTATGTTCATGAGTAAAAATTTGATTTTGCTTGTTAGAAATATGAGTAGTTAATTTTGCTTAGCTCTAGGATGTAGATGAAATTAGGATTCACCATGTAATTACTCTCTAGAATTTTTTTCTTAAATAAAATAATAAAGATATGATTTTTCCATGAAAAGATTAAAATACAAGAACTTGTATATTAATATTTTGATAAATTATACTTTAGCTAAGTTTCTTGATAGCCTAAACTTAGTTAGGATTTGGAATTGTTGTTTTTATCTTTATCATAGATTTATCTAATGATTTAGTTTCTTTTTATGAAAAATAGTACTTTTGAAGAGTTATGCTTACATCCCACTTGATAACTCATTCTTAGGGCACTTTAAATAAAGATTAAACTAAAACATCATCTTTTTATGATAGAAGAAGATAATAGAAGTAAATATATTATTGGAAACTAGTGGATTCTAGATTTTAGGCTAATTAGATTAATTCAACTTCAAACTAGAATCTTTGGTTAGTCTGTTAGACTATAGAATTAGTAAGAATTGCAAAACATCTGAGATCTTTATGGGACGACCTGTATAGCGCTACAACCGACACCGTACGCTTGTAGTTAAATTATCATATCAGCATCCATGAGCAAATCTGATTTCACTAATCGACCAAATTGATCACGGGTTCAATGTGGCATGAACCAGCTACCGTGAGTGTATGCGTAAATTTTCTAAACTAATGCAAGAAGTGGAGTGTGGTGGAGAGATAAAACGGTGGAATAGATATTATCAAATAGAAAATGTGATTCCTACTATGCCCAATATTTTTGTTTTTTTTATATATATTTTTTATAGGATCAGAGAAATAAAATACAGAACTGGAGAAAATTTGGGTTCAGATAGTACCTGTACGGCCGCCAAATGGCGGTGTTTTCTGCCAAATAGCGGTAGGAAAAGAGGGTCTAACTCTCTGCTTTCTGCTGTTTAGTCCAAAGACTCTTCTGATCCCTTTTGTCTTCATGTATTTGTAATTTCTATTCTTTGCACACTCAACACACACTGTTAGCACTTAAAACATTTAGAAAAAGAAAGAAAAACACCGTCGATCCCCGGCAGCGGCGCCAAAAACTTGATGTGATAAATTACTACAAGCATACAGTGTCGGTGTAGCGCTATACAAGTCGTCCCACAGAGATCTCAGGTGTTTTGTGATTCTTACTATTTCTTTAGTTCTAGTGGATTAACTAAGAGTTTCTAAATTGAGGGAAGATTGGTTCTAAGTTCTAAATATTAGTCTAGAATTTCAAATTCATTAGAATAATAGCCTAATAGTGAATTATCGCTTTCTTCCTAACTTTTAATTATGCATGGTCAAGTAACATATTAAAAGATGATCTTTTTAATTTGATTTTAATTAAATGCCCCTAAATATGACCTATCAAGTGATGTGTAAGTATAGAGCATTAAGAATAACACGTTTCTTAAAAACAAATTATATGAAGTAGAAAATCTTATAAACAAAAATAAAAAAATAAACTTCAAACCCTAATCTAAGTATAGGCTATCAAAAGACCGAACTTAATTATAACCTATCAAAGAAATTAGATTTATAAGTTTATTCAATTCAATTTATTTATAGGAAAATCTTGTTAATAATTTTAGAAATAAATAAAGAATATGAATTCCAAATTTTATCTAAGTATAGATTATCAAAATATTAATTAAGCATAATCTATCAAAAATTATGATTTACGAACTCTATCTTTTATTTATTTATAGAAACCATAACTTTATTTCTTTTGGGAAGAAGATGAGATAAATCCATATTAGATCTATTAAACTAACTTCATCTATATCCTAGGGCTAAATAAAATTAGTTACACATAATTCTAGTAAGCAAAATCTTATTTTTATTTATGAACGCAATTAAATCTAATCTAGAAAGCGAATAAATATATACTAGAAAACAATTAACTGTATTTAAAACAAACAAACAAAGATTATAAAGCAATGGCGTACCTCTGGAGTACGGTATTGTGGTCATCACCCCTTCAGCAAAACTCTAATTTTATTAATAAAAAACGAGTACAAAAATTACATGATCTCCCTTTAGAATACAAGAATACGGCCAATATATAGGTTTCTGAAATCGAACCTCTAACAGAGCTGAAAAACTAAAAAATTACAACAAAACCACCGAAGAAAAATCAGCGTGTGGGTCCACCTTGGAGCCACTATTTGGTGGCTAATGCCGCCATTTGGTGGCTAATGCCGCCATTTGGCGGCTAGAATATGTCCAATTGTTATGATTTTTCTCCTGCACGAGTCTCTTGTCATGTACACTTGATTTTCCTGACTGTATTTGACTTTAACTCTCTGTAATATTTTAATCTTGTAGTTTTACTCTCATTGAGCTCTTTTCTGGACTTGATTTCCTAATCCGGCTCTGATTCATGTCATCTCTTTGTATGAATCGGATTACCTGAAAAAGACACTAAAAATACTCGAGTAGTATTTATTTATATACACAAATAGATAAAGTATGGGAGGAAAAATACAATATATGATCCTCATCACATGTTATCATGAAATAAATGAATATTATTAAACTTGTCATCATGTTAGCATGAAATATACAATATTAAGGAAACTCATGACTTATCAAATATTAGCGTCTTTAATTGAGGGTTGTACTATGTAAAGAATTAAATGACAGAAATTGAATAAACTGAAATCCATGTTAGAACTTCATGCTACTAATGTGGCATCAGATTCGCGTTTCACCTAGTAAAAACTTGTGTTGCATGTGCAGACCCGCATTTGGGTGCTAACAAGGATAATAACTATCCTATAAGATTCTAAAATAAAAACGCGACCCTCTAGGTCCCATGTTTAGTTATATTCAGTTTTAGTCATGAGCTTAGAACATAAATGCAGATTTCCTCATAATTGTTGATCCGCATTTCAATTTATTTGGTATTAGATTTAATTTTTAAAAGCCTTCAAGGCTCAAATGTGACTCTAAGTTAGAAATATGAACTAAATCTGCGTTTTTCCTAAACGCGACCTTGTGTTTGAAATATAACTAAATCCGCATTTTGAATTCATAGTGACACCTTTCTTGTAACTAATCCGCGGTTTCTATTTACTCAGAAGCCTTGTGGGCCCCAGGGGGATCCTATGTGGCTGGACCCGTGTTTTATCTAAACTGTGATCCTAAGTTTGGAGTAGGGTGAGATCCACATTTCTCTCAAAACGGGACTTTATAAGTCATCCGCGGATTTCTCAAACGCGACCTTATTAGTTTGTACGGATCTCCTCCAGACAAGGTTCTTGTTTTATCTTATTAGCAGCAATACTTGTTTATTCAGACCCGAGTCTAGTCATAAAAGGGATAACATTGTGTTCTCAAGATTTTAAACAGGAAACGCGACCTAAGGGGTTATTCGCAGATTTCTCATGATGATAAAGATCTGCGTTTTTAGTTCAAATGTGACCCTTCTAAGACCTACATTTTATTGTACCTAAGAACAAAGCCATTCTCTTGATTCAGCTAAGGCTAAGCGCAACTTTCAGCCACTTTCCAAGATCTTTATAATTCGCATTTTTCTTTTTCTAGAGAGAGATTCATCTTCTCGTTATTATAGAACCAAAACGCGACTTCTAGAAATCCGCATTTTGTTGTTTTCAAAAGGAATTTCAATCTCTGGACCCTACTAAGGCCAAACACGACCCTTAGGGTTCCGTGTTTACTTTTTAGAGGATTTCCTCCTCAATTTGGGAATTTGTCTAACACTTTGAGCATTGATTCTGCACAATTCTTATGAATCAATTTGTGAATCACATGATTTCAACTCATGAACAACATAATCTTCAATTATCAGTATCGATTAACAATTCTCAAAATCTTAACCTAACATGCTCAAATTTTAATAGATCTAGATGATCCAAAATCATCCATAAAAGTAATTTATGTGCACACATACAAATCAAATGAAAATCCAAGAAAGAACAAAGAAATAAAGTGTTACTTGTCTCAAATTCTCAATCTCTTTGATTTAGAAAATTTCTTTTTTTTTCCGCGAACCAGTAGCACCAAAGATTAGAAAGTGATTTTGTTTTGTTATTTTATAAAAGTTCTCTTTTAGAGAATGAGGTTATATATATGCCTAAGGGCAATTTGATAACTTTGTCCTATAGCCTAATCCCTATGCTTTTATATGTTAGGTATGTGTCCTATTAGAGTGTCACCATACTCTCCTTCTTTCAACACACCACTGACTTAGCTCAAGGGATGTGTCCTTAGAAACTTAGTTAAATTTAGAGGTGTATAAAAAAATCTTTAATTTCAATAATTTATTATTTAATAAACTTGAGAATGTTATTTAGAGTAGCAAAAAAATTTGGAGTATCACAACATGTCTAATGCAATTAAAGACTACTGCTCAGAGCATGACATTAGATATGAGAAAACAGTTCCTGGTATCCCCACAGCATAATAGTGTGGCAGAGAGGATGAACCGCACCATTATTGAAAAGATTAAAAGTATGTTAAGGATGGCTGGTTTGCCCAAATCATTATGAGGTGAAGTTGTTCATACTGCTTGCTACCTAATCAATCGGTCTTCATCAGTTCTTTTGAGTTTTGAGATTCCGCAGAAGATGTGGATAGGGCAGGATGTTTCCTATTCTCACTTAAAGGTATTTGGGTGCAAGGCATTTGCATATATGTTTAGGGAACAACGGTTGAAGCTTGATGATAAAGTCAGTCTTTGCATTTTTATTGGTTATGGGGATACGGAATTTGGCTACAAACTATGGAATCTAGAAAACAGAAGATCATTAGAAGTAGAGATGTGGCTTTTTATGAAAATCAGAACATAACAGATTTGGAGAAGTATGAGAATACAAGACGTATTGTTGGAGATGTTCCTGACCTTATACCTGTCTCTTTGTCTCCAAATGGTGCCACTCAGTAGAGAGAGACACATATTAACAGACATGCTGATGAGTCAGCAGTGGTTGAGAAAGACAATTCAAAGGATATTGAGCAAGGAGAGCAACCTACTCCATCGGTACCTCAGGTTAGAAGGTCTACCAGAGGGCATCATCCATCAGTCAGGTATTCTGAATCAGATTATATTTTATTAACTAATGAGGAGGAGCCAGAAAGCTTTCAGGAAGTGCAGTCTCATAAGGACAATCAAAGTAAGATGAAGGCTATATGGGATGAGATGAATTCTTTGTAGAATTGAACTTGAGAGTTAGTGGAGCTTCCTAAAGGCAAAAAGACATTGAAAAACACACGGATGTTCAAGCTGAAGAAAAATGGTGAAAAGATAGTGAAATATAAAACTCGATTGGTTATGAAAGGCTTTAGTCAGAAGAAAGACATTGACTTCGATGAAATATTTTATCCATTTGTCATGATGACTTCCACTCGAATGGTTTTGGGTTTAGTAGCCAGTTTGAATCTTGAACTTGAGCAATTAGATGTGAAAACTGCCTTTCTTCATAGAGATTTGGAGGAAAAAATCTACATGGTTTAGCCAAAAAGTTTTGAAGTCAAAGAAAAATAACACATGATTTGCAAGTTGAAGAAGAATCTGTATGGGTTGAAGTAGCCTCCAAGGCAATGGTATAAGAAGTTTGACTCTTTCATGGCGGGTCATGGTTATGCACGGATAGAAGCAGATCATTGTATGTATGTTAGAGAATTCCAGAGCAGTATCTTCATTATCCTTCTACTATATGTAGATGACATATTGATAGTGGGGCAAATTATTCAACTGATTCATAGTTTGAAAGCATATTTGTCCAAGTTCTTCAACATGAAGGATCTTGGTTCAGCACAACAGATTTTGGCGATACATATTTATTGTAATAGGAAAATATGTAGAGCGAGTGTTGGAGATATTTAACATTAAGAATACTAAACTTGTTGGGACACTACTTTGTAGTCACTTTAAACTCAGTAAGAAAACTTGTCCATCAATAAAAGAAGAGAATGAAAGCATGGCAGCTATTGCTTACTCCTCTACGGTTGGGAGTTTGATATATGTTATGGTTTGTACTGGTTAGATATAGCTCATGCAGTCAGAATAGTCACAAATTTCTTGTTAATCCTAGTAAGGAGCACTGGGAGGAATAAAATCTATCTTCAGATACTTGAAAGGTAGCTCCAAAATATGTTTGATTTTTGGACGTTTAGAACCAACTTTGGAGGGTTATACTGATGCAAGTATGGCGGGTGATCTGGATGGTAGAAAATTTACTTCAAGATTTTTATTTACTTTTGTAGGGGAGCTGTATTTTGATAGTCCAGATTGCAAAAGTGTATTGCTTTATGTACAACAGAGGCTGAGTATATTGTAGCAGCTGAAATAGGAAAAGAAATGCTTTGGATTAAATGACTTCTCCAAGATTTGGTTTTGAAGCAAGATGGGTTTGTAGTTCATTGTAACAGTCAAAGCGCAATAAACTTGAGCAAGAATACTATTTACTATTTGTGGACGTAACACATTGATGTGATATACCATTGGCTACGATAAAGAGTGGCAGGACGATTGATACTGTTGAAAAAAAAAATTCATACTAAAAAAAATCTAGTTGATATGATGACAAAAAGTTGTGACTAGAGAGAAGTTTAAGTTTTGTCTCGGTCTGTCCAAATGGATTCAAACTAATATATTAGAAGTCAGTTTCCTTCCTAAGTAGGTTGAAGGGGGAGATTGTTATGGGTGTGTAGCCCACAAGAGGCCCTAATTTGATTTTCCTACAATGAATCAAACTAGGATCCTATAGTTTGAATTTCCTAAAATAAATCAAACTAGAATTTTATAGTTTGAGTTTCCTAAAATAAATCAAACTATGATTCTATGGTTTGAGTTTCCTAAAACAAATTAAACTAGGGTAATAAGATTTATATAAATAGAAAAAAGGGGATTACTATCTTTCAACCCTCTTTCTTTCAACCACAAGCTAAGAGAAGAGCTGTCGTAGATAAAGGAAAAGAAAAGAAGAAGAAGAAAAACAGAGAGAGTTTTTCTTCTTTTTTTTCAATATTCAAGTGTAGTTTTCAAACAGAAGCAAATTGGGGTTTTCTTTGAGAAGGTTTTCTGGATGCTTTATCAATTGGGAGTTAGAGTATTCAGATTGGGGATCTCGCTGCAGTTTGGATTTCGTCATCCTGGATTTGTGATGAGATTGTAATTTTCTCAAGAATTGATATTGTAGATTTCCAATTTGTTTAAACTCAATTTTTGGGCATAAAGTTAAGTTATTGTAAACCCTATTTTATTATAGTGAATTTATTTCGGAGTTGTCCTATGCTTTTTTCCCTTCACATAGAAGACTTTTTCCGAATTTTCGGTCTGTTCTCTTTGCTTGATTTTTTTTTCTCACTTTATTTACTTGGATTTATTATTTAATGTGCAGACGGAAGTTTGACCCCAACAATTTTCATTCGCGCACTATAATGTAGGCTTTCCATTACATACAACATACAACGATGTATGAGTGTGCCGTTAGTAATGCATTCCATTTTTTAAAAATAGCTAAAAACACAAAGTATTACATAAAATCCTGGCTGTGAGCTTCGCTTAGGAGCTTGAAGACTCATGTACATGTGGATTGCCTCCTTCCATGAGAAGGTTGGTCATGAGCTAGAAGCGGTTATCGATCTAAGTTGCCACTTGTGTCTTGAATTGTCGAGTGAATTTTTAAAGCTACTCTAAAGTGATGAACCAATGGATGGTTGGTGAGCCATCCCGAGACCTTTTAGATTAGCATATTGGCCAACTCCTCTCACCAAAAAGGTGGCAACTCAATTTGATTGCGCTTGAGTATTTGTCATTTCAGGAGAATCCATTAGTTTTGCATTGATAGTGCTAATATTGTTGTAAAAAAAGGGGGGCCTTAGCAAGCCAGATAGTGAGAGAGATGGGCTTAATGACACTCCCAAACTAATCCCCAAGTGTGTAACTTTTCAACTGACACCTGTACTGCTGGGCATCAACTGAAATCCTTTTGACACTCAAGTCTGCTAGATGTATATATTAAACAAACAGTTAAAAATAAGTAGAAGAAAGAGATTATGAGCATAGATGTAACGTCCCGCATCTCAAAGTACGGATAGCGTTCGGTGACATATCATAAATAAATACGCCAAGCCTAAAACACATAAATATATATGTACAACTGTCACAAATACATACACATATACCATAAAATAACAATATGGATTTAAAAAATAATACGTTTCTTTCATAAATAAAGATCAATACGAGTTTATAGGAGGGCCAAACAATCTTTATTAAATCATCAAAAAGTTTAAGTAAACGAAAGAAAAATGAATAATAAAGTTTCTTTAAAAAATAGAAAACAAACTAGAAGGTCTCTATCGTGTCCCTCCTACAGCAAATACACTTATTGAGAATCTGCTAACTCCTTAAAATATGATTACAACTGTGGTGGGTCTTCCTCTTCGTTAACCTGCAAATAAGTATCTGCGCGTGCCAAATCAGGGTCGTTAGAATGACCTTGCAAGTGCTACAAAAAAATGGATAATAACACACAGACACACTATGGGTGGTCATATGTACACATATGTATGAAATAAGTGATATAGAAAATATACGACATGATAATAAAAAAAATGTCTAATAGATTGATTTATGAATTTAATATACTTGTTTTGAATATAATAGTGGTCAACATAGTATATGCATGTTCTGAATGATATGATAGCAAATATAAAAAAGATGAGATAAATATGCATATAAAACTTCTTATATCTTATTGATGTCTAATACGAATTAGTTTGGACTATTAGAAAGAAAGACCACATATTTTAAGAGGGTCCCGTACATACCCGAGACCACGACCCCATGACTCCTGGTACTGCTTCAGGACGTACCGCTAGATACTCAAGAATAATAGACAAGCATATGCTCCGGACCAAAATCCTATAATCATGACATGACGGTGATCCAGTAGTCACCCGGAACCTCCATGGTAGGTTCCTAAGTTCGGCTGCGCAACCTAAAAATATATATCTCTCAAAATACATGTTCAAGTTCCTCCGTTTAGTTCCCCATACCCCGTTATTATATTCCATATTCTAAGAATAACAATTCTATAAATAAGCATGTAAATAACAATATAAAATAAATATGCACACGTGTGTATATATATATATATATATATATATATATATATATATATATATATATTGGTTTCACTTATGGTGAAATTGTCACATGATGAACTTGTTACAAAGATGAAAACGATCAATTTAATCCATCATATTTGAAAATTCAAATCTAGTACAATGGACATATAATATTTATAAATTTTGTACACATGTACAAGTGCACACATATATATAGTCTGTGTTTGTGTCTTTTTTTTAGGAAGAGGCATACATGTCTATTTTAAAGAAATACATTCATATATTTTTTTTCTAGAATTTATTTTCGTAAATAAAAGGGATGATAGAGCAAATATCTAATATATATATATATATATATATATATATATATATATATATATATATATATATATATATATATATATATATATATATATATATATATATATATATATATATATATATATATATATATATATATATATATATTAGAAAAGCCTATGCCTAATAGGTCAATGAAAGTATATAAAAAAAATAGATTAAAAAAAGTGTTTGTATATTTGAAAATAATAGAATTATTATCACAATACATCATGATACTGTAGAGAAAATGTTATTGAATTAGCTTAGATACAATTAATGATCCGTAATAGAACTCCTTAATAGTTAAGATAATCCGCAAGCAATATATATACAAAATAAAATCATTAAATCTCTTTTTTTTTTTTACGATTACATAAGGTAATAATCTATTATAAAAGCTACTAATAAGCACGCCGGTGGCATCTCAACGGATAAGAAAAATTTATATTGAGGCATAAAAATAATGAATGGCAAACCTATTAACAAATAATAAAATTGTACACATTGAATCTTGACACTATGAGGAAAAAGATTAAAACAAATACTTAGATAAATAATTTAATTAATTTTTTTTCTTTTTTTATTTTTTTTCGTTTCCAATTTCTGTTCAAATGAACATAACATGTTCTATTCATTTGAACAGAATATTGTTTTTTTTTTTTTGGTTTGCCCAAAATCTTAATTTAATTTTATTTTATTTTATTTTGAGTTTGCCTCTCTATTCTGTGAAGAGAGGGCTCAAATTCTCTCTTTTTTTATTTTTTTCTTTTTAAAAAATATCTAAGTCAAATAAAGCAATAGAGAAAAGTGACAATAATACACTTATCTTGATTTAAATTAACTACAACATAGAACAGAGGAAAGGAACAAAATATTGTGAATAAAAGAGCACTCCATTTGTATGTTAAAATGATATAAATTTTGATATAGAGTTAGCACTTGCACCAACATAAATATTCAGGAAAAAAAAATTAAGTTCTTGATTAAAAAAAAAGAATATAGGAGAATCATAAAATGATAAGAAAGCGCTTGCCTCAAAAATAAAAGCTCCACTTGAAAATTGGCTACTAATGATTTGGATCATGTTTTGTTATTTTCCTCCTTTTTCCCCTCTTCTACCCCCCCCCCCCCCCCCCCCTCCCCCCCTCTCTCTCTCTCTCTCTCCTTCTCTGTTTTTTTTTTTTTTTGCTATTTTTTTTGTTCTCTTCTGTGCTCGGTGGCAGAGGAGAAAAAGACGTCTTTTTTTTTAGTTCCCGTATCTTTTTTTTTATGAATGTTTATAAATTTTGGTTTGTTTAAGATAAGTTTAGATATAAAATAAATCTTCCTAATCTAATCTAGATTCAGCCAAATATGTTATGATCAAACTAACCAGTGTTTTGGATAAACTCAAATCATATGATAGATAAAAGATAATATTGATTAATTAGTAATTATAAATAATTACTTTAATATTTATGATAATGCATTTTAAAAAAAATAAACACAAAATATATTGTATAGGAAAAACGGGATGTTACAATCTACCCACCTTAAATAAAAATTTCGTTCTCGAAATTTAATTTAAAGCAGAACATATATATTGACATTAATAAGAAATGATATGAAATATAAAAGAGCCCCCAAATTTAGTTGTGCACACTTATTTAAAAGGAAAAAGGCTGAGAAGGTTAGTTAACTTTCACAAAACACAAGATATCTATTTTTAGTGAGAAGTTAAATAGACAATTGAATAAAGCAAATAAGAGAGCACGAAATCAGATAGAATATAATCTAGTATAATTCAAACTAAATAGTAC
Organism: Dracaena cambodiana; assembly: GCA_036321105.1. Classification (NCBI taxonomy): domain Eukaryota; kingdom Viridiplantae; phylum Streptophyta; class Magnoliopsida; order Asparagales; family Asparagaceae; genus Dracaena; species Dracaena cambodiana. The sequence goes on from JAYEPQ010000017.1 coordinate 20,911,207, forward strand.
CTTTTATTGCATTACTGTTCGCACTGGCTTGCTTTGCTGTCAGTGTGAGTGCATGTTTATGTCTCTAGTTCTCTCTTGCATGTGCCCTCTGAAAAGCCTGTCGTTGAGTTGCAAGTGGAGGACCCCTTTGAGTAGGCTCCAAAGGTCTCTGTTGTGGTGGCGCCAAGAGTCTGCATTGTTGTGGAGGTGCTGAAAGTCTTGCCCGTTGGGATTGTGATGCTGGCATCCGAGACATGTCTCTTGCCTCACTTCGGAAAGGACATGATCCAATCTGATGTTCTGCTGATCCACAAATCAAACACAAATTGTATGCTTGCCTACACTCCTTCTGAATATGTCCTGGTTTTGAACAATAACCACACACCACTAGTCGATTTTGTTGAGTGAACTGGCGTTTCTCTGGTAGTGAGGCATCATTCTTAGCCAAATCTCCTGCTACCTGTGTAATATTCCTCTTTTGGGATCCAAGTAGAGCTTTTTTCCTCCTGGTTACTATTTGCTCTTGAATTCTGGCAGCATTTAAAATATAAGCATACATTTCGAATTGTGGGGTAGCTATGCACTCCTGAATCTCAAAATCCAATTCATTCTGGAATCTTCGTGCCCTATCTACTTCTTGAACTACCAACAATAAGGCAAATCTGCTCAATCGAACAAATTCTGCTGCATAATCATCTACTGTCTGATTTCCTTGCCTCAAGTGGATGAACTTCTGCTCCAGTTCCCATTGTGCCGTCAGCGGAAAGAACCTTGTATTAAAACTCTCCTTAAAGGCCTCCCATGTTATCAGTTTTGCCAACTGATTCTCCTCGGTCAACCACCATGTGCGAGCAATATCCATGAATTGTATTTCGATCACCTCTACACAGTCTTCATCCACTATTCGTGTTGCACCCAACAGGTTCTCAGTACCCACCAACCATTGTTCTGCCTTTATAGGTTCCTCAGTTTCATAAAACTGGATGGGTTCAACTTTCTAAAGTCCAAAACACTGCCCGTCTTCTGTTTTCCAGCTACCAACTCCTGTCACAACATCTTAATTTGTTGTTGTTGGTTCTCAATAAGCCCCCTAAGCAATTCCAACATGTTGGGATCTTCTGCTTGGAGAGTGGTACTTAAGGATGTGATGCGACGACTAGTCATTTCTCTGAAAGATGAAGGATTTGGATTAGATTAGGAAACAAAGGATAAAAGGAATGATAGGATATAAAGAATCAAAGAAATAGAACAAGTATAAGAATTAAAGGTAATTGCAATTTATGCATATGTATACGTGGCAATAATTCTAGTTTGAGATTTCTAACCAGAAGCTAATATCGAACCTGACTCTGATACCAACTATAACGCCCCGCATTCCAAGATACGAGTAGCGTTCGACGATGTATCATAAATAAATACGCCAAGCCTAAAACACATAAATACATATGTACAACTGCCACAAATATATACACATATACCATAAGATAATAACATGGATTTAAAAAATAATAAGTTTCTTCCATAAATAAGAATAAATACGAGTTTATAAGAGGGCCAAACAATCTTTATTACATCATCAAAAAGTTTAAGTAAAAGAAAGAAAAATGAATAATAAAGTTTCTTTAAAAAATAGAAAATAAACTAGTTAAAATATGATTACAACTGTGGTGGGTTTTTTTCTTCGTTAACCTATAAATCAGTATCTGCGCGTGCCAAACAGGGTCGTTAGAACGACCTTACAAGTGCTACAAAAAAATGGATAATAACACACAGACACGCTATGTGTGGTCTATATACGTACACATATGCATGAAATAAGTGATATAGAAAATATATGACATGATAATAAAAAAATATCTAATAGATTGATTTATAAATTTAATATACTTGCTTTGAATATAATAGTGGTCAACATGTAGCATCTGCATGTTTTGAATAATATGATAGCAAATATAGAAAAGATGAGATAAACAAGCATATAAAACTTCTTATGTCTTATTGATGTCTAATACGAATTAGTTTGGAACTATTAGGAGGAAAAACCACATATTTTAAGAGGGTCCCGTACATGCCCGGGACTACGACCCCATGACTTCTGGTACTGCTCCAGGACATACCACTAGATACTCAAGAATGATATATGAGCATATGCTCCGGACCGAAGCCCTATAATTATACATGACGGTGATCCAGTAATCACCCGGAACCTCCATAATAGATTCCTAAGTTCGGCTGCGCAACCTAAAATTGTATATCTCTCAAAATACATGTTCAAGTTCCTCCGTTTAGTTCCCCATACCCTGTTATTATATTCCATATTCTAAGAATAACAATTCTATAAACAAGCATGTAAATAACAATGTAAAATAAATATGCACACGTATATATATATTGGTTTCACTTATAGTGAAAATGTCACACGATGAACTTGTTACAAAGATGAAAATGATCAATTTAATCCAGCATATTTGAAAATTCAAATCTAGTACAATGGACATATAATACTTATAAATTTTGTACATATGTACAAGTGCACACATATATATGGTCGGTATTTCTGTCTTTTTTTTAGGAAGAGGCATACATGTTTATTTTAAAGAAATACATTTATATTTTTTTTCTAGAATTTCTTTTCGTAAACAAAAGGGATGACAGAGCAAATATCTAAAAAATATATATACATATAAGAAAAGCCTATGCCCAATAGGTCAACGAAACTATATAAAAAAAAATAGATTAAAAAAAATGTGTTTGCATATTTGAAAATAATAGAAGTATTATCACAATACATCATGATACTGTAGAGAAAATATTATTGAATTAGTTTAGATACAATTAATGATCAGTAATAGAACTCCTTAATAGTTAAGATAATCCACAAACAATATATATACAAAATAAAATCATTAAATCTCTGTTTTTTTTACGATTACAAAAGGTAATAATCTATTATTAAAACTACTAATAAGCACACCGGTGGCATCTCAAGGAATAAGAAAAATTTATATTAAGGCATAAAAATAATTAATGGCATACCTATTAATAAATAATAAAATTGAACACATTGAATCTTTATACTCTGAGGAAAAACATTAAAACAAATACTTAGATTAATAAATTAATTAATATTTTTTTCTTCAATGATTTTTTTTTCTTTTCTTTTTCGTTTCCAATTTCTGCTCAAATGAACAGAACATTGTTTTTTTTTTTTAGTTTGCACAAAATCTTAATTTAATTTAATTTTATTTTATTTTGAGTTCCCCTCTTTGTTTTGGGAAGAGAAGGCTCAGATTCTCTCTTTTTTTGTCTTTTTTTTCTTTTAAAAAATATCTAAGTCAAATACAGCAATAGAGAAAAAAGTGACAATAATACATTTATCTTGATTTAAATTAACTACAACATAGAACAGAGGAAAGGAATAAAATATTGTGAATAAAAGAACACTCCATTTGTATGTTAAAATGATATAACTTTTGATATAGAGTTAGCACTTGCACCAACATATATATTCAGGAAAAAAAAATATTAAGTTCTTGATTAAAAAAGAATATAGGAGAATCATAAAATGATAAGAAAGCACTTACCTCAAAAATAAAAGCTCCACTTGAACCAACATATATATTCAGGAAAAAAATATTAAGTTCTTGATTAAAAAAAGAATATAGGAGAATCATAAAATGATAAGAAAGCACTTACCTCAAAAATAAAAGCTCCACTTGAAAATTGGCTGCTAATGATTTGGATCAGGTTATGTTATTTTTCCCCTTTTTTTTCCCTTCCCCCCCCTCTCTCTTCTTCTCTGTTTTTTTTTTGTTCTCTTCTGTGCTCGATGGCAGAAAAGAAAAAGACGTTTTTTTTTAGTTACTGTATTTTTTTTTATGAATGTTTACAAATTTTAGTTTGTTTAAGATAAATTTAGATATAAAATAGATCTTCCTAATCTAATCTAGATTCAGCCAAATCTGTTATGATTAAACTAACCAGTATTTTGGATAAACTCAAATCATATGATAGATAAAAGATAATATTGATTAATTAGTAATTATAAACAATTACTTTAATATTTATGATAATGCATTTTAAAAAAAATAAACACAAAAAATATTATATAGGAAAAACAGGGTGTTACAATAGATTATAGTTTAGGACTATATATATATATATATATATATATATATGAAGATGGAGGGATAATTGGTCATTTATTGTGGGAATCATATTCTTGGATGGGGGTCTGACTTGAATTAAGTACAAGGAATTTTTATTAGGTCACTTATTGGCCCTAATGATGGGCCTTTTGGGGCCTAAGTAATAATTTGCTGATTTTCCTTGTATAACATCTAGTCAGATTAGAGACTTTTTGACTTCGGCTTGGTCCTAGTCAACTCCAGAAATTTCTTGTTTGACTAGGGCTTGGTCTAGATCAGGTCCAGAAATTTCTTGCAGTAACACAGCTCATTTCACTTAAATTGATTGAAGTTGAAGTAACAAGAGCTCCTTTAAAAAGGAGCAAAGATGCATTCAAGAATTTCCCAAAATGCAGGATGAATTGTAATTTCATACGTTGTGAGGCTACAACATGCACCTTAACTAACACTTAACCAAAAAAAAAAAAAGGGAAATGCAAAGTAATTGAAGAATATAGCAAGATGAAGTCTACATGCTTGAACCAGATATTTTATAGTTCCTTTACAAGCAACTAATGTGATAGGAAGATGAAATAGCCGAAAAGTTAATCCGAAACAACTCCATCAGCTGTTGTTCATCTGCTGCTTACGCACTGACTGGTTGGCAGTTTCTCTCCATTTTTGTGCACGCTTCATCAGTTGGTGAATCTTTTCCTTCGAATTATCCATTTTCTCTCTTTCAAGTGCCTCCAACAGTGTAGTGTATGCATAATGCTCAGGAGTTAATCCCTTCAACACCATTTCCTTAAAGAACACGCACGACTGCTCCAGCTTCCCATTACGACAGAGACCATTTATCAAAAGAATATATGTTCCAAAGTCGGGGCTAATATCCTTTTTAAACATATGTCCTAACAAATAATGGAGCACCCTTATCCATCGCTTTCGACAACACAGCTTAAGCAGAGGATGATATGTTTTGATGTCAGGCTTGCAGGAGTTCTCTTCCATTTTCAGGAGCAGCTCCAACGCATTCTTTTCTTGAGAGCGATGGCAGTAAGCAGAAATCAAGGTATTGTATGTCGTCACATCCGAATTCATTCCCCTGTTGCGCATCTCCTCGGACACGTCATTTGCGTCTTGCAGTCGCCCCGCTTTACACAGTATATAAATTAGAGAGTTATAGAATGAGGTGTCGGGCATACAACCATCTCCCTTGGCTTTCTCAAAAATATCCAAAGCCTCTTGTGTTTTCTTTGCCTTTCCCAGAGAATGCATCACGATGGTATAAGTGATGATATTTGGATGACATCCCTGCACGTGCATCTCCTCAAGGATTGCATAAACCATTTCGAAATTCTTCTCCAAGCAATATGCTTCGATTAAGCTAGTGTACGTAATCACGCAGGGACTGAAGCCAGATTCTCTCATTTCCACCATAGTTTTCCGAGCCTCTTCCAACTTTCTTGCCTTGCACCACCCGTGCACCAGCACATTGAAACTAGTGGCATTTGGCGGGATCTCACCCCTCAACTCCAGAAAGGCTTCTCTAGCGCGTCTAACGCTCCTCTCCTTGCACAAAGTGTCCAATAAGACGTTCAACGATTCAGTATCTTTCTTGACTCCAAAGCGCTCGAATGTGCGGAAGGTATTTGTAGCATCTGTCCATCTACCCGCTCCAGCAAGCCTTCTCATGACCTTCGTCATCGTCGCCAGCGAGACCAGCCCACCAACCTCGATCATTTCCTCCACCACACCCCACATTAAATCGAACTGCTTGAACTTCCCTAGGATGTCTACCATCATGTCATAAGAGTCCGACGAGTGTCTAAATCCAATTTGGGCGCCAGTCCACGAAAAGAAAACAAATGCAGGGGCCCAATCATTGCTAAACCTCTTCAAGATCTTATGCACCAATTCATTTGAAACCTTAGCCGAACAATTCTCAAGAGCTCTAACAACTACCCCAGGGGACACAAAATTGGCCTTCAAAATTCTACTGACTTCATCAACATCAGAATCTGTGCGCTCATGACTTACTGTATTAGTACTAGCTTGACGATCTTGGACTTTCGAACTACTTGCCTTGTGCTCTGAGCTCTCGACGTGAGTAGGGAGAACAAAATCATCATCATCCAAATCTGAATCGTGAGAATGCTCTCGCATTGGGAATTTAAACCAACTCGGCAGCTCAGTTGACTCAACTTTGCTACAAAAGCCACGAAAGAGGATCCTGTCAATTCCAAATCTCAAAGAAGCCATTAAGGTTTGATGAAACCGAGACATTTCAAACATAGCCCATATGACAGAATCCAACAGAACTCCCCCAAGTTCGGTATTTTTGTGTTATAAATTTCAACAGAAATCAGGAAAAAGGACAAAGGGGTGCTTCAAGAACGAGCTCATTTGAGAAAATGGAGAGGAAAAATCAAGCAAGAAAGAAAGAAAGAAAAAAAAACTCACATGGGCATTTCATCGAATATTTGGAGTGCAATATTAGCATGAACTCAAATGGAGAAGGCTGCTATACTTTATGATGATAAATGAACAGAAAAGAGTTCACGTTCATGCCTTTTAATAATATCAATATAAACACCATAGAATAGAAAGTGTGGAGATTAATAAAAAGCAGCAGAAGAAGGATCGTTAGCAAACGAGGAGACAGAAAGGTCAATGAGAAGGATGTGAGCTTTCGGGTTTAAGCATGTTGACCCGCGTGACCCGCAATCCATTTTAGAAGCTCTCGCCGGGGAGTGTCCAAAGTAGCACACCACTTTTCCCAGTGAGCCCACTTTATATTGCAATTCTGGTCCGTGCTTTCTGCCTCCTTCTTGGGCCCTCGAGGGTTCGGGCTAGAGAAGTTAACCCCGGTCCAAGTTGGTTCCTTGACCAAAAAAGAATTTACCCAAAGATAGAGGGAGAAAAAAACAATGAAGAGGGGACTCTCCTCTTGTTCGATTCCGAAGAGAATCTTGGGCGAGGCGGGGCCCTACATACTTGCTTCCATATAGTGTATCCACATCAAGGTATCTCTACAGTTGTTTTTCCTAAGAATTTACCTGTTTGTAATTGCATCCGGATTATTTTGCTAATTGGAATCGCCCTTTTCTATTTTTTTATTATAGATTCGTATATGGGTTGGCCTACAAATTCCTGGTGTTAATTTTTTAATTTGTCTAACGTATAGAGGCTGCATGACTTCCTATAAGCTTGGTTTGCTTTACATTACATGCATGAAGGTTTGATGAGCTAAGATTGCTCAAGTTTGCAGGATGGCTTTAGTTTTGTGGATCTTGATTCTTGAGCTATTATTGGTAAGAAGAAAACGAAAACAAAAACAATGAGCTTAACAAGAAAGATGGCCCAAGCAAATGGATGTTCTCGATCATCCAAAGTATCATGTCAGAAGGTGTGTTATTTGTTACCTTGACATCTTCTGCAAGACCCCAATCAAATATTTAATTTTTTTAGAATTGTTTATCTTATAATTAAATCAGTAATATTATAATAGATATTATGTGGTTATGTGATATATCTTTAAAGATTCTTTAACAAATTGAGTTTACCTAAAATTTTAACTAATTCAGATGATAACAAAATCTATTAAAATTGAATCGGATTGAGAAAGAATTTAAATTCTAACTAATCTTATCAAATAATAATAATAATAATAATAATAATAATAATAATATATATATATATATATATATATATATATATATATATATATATATATATATATATATATATATATATATATATATATATATATATATATATATATATATATATATATATATATATATATATATATATATATCATGTTTAGCCATCAAAACAAAAAGGAAAAAAAACTCTGTTAATTCGTGAATAGAGAAGAAGAAAAAAAGAAACATAAAAAAAGAGGGAAAAGGCAAAAAGAGGAAAGGAGAATATCGTAATCCAAATCGTCTATTAAAAGGCAAGTGATTTCTTATTATTTTATAAATCTTCTATATTCTTTCTTCATCAAGAACTTAACATTATTATTATTATTATTTAATATGTGTGTAGATGTACATGCTTTATTTTTAATATATAAAACATATATATTATTTCGTTATTTGAAACTCAGTATTATAGTTTCTAAATATATATATTTTGATAGTGCAAGTGCAATAAAAAATCCCTCTCCTTTGTTTTAATCAAATTTCTCTTCATTTAGTCCCATAATAATTAGAATTAAATTAGCTATTGCTGATAATTGATCTAATGTGGCCCTTATAGAGGAATCTTTTTTTTTAATTGCTATATTCTTTTATTGGATTGTTTGGATTTACTATAAATTTGATTGGAAAAACTTCTCCTCCTATGAAGACTTCCAAACCCGATTGTTTTAATAAATGAAAATTTCTTAATAGATGAATTAAGAGGGATGAAACTCTTTTATCAATTGCCAATTTGCCATTGCCACTATTTTTAATTCTATGTCATATAATCTACAAATACTTCAAATACTTGTAATGCATCTAGTTTAAGAGAGGTGCTTAGGCCAAGCTTGTTAAAGAAAAATAAGGCGTTTCAGTTTTTCTTTTAAAAATTCTTTATGAGCATAAATTTTTTCTCTTTTTTTTAATGCAAACTTTTCCGAGGCTGAAGCATTTTTCTTCTCTGTTTTAGAGAAAGATGCCACGAAAATGATAAACTTTAACTAGCAATACTCTAGGCATTTTGTGAGAGATAAAATAGATTATTTATAAAAAATTTACCAACTTACTAGGATAGCTCAGGATTAGAGTCCAGACTACAAATCCTCCTTGAGAGTATTAACTTTTAGGTGTGACTCTCACAGCATTGACCAGGACAAAGATTTTTATTTTATTTTTTTATTTTTTGTGATCTTCTTTTTTAGTGATTTTAGGATATTAGGTCATAGCATTATTTTCCTCAACTCTTATTATTGAATTCCTTATATTTTTCTTCTTATTTGTCTTATCAACATGCTAGTACAAGTAAACAATATTTATCATAGTTCAAATTATATCTAAATTAAAACAATTGAATCATGGATTCTTGTATTGACTTTTAAAACTTTTTTTATTTATATGATAGCATGATTTATTTGCATAAGAAAGACATAAGATAAAATTATGGAGTTATGAGGGAACTGAATGGAGAAACTTGAACATACATTTTAAGAGTTTTACCTTTTTAGATTGTGCAGCTAAATTTTAGGGATCTAACCTAGGAGGTTTTAGGATAATTACTGAATTACCGTCATGACATGTTATAAGGCTTTGGGTCTAGGAGCGTAACCATCGTGTTTTGTTGAATATCTAGCAGTACAATCTTGGGACAGTATTAGGAGTCATGAGGTCATTGTTCCAGGTATGTACAGGACTCTCTTAAAACATGTAGTCTTTCCTTCTAACAGTTTCAAATTAATTCATAACAGACATTAATATATATATATATATATATATATATATATATATATATATATATATATATATATATATATATATATATATATATATATATATATTTTACATGCATGTTTAATTCCATTTTTCTATGTTGGCTACAATCTCATTCATAATCTGTATATATAAATATTTCTGTTGACCATTATTATCTTCAAGCAAGTATAATTATTTAACTCATGTTTTACAACTTCTTCAAAATTTATATTTTGTGATATACTCATGATTTTACACTTTCTATAATTATTTAACATCATATTAAATTCTAATACCATTCATGTTATATATCACTACTGCTGGTTGATTATTATTTTCTCCAAGATAAATATAATTTAAATTCATATTTCACATTCTTTTCAAGATTTAAATTTTTGTGATACTAATATGATTTACTATTTCATTTAGTTTCATATTTTATTTATATATACACATAGCATGCCTGTGTATTATTATTTCTTTTCTTATAATATTTACGAGTTCATTCTAACGATCTTGATTTGGCACATCCAGACACAAATTTGTAGGTAATCAATAAGTAAGAACATTCAAATTTGAAAACGTACGTTGAGGAAAGTGAACGAATTTTATAGATTTTATTTTTAAATTGAAAAGAGTCTTTTCTTATTTACTTTCGTAGTACATCAATAAAGAAGATATTGTTTTCTTCTATCTATAACTTTTGTCTAGATTTGATTCTAAATTGTAAAGAAATTTGAGTAGTCTTTTATTACCGAGATATCTTTTTATATGAATTCAATAAATCTTTATATTAGCTCATGTTGTCCTTTTTTGAAATATGTGTATATGTGTTGATATGGCAATAATTCGTATCCAATGTTTATATTTTTAAGGCTTGGCATATTTAATTACGATACGTTATCGAATGCTACCTATACATTGGAATGCGGGGCATTATAGTTGGTATCTGAGCCCAGATTCAATTTTGGCCTCTGTCTAAGATGTTTATTCAGAATTACTACCACAAATACACATGCATATACTTACTTCTTTAGTCCCTATCATATCCATTGATTCCAATAATTTATTCCATACATTACTATTTATTCTTTACTTGACATGATATTTCTTGTGTTTCAGTTCTTTAAGAATTGACCTTTTAGTTCTACCCTACTATTTGATATCAAAGTGTGTAGCGAGAACTGTGGATACTTATTTGTATCATATCTTACATAATTGATATCCATATAGTTGTTTCGCCCCTTAATTAAATTTCGATAATAAAATTTTCTTATAAGGTGTGTAGATTGTAACACCCCTATCAAATATTTAATTTTTTTAATTATTTATCTTATAATTAAAGTAGTTTATTATTGAGATTAAGTTGTTATATATATCTGTAAAGATTCTTTAACAAATTGAGTTTATTTAAAATTTTAACTAGTATAAATGATAACAAGATCTATTAAGATTGATCGGATTGAGAAATAATCTAAACTCTAACTAATCTTATATAATATTAACAAAATATATATATATATATATATATATATATATATATATATATATATATATATATATATATATATATATATATATATATATATATATATATATATATATATATATATATATATATATATATATATATATATATATATATATATATATATATATATATATATATATATATATATATATATATATATATATATATATATATATATAACTCTCATCTCTCTCATGTTCAACAATCAAAACAAAAAGAAAATAAAAAAACTCTGTTCATTCCTAAACAGAGAAGAAAAAAAAGAATAGAAAACAGAGGGAAAAAAAGAAGAGAAAAGGAGAATACCGCAAATCGTCTATTAAAAGGCAAGTGCATTGCTATTATTTTATAAATCTTTTATAATTTTTCTTTATCTAGAACTTAACATTATTATTTTTTTTCTTAATATATGGGCTGATGCAAGTGCTTTATTTTTAGTATATAAAACATCTATATTTTTTCTTCATTTGAAATTCAGTATTATAGTTTCTGAATATATGTGTTTTGATAGTGCAAGCACAATAAAAAAAAAATACTACTCCTTTGTTTTCATCAAATTTCTTTTCTTTTAGTCCCATGATGATTAGAAATAAATTAACCATTGCTGATAATTGATCTGATGTGGCCTTGTAGAGGATTTTTTTTTTAATTGCTATAATATTTTATTGGATTGTTTGGATTTACTATAAATTTGATTGGAAACAATTCTCCTCATATGAAGACTTCCAAACATGATTATTTTTATAAATAAAGAAGATGAATTAAGAGCGATGAAGCTCGTTTATCAATTGCCAATTTGTTATCACCACTATTTTTAATTGTGTGGCATATAATCTACAAATACTTCATAGACTTGTAATGCATCTAGTTTAGAAGAGGTGCTTAGCCAAGCTTGTTAAAGACAAATAAGGCATTTCAGTTTTTCTTTTAAAAATTCTTTATACACATAATTTTTTTCTCTTTTTTTTAATGCAAAATTTTCCCTTTTCTTTAGAACATACAGGGGCTGAAGCATTTTACTTCTCTATTCTAGAGAAAAATACCATGAAAATGATAAGTTTTAACTAGGAGTACTCTAGGCATTATGTGAGAGATAAAAGAAATTATTTATAATATTTTTTCAACTTACTAGGATAGCTTAGGACATAGAGTTGAGATTGCAAACCCCCCTTGAGAGTATTGGCTTTTAAGTGACTCTCGTAGTATTGCTTAGGTCATAGGATTTTATTTTATTATTATTTTTTTGTGATCTTCTTTTTCAGTGATTTTAGGATATTAGGTCATGGCATTATTTTCCTCAACTCTTATTATTGACTTCCTTATATTTTTCTTCTTATTTGTGTTATCAGCATGCTAGTACAAGTAAACAATATTTATCATAGTCCAATTATATCTAAATTAAAACTATTGAATCATAGATCCTTGTATTATTGTAACATTAGAATAAAATTTGCTTATAATGTTTCAATAATGGCAACTTTTAACAAGTGGGTTCTTTTATTTGCTACTCAATAATTGAATGGCTTTGGCAAACACTTTTAAAACTTTTTTTTGTTTTATATGATAGCGTGATTTATTTACATAAACAAGACATAAGACAAAATTATGGGGTTATGGGAGAATTGAATGGAGGAATTTGAGCACACATTTTAAGAGGTTTACATTTTTAGGTTGTGCAACCGAATTTTAGGGACCTAACCTAAGAGGCACTGGAGTGATTACTGGATCACCATCATGTCATGTTATAAGGCTTCGGACCTACTAGCGTAAGCTCATCAATTGCGTTTTCTTAATTATCTAACTGTACAGTCCTGGAGAAGTACCATAAGTCATGAGACCGTTGTCCAGGATATGTACAAGACTCTCTTAAAACATATAGTGTTTCCTCCTAACAGTTACAAATTAATTCATAACATACTAATATATATAATATTTTACATACATATTTAATTATATTTTTCTATATTGGCTACAATCTCATTCATAACATGTATATATAAATATACCCATTGACCATTATTATCCTTAAAATAAGTATGATTTAACTCATGTTTCACAACTTTTTCAAAATTTATATTTTGTGATACACTCATAATTTTACAGTTTCATATAACTCTTTACTATCATGTTAAATTCTAATACCATTCAAGATACGTATCATTGCTACTAGTTGATTTATTCCTCTCTCCAAGATAAATATAATTTAAATTTATGTTTCACATTCTTTTCAAGATTTAGATTTTTGTGATACTATCATGATTTTACTATTTCATTTAGTTTTATATTTTATTTAAATATATACATAGTTTACTTGTTTATTATTAATTCTTCTCTTGTAGTACTTGCTCGGTCATTTTGACAATCTTTGACATGTCCAGACACAAATTTGCACGTAATCAATGAGGAAGAACCTTCGAATTTTAAAGTGTACGTCGAGAAAAGTGAAGGAATTTTGTTGATTTCATTTTTAGAATGTAAAGAGTAATTTTCTCATTTACTTTTGTAGTACATCAATAATGAAGATACTGATTACTTCTATCCATATCTTATATTTAGATTTGATTCTTAATTGTAATAAAATTTTGATTTGTCTCCTATTCTCGAGATATCTTTGTATACAAATTCAATAAATCTTTATATTAGCTCATGTTGTCCTTTTTCAAAAATATATGTATCTGTGTTGTTGTGGGAATAATTCCTATCCAATATTTATACTTTTAAGGTTTGGCGTATTCGTTTACGATACGTCACTGAACGATATCCTACATTGGGATGCGGGGCGCTACATCCTCATTTCAGTTGTTATTCTTTTCCTTTTTAATATCTAGTCAAAGAATTAATATGCTTAAAAGAAGACTTCAGTTTTCATAGTATTCTAATGATTAGATGAGTGCATGGATAAACCATTATACTATCATGATAATCATAATATTTCAATTCTTTCACTGGACTTGTGATTTTAGTGTGATCAGACTGAATGTTATTGAACATTAAAAAAAAAATTGTTGCTTTTTTCCTCTGCTTGCCATAAATTATCTAGAAGAACATTGACAATTATTGTATCCAAAAGATTGAAGGAGGAGCTGGGAATGTAATTATTAGAGGTATTTTGGAAATGTAATTATTAGGAAGGAGGAGCTGTAACAAAATATTTGAAGAGTTAGAAAAAAATTCCACAAGAGGAAACACTGCTAGCAAGAGAGCAAGTGGAGGCTCTTAGGAATAACAAGGAGGAGCTAATTGAGGTATATAAAAGAGAAGTAATCATGTGGAGGCAAGTATCGGGAAGATATGGTTAAAGGAGAGAGATAAAATACGGCATACTTTCATAAGATTGCCAATGGAGGGAGAAGGTACTATCAAATAAATTCCACTAATATAAATGGAAGAAGAGTGGAAGATGGGAAGGAGATAAGGAGTCATATAGATTCACAAAACAAAAAAGATATTTACAGCAAGAAATGAAAAGATAATAAGTTTGAAGAAGGAAATTTGGAGGAGGGTACAAGACACAGAATTGGAGGAATTTGAGGAAGAAGTGCAAAAAGCGATTTCCAGTTTGGGCCAAGAAAAGGCCTCGGGACCTGATTAGCATCATATTTTGTATTTTCCCCCCATATTTTATCTATTTTGTAAATAACAATTGCTACTTAGGTATATTTAGTATGTTTTTATAGGTAACAAAGGATATGTAAGGAAGAAAAGAAGAAGAAGTAAATTTTTCAAGAATATGAGCAAAGAAAGTCAATTAAGGTGAAGATAGAAACTCAAGTACATCAGCAATAATTTCAAGAGATTTTTTGGCCAACGTAAAGCTTGAACTGGAAAACTTTGTGTAGAAGGAATTTGTAGATCTCAGAATTTTCTATGAAACAAGCTCAGGAACAACTCAATCCGAGTTCATATGCAAAATTTATGGCCATTTTACTAAAGCACTATGACTGAAAAATCCGATCCAACGGATTATGGGTGCGCTGAATTTAATTTCGGATTTTGGATCTGAAAATTAGTATTTTATGTCATCTAATCTCAACCATTGGTTTCTAATACCAATGGATTGAATTATAATTATATATCTTGAGATTAATTTGTATTTGATTAGGATTATATGTTTTGTACTGAGTTTGAGTAGGAGTAGGATTGTGTTTGAATTATAAATACGCTATGACTTCTTGTAAATTAAGGAGTCTTTTTAGATGTAATTTTTGAGCTCTTGGTGATTAATAAAGATTAGTGTTTTACTAAAGGGGTGACGACTGTCATACCATACTTCAAAAGTGACTCCATTATCCAGAAGTGCTTTCTAATGAGTAGAGGTATTTTTCTTAACCGTTTAGATGGATTTCTTTGCTTTGTAGTATAGATTTCTCTTACTTTCTAGAAAAATAGAATTTCATGGTTTTTATAAATAAACATAGGTTTTTTGATAATTAGTTGTATGAGTAACTAATTTGCTTTAACCCTAAGATGTAGATGAAATTAGTTTAATAGATCTAATATGGATTTATCTCATCTTCTTTATAAAAAGAAATAAAGTCATGATATTTTTATAAATAAAATAAAGATAGATTTCGTAAATCATAATTCTTTGATAGATTATGGTTAATTCATATTTTGATAATCTATACTTAGATGAGATTTGAAATTCATATTCTTTGTTTTTATTTATAGAATTATTAACAAGATTTTACTATAAATAAATTGAAGAGAATAAACTTGTAAATCTAATTTCTTTGATATGTTATACTTAAGTTTGCTTTTTTGATAGTCTATACTTAAATTAGAGTTTGAAACTTATTTCTTTGTTTTATTTATAAGATTATTTACTAGATATAATTTGTTTTTAAGAAAGATACTATTTTTGATGATCTATTCTTGCACGTCATTTGATAGGTCATAATTAGGGGTTCTTAATTAAAATCGAATTAAAAGATCACGTTTTTAATGTGTTACCTGATCGTGCATAATTAAAAACTTAGAAAGAAAGAGATAATTTATTATTAGGCTATTATTCTAATGAATTCAAAATTCTAGGCTAAACTTTAGGAATTTAAAACTAATCTTCTCAATCTATAATCTCATAATTAACTTGGTAGAACTAAAAAAATTATCAAGATAGCAAAACACTCTAGATCTCTGTGGAACAACTTGTTTTCGCTACAACTGACACTGTACGCTTATAGTAAATTTATCACATCAAGTTTTTGGTGCCATTGTCAGGGATCGACGATGTTTTCTTATTTTTTCTAATATTTTATGGATTAACAATGTGTATTGAGTGTGCAGAGACCTGAAAATTTAGATACATGAAGCAAAAAAAAATAAGAGAAAACTTAGAAGTACACTGCAAAAATTAGGGAGCCAAACTCCCTAGTTTTGCCGCTAAACAAAGGCAATTACCACCATTTAGCAGCAAATTTAGTAAGTCTTTCCCCCCATTTCTGTCCAGCTCTGTGTTTTGGGTCTCTGGTTCTTTAAAAAAATACGAAAAAAAAAAAAAAAAATTTAGAAACTGTAGGACATCATATTTTTCTTTGATCATATTTCTTTCACCATTTCATCTCATCACACCTCACTTCTTAAATTAGTTTAGGAAATTCATGCATCCACTCACGGTCGTTGGTTCATGTCATATTAGTCCCGTGATCAATTTGGTCGAGTTGTGAGATTAGATTTGTTTGTGGGAGACAAAATGGACCAACAATCCCGATCCTTCAGAATCGATGTTACCCTTTGCGCACATCATTACCATCATGTATCAAACTTCCACACGCAGCAAATAGTCACTATGAATTAAAATTGTAGTACATTAGTATGCTTCATAAATTCATTAGTTCTGATTCTGAGAATGGATATCTCTTTATCAGTGGATTTCAGAAAGTATGCATGATGATTAAACAGAAACATTTGTCGAAGGATGCAATTAAGCTCTGCTTCATTCCATTCGCTCTCAAAGATAATGCCAAAAAGTGATTGTACAATATACCAACTGATTCAATCACTACTTGAGATGAATTCGTTATAGTTTTTCTTAAGAAGTATTATCCCATATACAAGACGGTAAAAATTCAAAATCAAATTGGTCAATTCCGTCAAGTGCCGGTAGAACCCTTCTGGAAATAGTTGAAATGGTTCAAAAATTTATTAGCTCAGTGTCCCATCATGCGATAGAAAAGTGGCGGTCATGTCAAATCATGTACGAAGGACTCAATTACACATACAAAACTCTTCTTGAGTCCATGTGTTAGGGAGAAGTTTATGAGAAAGAATGAGAATGAAGCATGGGACTTCTTTGAGGACTTATCGTGGAAAACTATGCAGTGGGAGAGTCCTGCTGAGAAATCCAATGCATCAATTTCTGCGCATAAGGATGGAATCCATATTGTCGACTGCTCTGTAGCTACTGAAACTAAAATTGCAGCCCTTATAGGGAGAATTGAAGCGTTGGAGACTCCAACACTTCACCAGTTCGTCCAGTCAATCAAATTCAAGTTCCCATAAGTTTTAATTTCGAAATTCTGAATCATGTTATGGAGGAGTGTCCATTATTAATGAATCCCATAGGTCCAACACTTGAGCAGGCTAACGCCTTTTATCAACGACTCATAAATAATCCTTACACTTGGAGGAACCACCTAAATCTCTCATGGGATCAAGAGAAATATCAGGGAACCCCCAACTCTAACATGCAGTTTTCACCCAATGGTTAGTTCCCGAGCCCTAACGTGACTGTATATCAACATCCAAATACTGCGAATTAAGGGTTTGAATAACCAGAATAGGCCATCTGCACATAATCAATCATATTCACAGAAGGAGTCTAACAATGATTATGAGAGACAGCTAATGACACTTGAAAGGAATGTGAAAAAACTTTTCAAGACAACGTCCAATTTAGACACACAAATGCAAAATTTAATAAAAGTGTCTACTAGTTTTATATAATAGACCGATCAACAATATATATTTTATTTTTTTTATATTTTTGGGTTTCTTTACTTTACACTTTAGGTAGTTTTTGGGGTATTTAAAAAAATAAAAATAAAAAAGTAAAAATATATATTTTTAAATAAATCAACATAATTATAAATAAAAAATAAATTTAGATTTGAAATTTGATTGGAGAATAGATTGGATAAGACACTTAGAATTTTATGAAAAAATTAAAATTCAAAAAATAAATACCATTAATAGTAGTTTTAAGGTAAGTCTACATCTATTTTTTCTTCATAATAGTTTATTAGGTTAAGGATAAAAATAATAACAATTGAGTAGTCTTTTCTCTCTAAACAAGATAAAAAAATAAAAAAAAGAAGGAAAAAAGAATAAAGAGATGAGCCTGGTATTTAAGATAATGATACTTTAGAAATGAAAAAAAATAAATTTATTAAGAATTACTAAGTAGTTAGGTATTGCATCTAAACAAGCGTGAATATTCACACGAACGGTGTTTTTAAGCAATAAAATATGATCTGAGTAATCGGGTATTTGCGCCTAAGTAAGTATGAATTTTTACATGAAAAATAAAATATTCAGAGTATGATTCGAGCTATAGGGTATTTGCACCTAAGTAAGCATGAATTTTCGCATGAAAGGTAAAATATTCACAAAAAAAGAAGAAAAAAAGAGAGTAAAAAAAAGAGAGAAAAAATTGTTTAGAGAGAAGAGATGAATCATGAGTTAGAGTTTGAGTACAAAACCAAAGTAGACTATCACACGTGCACACAGATGTATAGGAGCCAATGAATTATTTATTAATGGGTATTGAAAGATAGAACTTGAATTTTTAATTAAAATGATAAGTGTATTTAATATGATACTTGATTTTAAAATTAATAATCTAAATACATTCTTGAATTTGTATATTAGTGAGATTAATTGTAAGAAATATTAAAAAGATTTTTCTTTTTTTGTAAAAACTTTTACTTTTTATTTTTGGTTGTCCTTATTTTTTTTTCTTTATTTCTTAATCTATTTTCTTCACGATGTTTGTGGGTAAGATCGTTGGAAACCTTCACGAGACGCAACTTGTCCAATAGAGTAACGTAGGGGTTTAACGGCTTGTTGTACATACTAAATGCAATCGCGATTCCTGCAAAAGTGAGTTATGATTTTTATTTTTCTTTTTAGGTCAAGATTTTGTTTGAGGATTATCAAAAGAAAGGTGTGGAGTGTGATTAGTATCATATTTTATATTGTTTCTCCCATATTTTATCTATTTTTGTATATAAATAATTACTACTTGGGTATATTTAGTATGTTTTTATAGGTAACAAAGAATTTGTAAGGAAGAGAAGAAGAAGAAGCAAATTTGTTAAGAATATAAGCAAAGAAATTCAATTAAGATGAAGACAGAAACTCAAGTACAGCAACAATAACTTCAAGAGAATTTTCAGCCAAGATAAATCTTGAACTGGAAAACTTTATTTAGAAGGAATTTGTTGATCTTAGAATTATCATTAAAACAAGCTGAAGAACAGCTCAATCCGAGTTATGGCTATTTTACTGAAGCACTGTAGAATCGAAAATCCGATCTAGCGGGTTATGGGTGTGCTGAACTTAATTTCGGGTTTTTGATATGAAAATTAGTATTTTTATACCATCTAATCTCAACCATTGGTTTCTAATACCTATGATTGAATTAGAATTATATATCTTGAGATTAGTTTGTATTGGATTAGAATTATATTTTTTTTACTGAGTTTGAGTAGGAGCAGAATTGTGTTTGGATTTTAAATATCCCATAAATCCTTGTAAAAAGAAGCCTTTTTAGATGTAATTTTTGAGCTCTTAGTGATTAATAACGATTAGGATTTTGCCAGAGGGATGGCAATCGCCATACCGCGCTCCAGAGGTGATTCCATTATCTAGAAATGCTTTCAGTGAGTAGAGGTATTTTTCTTAACTGTTTAGATAGATTTGTTTGCTTAATAGTATAAATTTCTCTTACTTTCTAGGAAAATAGAATTTTCATGGATTTCATAAATAAATATAATTTTCTGATAATTAGTAATATGAGTAACTAATTTGCTTTAGCCCTAGCATGTAAATAAAATTAGTTTAATAGATCTAACATGGATTTATCTCATCTTCTTCCTAAAAAGAAATAAAGTCATGATTTTTCTATAAATAAAAAAAAGATATATTTCGTAAATCATAATTCTTTGATAGATTATGGTTAATTCATATTTTTATAATCTATACTTAGATAAGATATGTAATTTATATTATTTGTTTTTATTTATAGAATTATTAACAAGATTTTTCTATAAATAAATTGAAGAGAATAAACTTGTAAATGCAATTTTTTTGATAGATTATACATAAGTTTAGTTTTTTGATAACGTATGATTAGATTAGGATTTGAAGTTTATTTCTTTACTTTTATTTATAAGATTATCTACTAGATATAATTTATTTTTAAGAAATATACTATCTTTGATGATCTATACTTGCCCGTTAATTAATAGGTCATACTTAGGGCTCTTAATTAAAATCAAATTAAAAAGATCACGTTTTTAATGTGTTACCTGATCGTGTATAATTAAAAAATTAGGAAGAAAAAGATAATTCATTATTAGGCTATTATTCTAATGGATTCGAAATGCTAGGCTAAACTTTAGGAATTTAAAACTAATTTTTTCAATCTAGAATCTAATAGTTAATTTGATAGAACTAGAAAAACTAGCAAGATAGTAAAACTCTCTAGATTTGTAGGGGACGACCTGTTTACGCTACAACTGATAATGTATGCTTGCAACAGATTTATCACATCAGGAATAGATGGGTTTTCAATATTTTTTGAATATTTCTGGGAGACAATTAATGAAGA
Source organism: Dracaena cambodiana (assembly GCA_036321105.1). Lineage (NCBI taxonomy): Eukaryota > Viridiplantae > Streptophyta > Magnoliopsida > Asparagales > Asparagaceae > Dracaena > Dracaena cambodiana. The sequence goes on from JAYEPQ010000017.1 coordinate 20,932,114, forward strand.
TTTTATGAAACTGAAAAAGGAAGTACATTAAGAGAGCACAAGGCTGGACAAAAATTTTTATGCTAAAATTCTTTGATTGAAAAAAGAGAAGGTCTGAAAGTAATTAATGACTACAGATCAATAGTGTTGCTTAATAATGAAATAAAAATAGTGTCAAAGGTCTTAGCAAATAGGTAATGAAATAAAAATAGTGTCAAAGGTCTTAGCAAATAGGATCACCCCAATTCTGTAGGAACTAATTGGTGAACAATAGAAATTTTTTATTGCAAATAGAAATATATTGGATGTAATTACGGTGGCACGAGAAATAGTACATCTGGTGCAAAAATCAACTGCAGATAGATTTATACTGAAATTGGAGTTTGAAAAGGCATATGATTCAGTTAGTTGGGAGGGTATCATGGAAATACTTGAAATGGTGGGATTTGGATAGAGACAGAGGAGATGGATGCAATTGTGGTTGGAATCAGAGAAAATATAATTATTAATAAATGGGGAACGGGGACAGAAATAATATGCACAAGGGGGTTAAGATAAGGAGATCCACTCTCGCCATTCATATTCACCTTGGTAGCTGAGGGATTAAGTTTGAAGTTCAAGAGGGCAGAAAAGGGAGGCTTAATCTCTGGTATGCTGGTTAATAGAAGGAAAAGAAATACAAATATCCAGTACATAGATGACACTTTGCTATTCAGAATAACAAACATTGAATAGACAATGGCGTTGAAGTGGGTGTTGTGCTCTTTTGAGGCATGGGTGGGTTTGAGAATTAATTTCAACAAGAGCTAGCTGGTGTTTCTAGGGAATCAAGATATTAGAATGAGCATTTTTGAGAGAAATTTTGGATGTAACAAAATATTATTTTCAATAACCTATTTGAGGCTCCCTCTAAGACCACGGACACTGTGGAGAAACGATTGGAAAAGCTTGATTGAAAGAGTTAACAATATGTTGGACAAATGGAAAGGAAAGGCGCTATCACTAGGAGGAAGGGTAACGTTACTTAAGGCAACTTAAGGCAACACTATTGACAACCCTGATCTACTATATGTCATACTTCAAAAAACTAGTTTGGTAAGACAAAAACTAGATAAGATAAGAAGAAATTTTTTATGGTGCAGGCCTGAAACATGAATAAATAAATACCACCTAGTCAAATAGAGCCGGTCTGCAGACTAAGAGAGAAAGGAGGATTGGTGACTTAGAGTTGATAAATATAGTTATATTATGTAAATGGTGGTGGAGGTTGATTAGAGGCCTTTAAGCCTTAATAAGCAGAACGCTAAAGAACAAATATGGACCTCGAACATATCTGGGTTTTGGAAGGGCTTACAGTCGGTTAAAAGAATTTTTTGGAAAGCATTGAGATTTGAATTAGGGGATGGGTAGAACATAAGTTTCTAGGATGATAATTGGGAAGACCACGCATGGGTAATATATTCATATAAGGATGTATGTAAGATAGCAATGAAACAGAAAGCAACGGTTGATGAAGTATATAAAAGAGGAAGATATATGTTGGCAACACAAGGGAGAGTAGATAGGACTCCTAGGAGAAGATCAGAAGAATTAGTTGCAAGCATCCAAGAAAATAGACCAACAAGAGATAAGTGTGATACACCGAATGGAGGTGGGATAACAAAGGAGAATATAAAGTGGCCTACTTATACAAAACTTTTTCTATTGCTGGAGAAAGAGATAGGTATCAGGAGACTATATGGAAATACAAGGCGCCATTTACGGTTAAAGTATTCATATGGTTGTTGAATAAGGAAGCTACACTAACATGGGATAATTGCAAAAACAAGGTTGAAAAGGACCGAGGTGTTGCAGTTTATGCCTCAAAAATCAGGAGAACACTAATCACATCTTTTTTTTAATGTAATTTTTTAGCACAAATATGGGAGTTCATACAAACACGGGTAACGGGTTTACAAAGAGTACAAATTATTAGGAAGAGATAGGATTTCTGGAGGGTGGGTAATGGGAAGGGAATATAAAAGAACCAAAAATCATAGTAAGAAGTATCCTTGTGGCAATTGTGTAGAACTTATGGTTAGAAAAGAATAGAAGATTATTAAATAATGCTCAATTAAATATTATATCGCTTTGTGCTAAAATTGAAAATAACATAACTCTTTGGACAGGTAGTGAAGGTGATGAAGTAGGCAACACGTCCTCTACTAGGCTGACTAGGAGGAAAGCACGAAGAAGACTGGATCTGAGGCCATACTTAGAAAATCAGCAAGAGGCTGAACAGGAGGAGGGAAGAGTAAGTGAGGTAGAACAGGTAGAATAAGATTGGCGAATTAGAAGGGAGAATAGAGATAGAGAGAGTGATGTGAGAACCCTTAAAACTTGTATGTAATAATATACGGAACTTGGGGACCTCCATTATGAGGGGCCTTATTTGTATTATATTATCTATATATGTACCAAGCTGCTTCATTAATCACTAATTAATAGAATGCAGACGCCTAAATTGCTCACTGTTTATGCTAAAAAAAATTCTTGTATCCAAAATATTAAAGAAGTTTGTTACATATTTTTCTAGTTGCCATAAATTATTTTTGAGCATAAACATTCAGTATAATCCTCCTCATTTCATTGATCAGCGATAATAAAACAAACAGATTAACATAGCTTATATATTAGATCCCTAATTCAGGAGAAAATTATATAGATATAAATATGTACAAACTAATGATACAAAAAACCTAGGGAAAACTGCTAAAATAAGTACAAATACTTATGTTGGTCGGCAGATTGTCCTTTTTTTAGTCTTATGCACTTACTACTGATCATCGACTTTTACATATGCCGGTGAGGTTCATCCTAGCATGCCTAGCCATCCATTCGATGAATTGAGTGCCCTCAATGCTGTTTGCCGCTCAGATTCATTCAGAGCTCCAATGGACACTGGCGAGCATCGACCTGGCTGTACACACGACAGGGGAATTCTGACAACCAAGTCAATGTACACTGTTCGTTCGCACAGTGTAGCCATCCACGACCGACACCGCTTTATCCTCCCCTTGCCTTATCTGAAACCAATCGAATATCGATCATCCCTCTTGTCCGGAGCATGACTCCGGCTTAGCATGCTGATTACGAAGACAAGTGCTCGAGGTGCTCCTATTTATACCTTCAGCGCATGTCCTAAAGCACCCAATAAGGGCTTGATTGGTAGGCTGCACAAACTAAAATAACATAAATAATTTTAATTATCATTCTTACTTCTAGAAGGTTAAGAGTTGAAATCTTGCATGTCTAATAAATCAATACATTTTTTTCCTCATTTAAATTTTATGGCAGTTAAAGTTGATGAATCCAAATTCACATCTTTTTTGAGAGAACCAAATTGACATCTTAATAAAAAGACAACAGAAAGGAAAGCTTATTTATGGTCTTTAGTGATTAAAATTATGATTTATTCATAAAGTTAGAATTGATAACAATAGGACAGGAAGATTGTATAGGTGGAGAAGTATGAAGAGAAAAAATATATTATTTTTATTGAACTTCCTGGTATGCCCCAACATAATACAAACAACCAATATAAGTGGTATAAATAACCCTTCATCTCCCTAATTAAATGCAAATACTTCCTCTTATTTTAGTGACTCTTAGTCTTCCTAAATGATACTTTAAATTTTCAAGAAGCATGCATGTACCTAATAAATATCATGCAATGTATCATGTAATATACTTATTAAAATCTCAAGAAATACAATGAATCAAGATTAAATTAATTTAAACAACATTCCTTAATCTTGATTTATCATTCCAAGTTTTCTCCTTTATAAAGAAAATACTTCAAACTTTGGTGGCTTCGTAAATATATTGGCGACTTGATCTTTTGATTTTACATAAAAGAGCTCCACATCTTTGAGCTACTCATAGTCATCGTGCATATCTTAAGCATCTCCATGCATTCTTCTCGAGTGTCCACCAGGTCTACAGTTGCTTGTCACTTGCATATCTGTAATATTTCTAACTTGATTTCAATTTTAACTAAGTCTATTTTGCCATGCAACTATTTCCAATATAAATCACCAACACACCATTGTGAATCTAACAATCATCATAATTGACCATCTCCAGCGAAATCGCCTACTCATCATAGTAACTGCAACAGTCATCGCATTTCAACTGCCTCCAACATAAGTCGTCTACTCATCATTGGGAGTCTAATAGTCATCATAATTCAAACAGTGTATTTTAACTGCTCTTACATGCTCTCTTATACGAACCTAACAGCTAATACAATTCCATCTCCAGAGTATCATACCTGCTTGTTGTTGCAAACTTAGCGGTCGTTCCATGCCATCTGTAAGGTATCATGCTTCCTTGTGTCCAATTCCATCAGTTAAAAACCTTTTTCTTCTTTATTGTGTTTTAGTACCAACTTGATGACAATGGGACAAACATAGATTGTATAGGTGGAGAAGTATGAAGAGCAGGAAATATATTCTTTTTATTAAACTTCTTGACACGCCCCAAATACAATACAAATAACTCATATATATTATAGTACAAATGATCCTTCATCTCCCAAATTAAATGCAAATATATCATCTTTTTCTAATGATTTTTAGTTTTCCTAAATGACACTTTAAATTTTCAAGAAACCTGCATGTACCTAATAAATATCATGCAATGTACCTATTAAAATCTCAAAGAATACAATGAATTCAGATTAAATTAATTTTAACAAAAATATCACTTTGAAAAACAATTTAGAGGGCTTGAGCTCACATTTTAAATCATTTTAATGGATTTCCAACAATTCTACTATCGTTTTATCTTATTTTGTATGTGCTTATGCTACTTGTGATCTTTATCCAGCTCTCCTTGGTTATTAAGCTTCTTGTCTAGTGCCCTGGGAAGAGCAGTATTGCATCCTTCGGAGTCACCAAGTTTGTCATTTCACTTTGTGCTAGCTGTCTGCATCATTATTTTGCTTTTAAACTCTTTTATTCAATCGCACAGCTCCTATGATGATGTTAATTTGTATATGTACCACCTACCTTCCAGTGAATGAGCGCTGAACTTGTTATACCCCGGCAACTTTTATGACATGATCATAGACCTTGTGTGTTGCTGTCAACACAACTATCAATTCATCTCCTCTCCTACTTCATTTATTATCCAACACAAATTTGTCCCATGCTATAAACTAACTCTAACTGCACGGAAGCATGTGAGCTTAGGTCTCCAACCCTAAATCTCTAGATTTGAATTATTTGCTTGGGTTTAATACATTTTAGCATAGACGGTGGGAAATCTCCATGCGCTCTATTAATAAGATATAATGAAACAAAATGCATAATAAATAAAAATTAAATACAGAAGATGCTTTCTTTGCATGTGTATAAATGCAAAAAATGCAAGAACATACATATAAATAAAGTAAGATGCTTTGGTAGGTAGCATGTATCGGTATTGCTAATATCATCCCTAGCTGACAATGTAACATCGTGGCTTGACCCCACCCTTGTGTCATTCACATCCACATGTACCTTAGAATCTGATTTGAATTCTGATCTGAAATCAAATTCAAAATTTTTAATTATTTTTCTTAAGAGATTGAATCTGGACTTGACTTTTCACCTCAACTCGCCGCAATACCCGACTAGCAAAAAAAAAAACTTGCCACAATACTCTACCTCCAACTACCTATGCTATATTGTTGCCATTGTCGAGTGAACCCTCTAATGCTTGTTACCCTTGATCCAATAATAATATTAATTGCTGACTCTGGACTTGAGCTTTAATACACTCATCAGCTAGGTCCGGTTGCCCTTTCCCCTCTCCAGGTGATTGTTGTGATGACCACCAGATCCTCCATCATATATATTGCTGAAGGTATAAGTCCTTGGACTCATCCCAAGATCCGTGGAACTGAGTGAAAATAGAACCCCTCCCCATGGTTTATGATGTAGGCTCACTATCTCCGACTTTGATATCATGTTGATTACTACCATCCCACTGTGCCCTCCTACATGTGGCTCCCATTCTACGACGATGTAGAGAGTTTATGGCCATCCCAGCTTTCACTGTGCCTACCATTCACAATGTACTCCCCATGCCTCCTCTAGCCTCCTCAGAACGAACGCACCACCTCTACAACGTCGTTGTTCACATATAAGATAGGAAAGGGTGATAACGTAGCTTCTTGGGAGGATACTTGGTGTAATATCATACCCCTTAAAAGATCGTTCCTACTGGCTTATGATGAGTACCATATATTGTATATTTATAGCTTTCATATTAACTATTTTTGTATATAAATAATGTTACTCGGATATTGTTAGTGTGTTTTACAGGAATTTTATTCGTACAAGGAGATGGCATAAAATCAGAGTTAGAGTAGGAAATCAAAGTCCGAAAAGTTTCTAAAGTGTGCGAGACTACGATACTGCAGGGACTCAAAGTCGAATACAGTCAGAAAAATTAAATGTACAAGACAAGAGTTTCACGTGGAAAAAATTTCAAGAATTTTTCAAATACTTTAGCCGCCAATTGGCGGTTTTCCCCTCTAAATGGCGGCTGAAAGTGGCCCCAACATTTGAATTTTCTCCCGTGGCTTCGTTGTAATCTTGTAGTTTCACAATTGTATTAGAATTGGGTTTGGATGTCCGAAGCCTATGTATTTGCCATATCTTTGTATTCTAGGAAGAATGCTGGAAGTTTTGTACTCGTTTTTAATTTAATAAAATTAGGGTTTTGCTGAAGAGGTGACGGCCACAATACCGTGCTCCAGAGGTAAGGCATTACTTTAAATTCTTTATTTGCTTTTTAGATAGAGTTAATTGCTTTCTAGTATAGATTTATTCCATTTCTAGATTAGATTTTATTGTGTCATGAATAAAAATAGGATTTTGCTTACTAGAATTATGTGTAACTAATTTTTTTTAGCCCTAGGATATAAATGAAGTTAGTTTAATAGATCTAATATGAATTTATCTCATCTTCTTCCTAAAAAGAAATAAAGTTATGATTTTTCTATAAATAAATAAAAGATAGAGTTCACAAATCATAATTCTTTGATACATTATGCTTAATTAATATTTGATAAAAGATAAAGTTTGGAATTCTTATTCTTTGTTTATTTTTAGAATTATCAATAAAGATTTTTCCTATAAATAAATTGAATTGGATAAACTTGTAAATCTAATTTTTTTTGATAGGTTATACTTAAGTTCGGTCTTTTAATAGCCTATATTTAGATTAAGGTTTGAAGTTTATTTCTTTTCTTTTGTTTATGAGATTTTCTACTTGATATGATTTGTTTTTAAAAAATGTGTTATTTTTTATGGTCTATTCTTGCACATTACTTGATAGGTCGTACTTAAAAGTACTTGATTAAAATCAAATTAAAAAGATTACCTTTTTAATATGTTACTTAACCGTGCATAATTAAAAAGATAGGAAGAAAGAGATAATTTATTGTTAGACTATTATTCTAATGGATTCGAAATCCTAGGCTAATTTTTAGAATTTAAAACTCATCCTTCCAACTTAGAATTCTTTGTTAATCCACTAGAACTAAAAAAATAGTAAGAATCGCAAAACACCTGAGATCTCTGTAGGACGACCTGTATAGCATTACAATATATACTGTGCGCTTGCAGTAATTTATCACATCAGCTTACAAAATATGTCTTAGAAAGCAGGATACAATTGCATAGTTCTGGAATAGAGGGAGATGGACGTTGGGAAACGACACGAGAGTGGGTTGGCATAATATACGTAACATATTACAACACACTCGGAGCAATGACAGTGAAGATTCTCCAGTTTGGAGATGGGACAACTCCAGAATCTTTTTAGTGAAATCGATGTATGGTTTCATCAATGATGGGGGATAAGATCCAAAATGGCTTTTCATATTTGGAATGCAAAATGCTTGCTAAACATAAAAAATTTTCTTTGACTTATAGATAAGAATGCAGTTCTTACCTGGGATAATCTGCAGCGAAGAGACTGGCAGGGACCCAGAAGATGTGTTTGATGAGGATCCGCAATCGAAACAATGACACATATGTTGGTGGAATGCCCTTTCACCAAATTGATCTGGATGGAATTTGCTAATCGACACAACATTCAGTTTAGGTGGGACAATCCATCATCAATGTGGACGAGATTCCAAGCTATAGGAAGAAACCTAGATATGTTTAGGAGAGTCACAACTGTTATAGTCTGAAACATATGGTTGGAGATGAATAAAAAAATATTTAGTAATAAATCTTATAATATGATCATTGCATCTAATACAATGTATGTTATTGTGAATAACAGCCTTTGAAAACTCAGGGACGATCTCCCATAACATCCCCCCAGATACACTGCCATGGAAACTCCGAGACCATCACAAGGTGCAGCAACTCCAGGAGCTGGAACGGGAGAGGCGGTTCGTAATATTCGGGATGATGAGAAGTAGGGACAATGGATATCCTATATATAGTTTGTATTAGACTGTGATATAACCCATTTTTACTTCTGCATGGATCTATGTACTCTTGTATCAGTTTCTTTCTTCTTGTTTTTTTTTTGTAAGTTCTGTTAGAAACTTTTTAATGTTTTGATTTCAAAAAATGAAAATTAAAAAAAATGAAAAAAAAAAAAAAAAAAAAAAAACAACGTCATTGTTCTCAAGCTAACTTTTGTCCGTCGAACTTGACATTGCCCCTTCCCTACACTTAAGTAGAGGCATTGCGCTTTTGACGGAACCTGCGGCTATCGTTCGACGTCCGATGTCGAGTGGCCATCACAATCATCACTAGAGTCTATCGTTCGTGATGCACTCCCTTATGCCTCCTCGAACAGAAAATGCCACCTCAACATCGCCTTTGTCGCCTCATCGTTCTTAACTAATCTCTCTCCGTCGAACTTGCTGTTCCCATTCCCCGATCTATCATTCACCCTTCATCATACTAAGGCTCGCATCAATTCTTTTAGGCATCACCATCATTGCAGCCAAACGGCTTTGGTGACTTAGCAACTTGCCTAAATTTGCAGCCCCGACAAACATCGAGCACCATCGGACCGACTCCGCCAAAATTAGTCCAATCTACTAAAAATTTGGATTTTTAGGGAATGGGAGACGGAGCTTGGGGGCGAGCCCTCTTGCAGCGCTCCCTCCTTGGAATGCTCAGCAAAGATTTACCCTAGAGAGGATAAGGATTAAGTCGATGAATGATGTTGTTTAATACTGTTATGTAATGTCATTGTAAATTGTAAAAAGGACTTTGTGTAAAAGGTCAATATATATTAATAAAAGGATACGGGATGAGATATATCATATATCTAATTTTTCCAATTAGTCTCTCCCTAATCTTAAGGGAAAATTCTATTTTCACATGATAAATTATTTTTAATGTCCAAGTTACTCTCTACACCATCATCTTATTTTAAAACATCATCAATTTACTCTACTCTATGTTTACAAAATTTAGCCCTCCCTCTCTTTCTCCTAATTTCGTCTATAACTACTAAGTCCTAAATTTCCAAACTTTCCTCCGAGCCCTAATTTGCCGTCTGCACGCCCACATTGCCACCCCCAACTCTCCCAACTCCGTTGTCACTCATCGCCTCCAACGTCACTCTCCGTCTCTAACCCTAGTCCTTGACTCCGTATTAATATCTGATCAGCAACCGACGTTGCACCAATAAATAAATAGTAAAAATCAATTGCAAATAAAAACTAATAAAAAAAACTAAGAATGATTTTAATCCGTACTTGAAAATTTTCCTCCTACACCAACTATACATTGGATTTTTCAATTTGTTTTAAAAATTCAAACTGTAAGTTCTAATTTCGCTTGTCAAAGTTAATTCGAAAATTTTAAACTTCTTCCTAACTTTTGAGAAATGTGAATATAAAAATTTTAGAGAGTTAGGAAATCGATGAGTTTGTGGAAGATGTGTTTTTCTAAGAATTAAATAGCAAAAAAATTTGGATTTTAAAGAGAGAACAGATGAGAAAGATAATAATAGTATTTTAAAATTTTAAAAAGTTTTAAAAATTTGGAATTTAAAATTGTAACTTAGCAAAAAAGAAAAAAAAGATAAACTTGTAATTATTTACAAGTTTTAAACCTATAGGTCAAGAGTAAATTGTCGTACGTCAATAGAATTTCCCAATCTTAAGTCTGATTAGCATCATGGTATTAAAGCCTTATTAATTTTCCTTAATTATCCGAACCATCAACAAATCCCGTTGCCATCACCGTCCTCTTTCACTGCATTCAATTAAACCCATTGCTGTCTCCGTCAACCACCTCCGTCGCCTCAGCTCTGATGCTTGCCCCAATGCCTCTAGCGTATCATGTATTCACTGACAACTCCACTGACGCCTCTAACAAAGCTCTAAACCCATCTTTATTGACGCCAGCTCACGACCGACTTCACTGATGTCATCAATTACTGGCTTCAACGAGTAGAACCGAGATTAATGAGTCGCCCTTGACCTATCACTCTAGTCTGCCGACTTCGCTCAATATTATGTTCGACGACTTTGCTGATCGAGACCAAGTTTAACGAAATTTGCTCCGTTGATTAAACTCAATACGACTTCAACAGTGATGCAACTCATAAATTCTACATGTTCACCCGCCACTACATTGCCTCCAATTACCTTGCTGCATCCACAACCTCCCAAACCTGTTCAGATTTGAGTCAAAACTGATATAAATAGCTGTCAATGGTTGTATGAAGAGTTTGAGACTCTGAGTTTTTGAGTTGTGTTTTGCAAAGATGGAAAAAAATTTGAGGTTTTGAGTTTGAAAATTGTGTTTTTTGTGGAGGATCCTCAAACCTTGTTATTGTGAGAGGTTAGTTGTAAGGAGGTGAGTATGGTAGATTCGAAAAGTTTCACAAAGTCTACTGAGGTAGGACCTATTGTTCTGGAGTTTATTGCTGGTCAAATCATTATCAAGTCCAGGAAGATTATTGAAATTAATTAGCTGGTTGAGGAAATAAACTCTATTTTATACAGATCCTCATAGTTTGAGACAGATAAGTGGGAGCGAGAAGATGCTGCTCTCTTTAGTCAATTTTTATAAATTATGCCATTGAAGATATAAGATTTGTTGTTGAGGAGCCGTATTTAGAGAAGAATAATTTTAATATAGCTTTTTGGCATTGTTAAGGAGATGTTTTGGAATGAGAAGGCTAACAAATTTTTCTGAACATCATGTAGATTTTAACAAGATTATGAGGATCTGAATGTGTTATAGCTTATCTTATAGGATGTAGTCATGCAGAACTAATGAGACCAGCTAACCATGCTAACTAACTGTGCTGACTTATCTTGGGAGTTTGTCATAATAGTGCACACCTATACATCTCCCGGTGATAGGAAGTTCTACACGTGACACTCTAATAGAGATATTGATTTCTCAAAGTGTGTTCTTGAGAAATCATAGAATTTTACCAAAAGCGAGTCTCATGAATGGTCAGCTCTAGCTATTCATGAGGACAACTTATAACTCCTGAAGGTAGAGGAGGGGATCGTTTTGGTGGCATAGGAGATTTGACTATGAAGGCCGTGTTGGTGGTAGCTTGGAGATATGGGATGAGGTCGTTTTGTTGCTGGTAAAGAGTTTGGTCAAGGTGGCCGGTTTGATGGTAGAATAAGAGATTTTGGTCGGGGAAGATATGGAGCAAATAATTCGTAAGATACAAATACTTATTACAACTCTGGAGGGTTGGATGCACAAGAAATAGGTGCCTAAAATTATATATAATACCTCCCAAGTTGGTCAGTTTGCTCTGTGGATCACACATCGTGGGGACAAATTTCCTTAGGCTCAAGAAGTGTACTTATATTTGATTTAGAGTTTGGAAAATACCATATGTTCCAGTAGTCTCAAACAACACAATCACACCATCTTTTCCCACTGCTACCTTGGTATGATTAGATAGGTAAACATGTTTCAATTTTTGAGCCCAATAATTGGATCATTGATACAATGCATCTGATCACATAACAGAAAATAAAGGTATTCTATATGACTTGTTTTCATCTTTATCACTTTCTTTGGTAACATTAGTAAATGGTAGTACATTTCATATTGAGGGTATAGGTATCACTAAGATTACTGCTTCGTTATTGTTATCATCTATTTTCTTCACACCTAAGTTCCATTTAATTTATTATCAATCAACAATTTTACATGCTCCTTGAATTATTCATTAATGTTCTTTCCTGATTATTATGTACTTTAGGATACTGGGATGCAAAGAACGATTGATGCAGGACGTGAATATGGAAGTCTGTGTCACATGGAGATTGGTACCAGTTCCGTTGCATGTTTTAGCTCTATTTTTTTTTGCGAGATCTCCATTGTCATTTTGGTCATTCTACTTGCGATTTTTAAAGCAACTAGTTCCTGCATTAGGTCAAGTATCATCTTTTGAATATGAGTCATGTCAAATGAATGAACACCATCATTGTTTATCCATTGAGAGTTAATAAAAGAGTGTCACCTTTGAACTTATTCATTCTGATATTTGGAGACCCCGTTTTGTAAGTTGAACACTTTGTTTAGATATTTTATTATCTTTGTTAATGAATTTTTTTATGTGACATGATTGTATTTAATGAAACATTGTTTAGTGGCTCTTTCTATTTTTCAAACTTTTTGCTATGATATTGAGATTCAGGTTGGTGTATCTATTTTACTTTGAAAACTGATTATGTAAAAGAATTTCTTATTTTCTCTTTTGCACATTTCATATCTAATACTGGAATTATTCACCGCTCCTTCTGTTCTTATACCCCACAATAAAATGGGATTGCTGAAAATAGGAATTGTCGCTTGCCTGAGATAATACGAACTCTATTAATTGATATAAATGTTCCCAATCACTTCTGATGGATGCAATTCTTATAACTTGTAATGTAATTAATTGCATGTCTTCTACCATTCTTAATAGTTAGATACCATATTTTGTTCTTTATTTCAAACATTACTTGTTTTTTGCCTCTTAGAATTTTCAGTTGTGTATGTTTTGTTTATGATCATAATACGAATCAAACCAAACTGAATCGTAACGCTTTCAAATGTTTGTTTTTGTGATATCAAGATGTCAAAAAGGATATAGGTGTTACTGTCCCACCTTATATAATTATGTGGTCTCTACAAATGATACATTTTCGAGTTCAAACCATACTTTTCTCTCGAATCATCCAAGAGTACATCCTTAAAACCGCAAGACAGTATCATTTTCTTTTTAGAAAACTAATTCTTGAAGTCAGATCGTATGCCTCAGAGATATAGATAATTATACATGAAACGTGCCAAATCCATAATAAATGTGTCATTGTCTCTGTATCCCTGATTATTACACTCTATTCTGAGCGTTCTGGTACTGTTTCTCCTCTTGCTAATTCTAATTCTCAAGCAATCTGATTTTGATAATCCTATAATCCGTGTTGCTCATTACAAATGAAAGCCAAATTATACTCTATATCCATTATATAAGTTCATGTCTTATGTGCATATTTCCACCCACTTTGTACTTTCGTGTCATTTGTTGACTCTCATCCTACTCCCAAGTCTGATTCAGATGTCATGTTAAAAGTCAGATTAGTAGGTATCTATGAAAAATGAGATGTAAGCATTTAGGCAAAAAGAGGCATGGAAACTAGTTCTGCTCCTAGTTGGGAAGATAGTAGTTTGATGTCTGTAGGTATATATTATCAAAATAAACCCTGATGGAACATTAGCTCGTCTTAGAGCTCATTTAGTGGAAAAGAGATGTTCCCAGCATGAGGTGTTGAGTACCAAGACGTGTTCTCCCTAATGAAGATGGATGACTTCAGTTCGAATGTTTATTTCACTTGCGGCTACACACAACTGAACATTACATAAGTAGAATATTAAAAATGTATCCTCCATAGCATTCTGGGGGAGGAAGATTAATTATATAGTACAACCACCTAGGTTTGTTGCTCAGGAGATTATAGCAAAGTCTATCATATTCAAAAATTATTTTATGTCTTGAAACGATCTCCTCCATTAAACGGTTTGGTTATGTTGTTCAAAAGTATGGTCTTTATCATTCTTAGAGGGATCACTCCGTGTCTTCCTTCCCATTCATTAGAGAAAACATATTTACTTGGTGGTATATGTGGGTGGTATTGCATATTTACTTAGTGGTATATGTAGGTGGTATTGTGATTACAAGATATGATATTCCAAAATTTATTAATTTAAAGTCGTGTTTACAATAAAAGTTTCAAACCAAATATCTAGCGCTATTATGGTATTTTTTTTTTTTGGGAATTGAGATTGCTAGATCTTAGAAGGGATCTCGCTTTCTCAACGACTGTATATATTGTATATATTGTCGGAAGTTGGCATGCTCATAGCATAGAGCTGCTAGTACACTAAGGATCCGAGTTTGAACTTGTTGCCTACTCAAGGGAGCTTTTGGAGAATCGAGGAAGGTATAGAGGACTAGTTGGAAAGCTCAACTATTTGACAATTATTTGGCTAGAAATTGCATATTCGGTTAATGTTGTAAGACAGTTCATATTAGCCCCTCGCACGAGTCATTGGGATGTTGTATCAAGATATTAAGATATTCGAAAAGTGCTCTAGGAAGAGAACTTCTATATTTAGATTGCGGTCATAACCACATAGTTGGCTTTACAGATGCATATTGGATAGATTGTGACGCAGAATAAAAGTTAAATTAGGGTTAGGGTTTTGAAATTTGGGATTTTTGGAGGAATTGGAGAAGAACAGATAAATTGGTCAAGAACTTAAAAGATTGGAGAATCCACTTAGGCGAATCCATACTTGAGAATCCACGAAGAGAGATTTAGATTCAAGCGAAATAATTTGTTTACAGAATTGTTCATTACTTCTTTCTAGTGATCTCATAATTATTTGCTATTTTTTCATCAAATTTAGATTTCATACTGTTTGCATTTAACAATTAAGCTATTTGGACATATTAATTTAGTGCACGTAATTAATTTGTTCTTATACCAATTTGACCTAGGACGAAAGCGGATTAGGGTTAGCAATTTGGGAAGGGAGGATGGGGAGAGGGGAGAGATTCGGGGATTTTGGCTTCTCTCTTTTTCCTTTTTTTTTTGAAGTTCTGTTTTTTCTTTCTCCTTTTTTTCAGTTTTGTTTTCTTTCTTTTTTTTTTTTTTTTCAAATATAGACCTTTTTTTCTTCTCTCTCTATTTTTTATAAAAAAAATAAAATAGAGAACTAAAAATAAAATAAAAAGAAGATGAGGATGGAAGGAAAAAAAATGGAGATGGGGATGAAAATATAGACTTTGATACCAATTTAATGCAGGATGGAAGCCAAATTAGGGTTAGGGTTTTGAAATTTGGGATTTTTGGAGAAATTAGAGATGAACAGATAAATTGAGGAATCCCCACTCTCAATGAATCCAAAAGAAAGATTTAGATTCAAGCAAAATCCACAAAAGAATTTTCTCAAAATTTTTATATATTATTCATCATCTCCCAATACTTCATACAGAGTATATATATATATATATATATATATATATATATATATATATATATATATATATATATATATATATATATTCAAAAGAAAGATTTAGATTCAAGCAAAATCCACAAAAGAATTTTCTCAAAATTTTTATATATTATTCATCATCTCCCAATACTTCATACAGAGTATATATATATATATATATATATATATATATATATATATATATATATATATGAGGAAACGGAAAATTCACCGGCGGTGAAGGGAGTTCCTTCACCGTCGCTTAGGTGACCCAATAAAATTATTACACGTGGCGCCACTCAAAGGTAGTTTAGGGAGTTCTTTTATTTGTTACTTTAAGTGGCGCCACGTTTAATAATTTTATTGGGCCACCTAAGCAGCAGTGAAGGAACTCCCATCACCGCCGGTGAATTTTTCGTTTCCTCATATATATATATATATATATATATATATATATATATATATATATATATATATATATATATATATATATATATATATAGGAAAACCCTAACAAACAAAATCTAATAGAATCAAATCCTATCAAATTCTTAATAAAATAAAATAAAAATTCAATCAAATATCCTAATAGAATCAAATTTGATTTTCATCAGATTGTCTAATAGACAGTAGGTTCTACTTGTTATTTTGTCTTTTTTGTAGGGAATCTTCGGAGAGAAGCATTTTGATGTCTCTAGATTAAGTAAGGAGCTAGAATACGTGGCTATGCTTAATTTTACATGTGAGCTTGTACGGATACATGACATAATGATTGAGATGGTTTTTGTATCCAAAACTCTAATATGGCTGTATTGTATTAACTGGTTGGATATTTATATTGTACAAAATTATGTGTTTCATGTGAGAGCAAAGCATATTGAAATATATTGACATGTGGTACGGATAAAGTATGATGCTTGTATGATTGAGCCAAAGCTTGTGTCCTCTGCCAATTAGCTTGTTGTTTTGTTGATTAAGCCTCTTGGAAGATCTCGTGTAAAATTTATCTGTGATAAGCTGAGTGTACAATTTATTTGTGATAACCTGAGTATCTATATACTCCAGTTTAAGGGAGTGTTATATAATAAGTCATTGTAAATAGGAATTTTGTATAAAAGGTCCTAGGGTTAGGGGAGTGTTTCCGCGGGTTGCCACCCTCGGGTGCAACCCGCACCCATTTTAAATTTTATTATTTATTTATTTAATTTTCTTTTTACATGTCTACATATATTTGTTACTTAGTTTTTGATATACTGTAGGCTTTTTAGGTACGGTATATGTTTAGACTTTAAGCGATTATTATATTATTTATATGTTATGCTTAGATCTATCTCAAAATTCATTTAGGGTTAATTGAGGAAAAAAGCCAAGATATCAAGATTAGTACATCCCTTGTTTTTGTGCTTCAATGGGTAGATTTTTCGGTTGCATGGTTTTTTCGGTTGCATGAGACCACGTGATATATATAACTGAGATAATTAAGTATAAATTCATCTAGTAATACAATCTACGAGGGCATTAACCCATCTAACTAATAATCTTTGCTAGTTTTAATAATCGATCAACTAATTTAGTTAATAAATTAATCCTCAACTTTTTTTACTTTGTAACCTATATTTTTCTTAGTGTTGAAACCCAATAATTTAAAAAAAGCTTGAGAGAATGATTTTGGGTATTTATCACTCAAGTTACTACTTATTTATCTCTTACATTTGGGAGTGTATGATTCAAATTGAGTCACTTTAACCAGAGAGAAAATTATTCTTAAGAGATTTTGTATTCTTCATTAATATAAAGATCATGTCAAACCGTCAAAGTTCTCCATAGGGTGTAGATTTGGGGGGTGTAGATTTGGGAATCTTCTCAACCGAATCTCATTCCATATGTCAAAGTTCTCCATAGGGTGTAGATTTGGGGGGTGTAGATTTGGGAATCTTCTCAACCGAATCTCATTCCATATGCGTACTCCTTTATCTTTGTTCATTTGATTTTGCTAAGAGTTCTACTTCACGTTGCTAATTCCAATCACCTTAACTCAGATTCGAGTCTTGCTCTAGTACATTTTTATTTGATTTTTATGTTGCTCCGACTAACTAACTCAACAATTTTTTTCATCCACAGGAACAAATGGGTTTTAGGCGAAAAACTGATGGCTCGGTGAATCAATTGAAGGCACTCTTTGGCCAGAGACTTTAAATCATCAATATAGATTTGATTTTGAAGAAACATTCAGTCCTGTGATAAAACCAGCAACAATTCGACTTGTTCTATTGTGGTTGCATACAATTTGCCAATAAAGCAGACAGATGTTTCTAATGCTTTTCTACATGGAGTCCTGCAGAAAGAAGTTTATATGAAAAGATTCACAGACCGGCGCTCTCCCCCAAGATGTTTGTCATCTACACAAATATTCTGCTCACCGCCGGAAGCAAGCTCCTCATGCATGGCTCAATAAGCTTCGGCATAGACTTCTGACCTGATGTCTGTCTTTATTGGATGCACCTCTTCCCATGTTCTCTTACTGTTAATTTATGATGACAACATGATTCTCAGAGTATCATCCTCTGAGGACATTAACTGTGTAATTAGAGCTCATCCTTTTTTGCGTTGAAGGATCTTGCCCCTCTTCATTTTTGCCCCCCGTGGAATAGAGGCTTCTCGAACTTCTTCAGGCTTGTGTCTCGACACAAATACATTGATGGATCTCTTGGATCGTACCAAAAAGAAGGCGGCCAAACCAATTCCAACTCCCATTCCTCTTCAATAAGACTAACTGCATCCTTTGTGGTGTCAAGTGTATTCTCCCGCAATGTACAGAACTATGGGCATATATCAACACAACCAGACCTGACACATCTTTTGTTGTCAATAAAGTTCGTCAATTCATGCAATCTCCAAAATTGGATGTCAGTGAAGAGAATTCTACATTATCTATGCCAGACCATATCACATGGTTTTCTCCCAAGGCATTATTCCTCATTTCATTTCATTTGCAAGCCTACTCGGGCAGGTTGGGCTGGTTATTCAGATGATCATCGCTCTCAAGGTGTGGTTAGCATCTGCTTCAGTTCAAATCCGATTTCATGGAGCTCGCACAAGCAGAATGCAGTCTCCCGTCCAAGCACAGACTTTAAAAATCAGAGTTTAGCTTGCTGCGCAACAGCTGAACTGATTTGGATCTAACAGTTATGAGAATTACAGGTTCCTTTGTATTCACCACATCTTCTTTGGTGTGTTAACTTGAGTGCGACTTTTCTTACTGCCAATCCTGTCATCCATGCAAGAGAAAAGCTTGTTGAGGTTGATCTATATCATGTCCGACAGTCCGAGAAAGGGTTGCTCAAAAGCTACCTCTTGTTTGACGTATCTCTACCTCCAATCAGATTGATGATGCCCTTACTAAAACATCCATCACTTGCTCCATTCATACTTCTAGGAATAAGCTCACCATCATCCCAAATCGGCTCCACTTGAGGGCGGGGTCTTGGAGCAAACGCCGTTAGATAAAGATTCTGGATAACAAGATTATCGAGTTCGTCAGCTCAAGATTCTGGATGCTAACAGCAACAACAATGATATCATTTGAATTTGAAATATTCCCGGCAATCTCTCACTTTATTGTAACAATCTAGCTTGAGTTCAATCAGTCGTAACAATCAAACCTGTTGTAACAACTTACATATATAAATACAGCGTGCAGCCTATGTTATGGGTATGCACCAAAGCATCAACCAATACTCTGTTATATAGTCTATTTTTCAGCCATTCACGACAAATACATGATGGGAGATTCTAAATGCAGCCACCAATTTTTTTTAGGAACCCACTTTCTAAATATGCCCCCCATAAAGTTAAAAAATAATTTTTTAAAGTATATTTCTAAGTCACGATTATTTTCTCATGCTTTCATTATTATTTTTTTTCCCTCTCTTCTTTCTCTCTTGCTGTCCTCAACCGACTCCGCTGCCATCTCATCTCCAGCCGCTTAAGCCCACTACCAATTGCTTGACTGTTCGACCCCACTGGCAACCTCCTCCTCAATGGTCCGACCGCCTCCATCCTTCTCTAAACGTTAGCCTCTCTTTAAAATATTCTTAAAGATAATTCTTTTAACTATTTCTAATTTAATTTTTGAATATTTATATTTTTTTATTATTAAGAATTATTATGGTTTGAATTTTTTATTTTTGGAGTGCTGAGAATTATTAAGATTTTAAATTGAGAGAGATTAACAAAGAAGCATGATAGAAAAAAAAGAAAAAGACTAACTTGTAATCAAATTAAAAAAGATGAGAATAAATTCGTCAACAAATTACAATATTAAAAAAGATGAGAATAAATTCGTCAACAAATTACAATATTAAGCTTATAATATAATTGGACTTTTCGACAGAGATACTTAGAAAAAGTGTGGGTGCATTTAGAATTTCCCATATATAATCCTTAAGATTAGCATCATGGGTAGTGTTAATTATCACTTTCCATCCAAAATTACTCGACCTTGGATTAAAATGAAGATCTCAATTTTCTAACATGAGAGAGGAAATATTGTTATGATTATCTAGTCTAACGATTCATCGAATTTTCTAGAAAATCAAATAACAACGTTTTTCTGTTCAATAAATAAGTATATATTTCTCGTCTAGAGAACTATCTACAAACAAATAAATCCTAAATAATAGCATCTCACAAAAACATGGTTGGTTGCCGAACAAAGTCTTACCTCAGTCGTTTGGAAGCTGTAATAAGGAATTACCATCATAGTTCATGAGTTAAGCATACAATCCTCCTCATCGCTGTTGTAGGAATCAATAGTAGCAAATCTCCTCATCAAATTTATGGTGATCGAGCCCTCCACATGTGTTAGAATCTGCAGCCCACATGTGTTAGAATCTGCAGCTTCACAGAAAGACGCAGCATTTTCATGCATGGACCTTCATCTCCAAAGAGTTCATGTGTTGGTCTTATCGTTATTCATTCTCCTTGTCAATTTTGTCATGATCAACTTATCAGCATGTGTTATACTTTTTCCGGCCTTTTAGCTAAGAACAAGTTATCGGCTAAAACATGCAGCTTCACGCCCCATATGTTGGCACTCGTGTATGGATCTTCATCTCTGATGTCTAGCTACATCAAGAATGAACCAACGATAAAACTTCACCAATAATCATTGCAAGAGCATTTCCCCTCCCGAAAATGATGGAATCTATTATTATCCCTAATCGTAATTTCCCTGCCATATATCACAGATACAAACTTCATGAATTCATGGCAATCACCACAGATTCGCAGGTTCTTCACCACATGGATTGGCACCCCTCGAGCTGTACTTATAAGCCCATAAGCTACCGCCATTTTCTCACTATGCCGACTAAGAAGAAACTCCTTTTCATCTTCATCAACATCCATCAAAACATTAGCCAAGTCTGGTACATGACCCGAAATTGAGAGTCTCTCACTCATCTCATCAACCATCCTGACGATGGAGGCCATTTGAGGATGCGACTCATCGCTGGAAGTGAACTCGTGGATCCCTCCATCTATCTCAATTAAGCTTGAACCTGGCAGTTTCCTGATCCCTTTCTCCTTCAAATTCAACCTCACTCTTGCAACATCTCCCCATTTTCCAGCTGTAGCATAGACATTTGAGAGGAGGACATGGATTCCACTCCTCCCTGGGGCCAATTCAAGAACTTTCTTTGCTGCATACTCTGCCAACTTGAGATTATGGTGATTCCGGCTAGCAGCTAATAGGGCCCCCCAAATCACATCGTTAGGCTCCATGGTCATGTTCTCTATGAGAATTTTGGCTTCCGTTAACAACCCAGCTCGACCAAGAAGGTCAACCATGCACCCATAGTGCACCACTTCTGGAGGAAAGCCATAAACCTCAGTCATGGAATTGAAGAACTGGCGACCCTCTTTGACAAACCCTCCATGGCTCAATGCAGTCAAGACTCCTACAAACACCACACTATCTGGCCTCACTCCTTCTGCAACCATTTGGTTGAAGACCTCTAATGCTTTTGTTCCATTCCCATCTACGGCCATAGCTCCGATTGCTGCAGTCCAAGCTGAAACATCTCTCACAGGCATTTTGTTAAAGATTTTCATAGCACTCCTAGAGTCACCACACTTTGCAAACATATCGACCAATGCAGTGCCAAGCTTAACATTCCACATGATTTTGTTTTTCTCAACATAAGCATACACCCACTTGGCAAGGTCTAATGCACCTAAATATCCACATGCTGAAGATACACTCACCAGTGTCACTCTGTCAGGTTTAAGGCCTGCCCGTTGCATTGCTCGGAAGAGCAAAATAGCCTCTTCAAACCAACTTACTTGTACTAACGCACTGATTAGTGTATTCCAAGAAAAAAGATCTCTTATTGGCATTATATCGAAATATCTACAAGCCAAGTCAAAATCCCCGTTTCTTATACATCCATTAATAATAGTGTTCCAAGAAACCTCGGTCCTGTTTGTCATATGTTCGAAAACTCTGAATGCAGCATCAGGATCACCGCATTTCATGTACATATCAATGATCGAATTGCACACAGTCTCCCATCCAGCCAATCCATTCCGAACAATGTACCCATGGAGCCGCCTCCCAAACTTGAGCTCACCCAGTTGTGCAGAGGCTGACACAGCACCAACCACTGTGATGCGATCCGGCCTTGTTCCCCAACCTAGCATTTTATTGAACAAATCCAAGGCTGCATTCACAAGCCCCAGCCGAGCATAGTTTGTCACCATCGTATTGAAAATAACAACATTCCTATCAACACATTCATTAAACAACCTCTCCGCCTTCTCCACCTCCCCACACTTCATGTACATATCCACAAGCGAGTTCACCAAATGCAAGTTGAACTCGATTCCCAAATCCGCAACACAAGCACAGATCCGCTCGCCTGACTCCAAATCCTGCAACTTAGCACAGGCTGAGATTACACAAGCCATCGTAACCGCATTGGGCCTAATTCCGCTCTCCTTCAACATCTCATAGAACAAAGAAAGAGCCTTCCTCGGGTCACCCCCTCTCGCATACCCATCGATAAGAATAGTCCAAGAAACCACATTCCTCTCGCACATTCCGTCAAACACCTTGTTTGCAGACTCCAAATCTCCGATTTCCGAGTAAAAGTGTATCAAAGAGTTGTCAGTAAAGAAATCATGACCGACCCCAGCCTTGATCAGAACCCCATGCAACTGAAGTCCTTCCGCTGACGCCGCAATCTTCGACAAACCTGCAAGCAGAGGCGGGAACGTGAAGCGGTCGGGGGTCAGACCTCGATCCGCAATCGACCTGTAAAGCCGAATGGCCTCATCGACGAATCCCGACGAGGCGAAACCTCTTATGAGGGAGTTAAACATGAAGAGGGCAGTCCTAGGGTCGAGTTCGAGATCGGCGGCTTCGGAGAGTCGGAACGAAGAGAGGGCGTAGTGCAGGCTGAGGGGGGTCGCGAGCTTAGAGTATGCGGCCATGAGGGAAGGGAGGTGGGGGGAGAGGGAGAGGCTCGTTCGTGTGATGTGGGCATGGATTTGCTTGATTTGGTCGGTGGTGGTGACGAGTTTGAGAGACTCTGTTGGGGATTTGGGGGTGGTGGGAAGCTGGCTGGGGATTGGTTGGTGGTTTTGGGAGAGGAGGTCAAGAGATGGGCACATGGTGGTAGCCATAGCGAGGGGTTAGAGGGAGAGAGGTGATTGATTTGGGTGAAAGTCTAATGGATAAACAGCAAAACTTGGATCAACTGGGACACTTGGGACCACGTCGTTCATTTGGTCGTGAAGGTGCTCAAAAGGGGCGAATACCACGTAATTTTAGAACTACGGATGTTGCTTTTATCCAACAATCTAATATCCCTCTTGGCCTGAACGCTTGAGGCCTATTAGGATGTGTTTGTTTGCATGCTACTTTAACTGTTTATTTGATGAATAAGTAAATAGAAAGTTATTTTTTATTTGGTGGTGTGGTGCTTACGTGGCAATTTACTTTTAATTTTTTATTCCTCACACTTTTTACTTGGAAGAGCTTTAGGAAGTAAATGATCAAGGTACAAAATTATTTTTTTATTTATTTGCCATCATTACCATTAAAAATTTTACTTTTATACATAAAACCTAATAAAATATTATAAATCTAGTTTTATTTAATCAATTTAATAATATTTTTTTTACTTCCCAATGCATTTCTTTCTTTCAAATATTAGCAAACAAAAAAAAGAAGAAGTCTTTTCTTCTACTTTCATATTAAAACATAGTTCTTAATTTCTTCTTCACTTCTTCTACTTCCAATTAGTTAAACACACCCTTAATCTCAAGGGTTACTAGATGGGCCCCATGTTTTTCTCAAAAGTTAAAAAAAAAATAATTCTTCCTCTTAATTTTTTAGACTCATTAAGAAAAACATGGGGGCATCTAGTAACTCTCATTAATCTCTGGTGCATCTTGTACATGATAGTGGCATAAGTTTTAGCAAAACGTTTTAAAGGTTGCATTTCAAAACTGGTCTCTAAGAAACAAATAATTTTTACTCTAAGGTATATGAACTCGGATAATATTCTTATGAATTTGCTTGTTCGTTGCAGATGGGACCGAGACCCAATAGCATTGTGATAGCGAAGTTAGATATGGAGAGAATTTATGATTGGAAATTTCTAAACAAGGTTTTGTTAGCAAAAGATAGCGGAATAATACTAATGCAACAACCAGCGGAATCAAATAGTTAATCGAAAAGAAAAATAGTAGAGATAGAGAACACACAGATTTAACGTGGTTCGGCAATATGCCTACGTCCACGGGGACACGATCGAAAAACTTCCACTATATCAAAAGAGAATTACAACTTTCTAATTCTCAACCACAAGAGAAAACACAAAGAAATCACACAAGATTTTGAGATCAAACCCTAACCTCGTGTTGCAGTGATTTACCTCTTTGCTTCGACCGCCGAAGAAACCCAAAGAAAAGCCACCGCCCTTTGTTTTCCTGTTCTGTCGAACTCTACAGCCACCGAATACACAAAATAGTGGTTCCTTTGTTTGTTTCAAAACCACAAAAGAAAAAACTCCAAGCGCCTACTTTGCCGCAACAACAGCAGCAAACAAGAGCAGCAAATACCCTTTGGCAAAAATAATTCGCAGCACTGTTTCTTTTGCCAAAATAATTTCAGCCGCCCAACCCTTTTCCGGCTTTTCCCTTTTCTTTTGTTTTTCGGCTTCTCTTTTTTTTCGGCTCTTTTGGCTCAATCAAAACTCTAGCACCACACCCCATATATATATTATATCATAACGGAATTGGACTGGTTTTGGACCCGTTTCGGTAGACCGAAACCCACTGCGGCAATGGGCTCCATTAGCAACAATCTCCCACTTGGAGACCTATTACTAAAAATGTAATCTTTATACATGATAATCCCAGTGTCCAAAGTTTTTACCTCGATCATTTAAAGTCCCGATTTCAGCATTTAACACAAATGCACCAAAGTTGAGCAATAGCTTAATTTTTTTTATCAACCGGCTTTGTCAACATATCTGCAGGATTCTTACTGCTCTCAATCTTCTCCAACTTCAATTGGCCATCCTCCAACAAGGATCTAATGAAGTGATATCTCAAGTGAATATGTTTAGTCCGTGAATGATACGCCGAGTTCTTAACAAGATGAATTGCACTCTGACTGTCTTTGAATAAGCTGCAATCCACTCCATCAAAACACAACTCACTCATCAATCGCTGCAACCAAATAAACTCCTTACTTGCTTCTGTAGCTGCAACATACTCAGCTTCTGTCGAAAATAAAGCAACAATTGATTGTAATCTTGAAACCCAGCTTACCGCTGTCCCTCCTATAGTAAAGACAACCTGTAGTGCTCCTGCCATTGTCTCTATCACCCGCATGGTTCGAATCCATAAAACCTTGCATATTAATGTTATCACCCCCAAAATGCAAACAATAATTTGAAGTACCTTTCAAATACCTGAAAATCCACTTCACCGCTTGCCAATGTTCCTTCCCAGGGTTCTTCATAAATCTACTCACTACTCTCACTGCATGTGCAATATCTGGTCTTGTACTCACCATTGCATACATGAGACTCCCAACGGCCGATGAATAAGGCACATTCTCCATGTGTCTCGTCTCCTCATCTGTCTTAACACCTTACTCCTTTGACAGTTTGAACTGACCACCAAGAGCTATAGTTACCGGTTTTGCATTCTCCATATTGACTCTCTCCAACACCTTCTTGATGTACCCCTCCTGAGATAACCACAATTTCTTACTTTTCTTATCTCGGGTAATTTGCATTCCAAGAAATTGTTTAGCCTCACCCATGTCCTTCATAGAGAATCTCCCTGCCAACTTTCTTTTAGATCATTGATTTTCTTCATGCATGTACCTGCCACAAGCATATTATCTACATACAAAGTAAGTATAATAAAGTTACCATTCTTCAACTTTTGTAGATATACACAATGATCTGAATTGCTTCTAGCAAAATCTGAATCTAACATAAACTTGTCAAACTTCAAGTACCATTGCCTCGGTGCTTGTTTCAACCCATACAAGCTCCTTTTCAGTCGACATACCCAATTCTCCTTTCCTTTAACTTCATATCCCTCCGCTGTTCCATATATATTTCCTCCTCCAAATCACCATGAAGGAAAGCAGTCTTCACATCGAGCTGCTCTAAATATAATCCCTTCACAGCCACAATACTTAGTATTGCTCTGATAGAAGTCATCTTGACAACATGTGCAAATATTTCATTGAAGTCAATACCTTTTCTCTGACCATATCCCTTCACCACAAGTCTAGCCTTGAATCTTTGTGTCCCTCCTGCCTCATGTTTTACCCTGTATACCCACTTGTTATGCAATACTTTCATCTTTTCCTGTCGCTTCACTAATTTCAATGTGTGATTCTCCTCCAAAGAAGACATCTCATCAAGCATGGCTGCTCCCATTTAAAATGATGTTTATCCTGCATAGCCTCTTGGTAACTCTCTGGTTCACCTGCATCAGTATACAAAACATGATATAATGGAAGACAAAGTTTTTGGATTGGCTCCTTATCCTCATGCTCCTCCTCAAAGTGGTAACACTCTGTGATGAAGTACTAGAACCATCTACTTCAGTCAATAGCTCTCTTTCTTGTTCGGTCTCATCTGAAACTTGTGTATTCTCAGGTGTAGCCATTTCTTCTCCTTCAGATTTAGGTATTTCTTCCTTTCTTTTATCTATGGGATCCATCCCATCCTGTGGCTCATCCAGCTCCAAGCGCTCTTTCTCCACTGTTTTCTCACTCTTGCTTTCCGTTCGGTCTTAATACATACAGCCCTTATTAAATACTACATCTCTTCTACAAATTACCTTGTTATGCTCATAATCCCATAAGCGATAACTATATTCGTCACCACCGTATCCAATGAATGCACACTTCTGAGATTTAGAATCAAACTTCTTTCTCATCTCATGATCCACATGTGCATATGCTATTCAACCAAACACTTTTAAGAATGAATAATTCACAGTCTTACCAGACCACACCTCCTCTGGAATTCCTCCATCTAAAACACTAGCTGGACTCCTATTGATCAGATAGACTGCCGTATCTACAGCGGCTCCCCAAAGTTGCAAAGGCAAACCTGCTTGTAGTCTCATACTCCGAGCTCGCTCCAAAATGGTACTATTCATTCTCTCAGCCACGCCATTCTGCTGCAGTGTCCTCGGTACAGTCTTTACTCTCCTGATCCCATGGGTAGAGCAATAATCATCGAACTCTCTATTGCAAAATTCCCCACCGTTGTCTGACAACAGACATTTCACCTTCAAACCTGTTTCATTTTCAACAAGAGCTTTCCATATCTTGAAGATCTTGAAGATATCGGATTTCTGCTTAAGTGAAAATACCCATGTTTTCCTGCTTGCATCATCTATGAAAGTGACGAAATAAGAATTACCTCCAAGAGACTTCGCCGAAAAAGGCCCCCATACATCTGTATATACCAACTCCAATCTCTCGGTTTTCTTCTCCTTGCCATCCTTCATAAAGCTAACTCTTTTCTGCTTTCCAAACACACAGTTCTCACAGAAATCAAAATTAGCATCTTTCATATCTGTCAACATACCTCTGGATTGTAATACCCTCATACCGCTTTCACTCAAATGATCGAACCTCTGATGCCATAAGGTAGCCTTCTCATTCTTCACGGTGGCCAAAGAAACAACGTGATCCACCGAGCTTGAGAGTAAATATAGAGTTCCCACTCTCTCACCCTTGACCACTACCATTGCTCTTTTACTGATCTTCCACTGTTTCCTCTCAAATGAGATTTGATAGCCTTCGTCATCCAGCTTGCAAACAGATATTAAATTCTTCTTTAAATCCGGTATGTGCTGACCTCTTGTAAAAGAAACTTTCCTTCATTGTGCATCTTTAACTGAATTATCCCCTTACCGACAATCTTGCATTCCTGCCCATTACCAACAGTCACATGCCCAAAATCACCTTGGACATAATTCTCAAACCATTCTCTGCGAGCAGTGCAATGGAACGAAGCCCCTGAATCCACAAACCACAAATCTGACCTTGATTCTGTATGAGCAGACAAGCACAAGTCATCATACTCTTTACTTGGATTCACCACATTCGCTCCTTCCTTATCTTTGTTTGGACAATCCTTCTTCATATGACCCTCTGTCTTACATTTCCAACACACTAACGTTTTCTTGAACTTCCCCTTAGATTTTGATCTCCCTCTTTACTTTGACTCTCTGCTTAAACTTCTACCCCTTTCCTTCTTTCTGTCATTATCAACCGACAGAGCAGTACTTATAGAAACTGTGCTCTCACCCATACTCTTTTTCATCAATTCATCATTCATGATTGTACTCACAACATCATTGAATTTAAGAGCAATATTGGAAGAATTGTTGATGGCCATAACAATATTACTCCAATTATCCGGTAACGAACACATAAACATCAAACCTTTAATGTCATCAGCAAAGACAAAATCTAAAGATTCAAGTTGTGCCCATAATGTGTTAAATTCTTTCAAATGATTAACAACTGACTATCAGAAGGCATCTTTAATTTGAACAATTTTTTCATTAGAAACAGTCTATTTGAAGCAGACGACTTCTCATAAAACTTAGCCAACACTAATATCAAACCTGAAGTGGTCTTCTTCTTGGAGACGTTGAACACAACCTGTTTTGTCAGACACAATCGAATCTGCGCCAAAACCCTCCTATCCAATAATTCCCACTCCTCATCTGTCATCTTTTCTGGCTTTTCTCCAAACAGTGGTTGATGTAAATTCTTTTGATATAAATAATCTTCCATCTGCAACTGCCACCATTGGAAATCTGTCCCATCAAATTTTTCAATGTTTCCCTTCCTATCTTCCGCCATAACTCCCACTCAAAATCAACACCGATCTGAGTGAAATCTGTCCTTAACCAGGGCTCTGATACCAATTGTTAGCAAAAGATAGCGGAATAATACAAATGCAACAACCAGCGGAATCAAATAGTTAACCGAAGAGAAAAATAGCAGAGACAGAGAACACGCAGATTTAACGTGGTTCGGTGCCTACGTCCACGGGGACACGATCGAAAAACTTCCACTATATCAAAAGAGATTACAACTTTCTAGTTCTCAACCACAAGAGAAAACACAAACAAATCACACAAGATTTTGAGATCAAACCCTAACCTCTTGTTGCAGTGATTTACCTTTTTGCTTCGACCGCCGAAGAAACCCAAAGAAAAGCCACCGCCTTTTGTTTTCCTGTTCTGCCGAACTCTACAGCCACCGAATACACAAAATAGCGGTTCCTTTGTTTGTTTCAAAACCACAAAAGAAAAAACTCCAAGCACCTACTTTGCTGCAACAACAGCAGCAAACAAGAGCAGCAACTGCCCTTTGGCAAAAATAATTCGCAGCACTGTTTCTTTTGCCAAAATAATTTCAGCCGCCCAACTCTTTTCCGGCTTTTCCCTTTTCTTTTGTTTTTTGGCTTCTCTTTTTTTTCGGCTCTTTTGGCTCAATCAAAACCCTAGCACCACACCCCATATATATATTATATCATAACGGGTTTGGACTGGTTTTGGACCCGTTTCGGTAGACCGAAACCCGCTGCGGTAATGGACTCCATTAGCAACAATCTCCCACTTGGAGACCTATTGCTAAAAATGTAATCTCTATACATGATAATCCCAGTGTCCAAAGTTTTTACCTCAATCATTTAAAGTCCCGATTTCAGCATTCAACACAAATGCACCAAAGTTGAGCAATAGCTCAATTTTTTTATCAACCGGCTTTGTCAACATATCTGCAGGATTCTTACTGCCCTCAATCTTCTCCAATTTCAATTGGTCATCCTCCAACAAAGATCTAATGAAGTGATATCTCAAGTGAATATATTTAGTCCGTGAATGATACGCCGAGTTCTTAGCAAGATGAATTGCACTCTAACTGTCTTTGAATAAGCTGCAATCCACTCCATCAAAACCCAACTCACTCATCAATCACTGCAACCAAATAAACTCCTTACTTTCTTCTGCAGCTGTAACATACTCAGCTTCTGTCGCAGATATAGCAACAATTGATTGTAATCTTGAAACCCAGCTTACCGCTGTCCCTCCTACAGTAAAGACATAACCTGTAGTGCTCCTGCCAATGTCTCTATCACCCGCATGGTCCGAATCCACAAAACCTTGCACATCAATGTTATCACCCCCAAAATACAAATAATAATTTGAAGTACCTTTTAAAATCCACTTTACCGCTTGCCAATGTTCCTTCCCAGGGTTTTTCATGAATCTATTCACTACTCCCACTGCATGTGCAATATATGGTATTGTACTCACCATTGCATACATGAGACTCCCAACGGCCGATGAATAAGGCACATTCTCCATGTGTCTCATCTCCTCATCTGTCTTAGCACCTTGCTCTTTTGACAGTTTGAACTGACCACCAAGAGCTGTAGTTACCAGTTTTGTATTCTCCATATTGAATCTCTCCAACACCTTCTTGATGTTCCCCTCCTTAAATAACCACAATTTCTTGCTTTTCTTATTTCGGGTAATTTGCATTCCAAGAAGTTGTTTAGTCTCACCCATTTCCTTCATAGAGAATCTCCCTGCCAACTTTCTTTTCAGATCATTGATTTTCTTCATGCATGTACCTGCCACAAGCATATCATATACATACAAAGTAAGTATAATAAAGTTACCATCCTTAAACTTTTGTAGATATACACAATGATCTGAATTACTTCTGGCAAAATCTGAATCTAACATAAACTTGTCGAACTTCAAGTACCATTGCCTCGGTGCTTGTTTCAACCCATACAAGCTCCTTTTCAGTCGACATACCCAGTTCTCCTTTCCTTTAACTTCATATCCCTCTGGCTGTTCCATATATATTTCCTCTTCCAAATCACCATGAAGGAAAGCAATCTTCACATCGAGCTGCTCTAAATATAATCCCTTCACAGCCACAATACTTAGTATTGCTCTGATAGAAGTCATCTTGACAACAGGTGCAAATATTTCATTGAAATCAATACCTTTTCTCTGACCATATCCCTTCACCACAAGTCTAGCCTTGAATCTTTGTGTCCCTCATGCCTCATGTTTTACCCTGTATACTCACTTATTATGCAATACTTTCATCTTTTCCGGTCGCTTCACTAATTCCCATGTGTGATTCTCCTCCAAAGAAGACATCTTATCACGCATGGCTTGCTCCCACTTAAAATAAAGTTTATCCTACATAGCCTCTTGGTAACTCTCTGGTTCACCTGCATCAGTATACAAAACATGATATAATGGAAGACAAAGTTTTTGGATTGGCTTCCTTATCCTCGTGCTCCTCCTCAAAGTGGTAATACTCTCTGATGAAGTACTAGAACTATCTACTTCAGTCAATGGCTCTCTTTCTTGTTCGGTCTCATCTGAAACTTGTGTATTCTCAGGTGTAGCCATTTCTTCTCCTTCAGATGTAGGTATTTCTTCTTTTCTTTTATCTATGGGATCCATCTCATCCTGTGGCTCATCCAGCTCCAAGCGCTCTTTCTCCACTTTTTCTCACTCTTACTTTCCGTTCGGTCTTAATACATACAACCCTCATTAAATACTACATCTCTGCTACGAATTACCTTGTTATGCTCATAATCCCATAAGCGATAACTATATTCGTCGCCACAGTATCCAATGAATGCACACTTCTGAGATTTAGAATCAAGCTTCTTTCTCATCTCATGATCCACATGTGCATATGCTATACAATCAAGCACTTTTAAGAATGAATAATTCACAGTCTTACCAGACCACACCTCCTCTGGAATTCCTCCATCTAAAGCACTAGCTGGACTCCTATTGATCAGATAGACTGCCGTATCTACAGCGGCTCCCCAAAGTTGCAAAGGCAAACCTGCTTGTAGTCTCATACTCCGAGCTCGCTCCAAAATGGTTCTATTCATCCTCTCAGCCACGCCATTCTGCTGCGGTATCCTCGGTACAGTCTTTACTCTCCTGATCCCGTGGGTAGAGCAATAATCATCGAACTCTCTATTGCAAAATTCCCCACCGTTGTCTGAGAACAGACATTTCACCTTCAAACCTGTTTCATTTTCAACAGGAGATTTCCATACCTTGAAGATCTTGAAGATATCGGATTTCTGCTTAAGTGAAAATACCCATGTTTTCCTGCTTGCATCATCTATGAAAGTGACGAAATAAGAATTACCTCCAAGAGACTTCGCCGAAGAAGGCCCCCATACATCTGTATATACCAACTCCAATCTCTCGGTTTTCTTCTCTTTGCCATCCTTCATAAAGCTAACTCTTTTCTGCTTTCCAAACACACAGTTCTCACAGAAATCAAAATTAGCATCTTTCATATCTGTCAACATACCTCTGGATTGCAATACCCTCATGCCGCTTTCGCTCAAATGACCGAACCTCTGATGCCATAAGGTAGCCTTCTCATTCTTCACGGTGGCCAAAGAAACAACTTGATCCACCGAGCTTGAGAGTAAATATAGAGTTCTCACTCTCTCACCCTTGACTACTACCATTGCTCTTTTACTGATCTTCCACTGTTTCCTCTCAAATGAGATTTGATAGCCTTCGCCATCCAGCTTGCGAACAGATATTAAATTCTTCTTTAAATCCGGTATGTATCTGACCTCTTGTAAAAGCAACTTTCCTTCATTGTGCAATTTTAACTGAATTGTCCCCTTACCGACAATCTTGTATTCCTGCCCATTACCAACAGTCACATGCCCAAAATCACCTTGGACATAATTCTCAAACC
Source organism: Dracaena cambodiana (assembly GCA_036321105.1). NCBI lineage: Eukaryota > Viridiplantae > Streptophyta > Magnoliopsida > Asparagales > Asparagaceae > Dracaena > Dracaena cambodiana. The sequence continues at coordinate 20,964,976 of JAYEPQ010000017.1, forward strand.
ATTCTCTGCGAGCAGTGCAATGGAACAAAGCCCCTGAATCCACAAACCACAGATCTGACCTTGATTCTGTATGAGCAGACAAGCACAAGTCATCATACTCTTTACTTGGATTCACCACATTCGCTCCTTCCTTATCTTTGTTTGGACAATCCTTCCTCATATGGCCCTCTGTCTTACATTTCCAACACACTAATTTTTTCTTAAACTTCCCCTTAGATTTTGATCTCCCTCTTTGCTTTGACTCTCTGCTTAAACTTCTACCCCTTTCCTTCCTTCTGTCATTATCAACCGACAGAGCAGTACTTGTAGAAACTGTGCTCTCACCCATACTCTTTTTCATCAATTCATCATTCATGATTGTACTCACAACATCATTAAATTTAAGAGCAGTATTGGAAGAATTACTGATGACCATAACAACATTACTCTAACTATCCGGTAACGAACACATAAACATCAAAGTTTTAATGTCATCAGCAAAGACAAAATCTAAAGATTCAAGTTGTGCCCATAATGTGTTAAATTCTTTCAAATGATTAACAACTGACTATCAGAAGGCATCTTTAAGTTGAACAACTTTTTCATTAGAAACAGTCTATTTGAAGCAGACGGCTTCTCATAAAACTTAGCCAACGCTGACATCAAACCTGAAGTGGTCTTCTTCTTGGAGACGTTGAACACAACCTGCTTTGTCAGACACAATCGAATCTGCGCCAAAACCCTCCTGTCCAACAATTCCCACTCCTCATCTGTCATCTTTTCTGGCTTTTCTCCAAACAGTGGTTGATGTAAATTCTTTTGATATAAATAATCTTCCATCTGCAACTGCCACCATTGGAAATCTGTCCCATCAAATTTTTCAATTTTTCCCTTCCTATCTCCCGCCATAACTCCCACTCAAAATCAACACCGATCTGAGTGATATCTGACCCGAACCAGGGCTTTGATACCAATTGTTAGTAAAAGATAGCGGAATAATACTAATGCAACAACCAGCGGAATCAAATAGTTAACCGAAGAGAAAAATAGCAGAGACAGAGAATACGCAGATTTAACGTGGTTCGGTGCCTACGTCCACGGGGACACGATTGAAAAACTTCCACTATATCAAAAGAGAATTACAACTTTCTAGTTCTCAACCACAAGAGAAAACACAAAGAAATCACACAAGATTTTGAGATCAAACCCTAAGCTCTTGTTGCAGTGATTTACCTCTTTGCTTCGACCGCCGAAGAAACCCAAAAAAAAGCCACCGCCTTTTGTTTTCCTGTTCTGCCGAACTCTACAGCCACCGAATACACAAAATAGCGGTTCCTTTGTTTGTTTCAAAACCACAAAAGAAAAAACTCCAAGCGCCTACTTTGCCGCAACAACAGCAGCAAACAAGATCAGCAACTACCCTTTGGCAAAAATAATTCGCAGCACTGTTTCTTTTGCCAAAATAATTTCAGCCGCCCAACCCTTTTCCGGCTTTTCCCTTTTCTTTTGTTTTTCGGCTTCTCTTTTTTTTCGGCTCTTTTGGCTCAATCAAAATCCTAGCACCACACCCCATATATATATATTATATCATAACGGATTTGGACTGGTTTTGGACCCGTTTCGGTAGACCGAAACTCGTTGCGGCAATGGGCTCCATTAGCAACAGGTTTTACATGATATTGGCTTTGATGATAAATGGATAGATTGGAATTGTTCTTACGTATGTGGGGTTCGGCTTGCAATTCTAATCAATGGTTCACCATCTTTATGATTTTACTCCACCATGAAACTGAGATAAGGTTGTCCATTATCACCTACCCATTTATTCTCTGGTATTAAGTTATCCATTTTATTTAAAATCAAGTAACGGACTGCCACTCATTATCCAAGAGCGCAACCCTTCTACCACCTTCTTTTGCTAGTGACTACCTCATCTTTTCTAATGCACCGGTTTCTAAGTGTCAAGCCATGAAGAGTTGCTTTGAAGAATACTATGCCCTTTCATGACCAAAACAATGGCAGAAAAATCTTCTTTGGCTCTCACCTCTCGTGCTATCAGGTTTTGACCAAAACACTATTTGAGATGGTGGGTTTTACCAAGCCTCCTAGTGTTAAGTATCTTTGTGTTCGCATCAGGAGGAAAATGGCTATATAAAAAGGAGTTTGAAGATTAACTTCTCTCCATCCATCCAAAAATACACTTGTTCAATCCAATTATATTTTCATGGCATAAAAAGATCCACATAAATTCATTGTTGATTGTTTCTCCCATATATTTATTTTATCTCCATGCGATCTTCCAAAAATAATAATAGATGAGATTGGCAAAAAGTTGTGGTGACTTCCTATGGGGCTAGGAGGGTGAAAATAAAAAAAATACATTAAGTTTGGGATTCTTTTTGAATGAGCCTGGATAAAGGAGTGCCAGGATTCATGCAACTAAATATTTAGAATTTTGCTCTTCTCGAGAAGCAACTTGCTAGGGGCATGCTAAATCTGCATGCCTTGTGTTCAAGACTTATCATGGAGATGTATGCTTTGCGGGAGGATTGGACAGAGATTTCGAAGATTAACTCAATTCCGAGCTTGTACTCTTGGTGTAGCATGAAGAAATATAAGCAAATTATGCAATAAGGACTAGGTTGGACCATTGGGAAAAGAGCTACGGTCTGGTTCTTATGAGATAAATGAATTGACGATGATGCACTTGCTCAATAGTCGATGAATGTCAAGGTCAATGAAATTTCATGAGATAACAAAGTTCATAGTATCTTACGTCCTACAAGACTTTGGAACAAAGAAAAAAGTTGAACAACTATTCATTGAGAGTTTAGCAACAAGAATTTGGTTGATTTCTACATAGGAAGAGTCAAGCATGATCTATTAGAGTGACAGGGTACAAGAGAGAATAAAAGATTAGCCTCAGATTTATATCGTACACTCCCAAATATAAGAGATCAAATAAGTAGTACAAGGGTAGTAATCCAAAATCGTTCTCTCGAGAATCATTTTGATTATTGTGTTGATACTAAAAAAGAATAAATTACGGAACTAGAAATAAAGATTGGATTTTTATTAACTAAAACTAAACCTAAAAAGAGTTTAAATTTACTTGAAATATAATTTTTAGTTAGATAGATTAACTCCCCTATAGAATAATTTATTGGATATATTTATAATTTTTTTATCTCATTACATAGATCACGTAGTCTTCCTACAACTGGAAAATATATCATTGAGACACAAAATCTAACAAAGTTGCAAACATGATACTTTGAATAACTTTCCCAAATTAAAGTTATATGTATTTTGAGTTTATCTAAGTATGAAATATGAATAATAAAAATAAATATTCAAAGTCTAATTAAGCATACACCGCGTCTAAAAAGTTTATGATATATGAGAAACTAAGCAACGAATATATCATCAAACAATAAAATATCCAAGACTCAAAATCGTATCTAAAATATAACAAGATAATAGGGAATAAAAAATATCAACTTTACATAAAAAAATTAAAAATAATAAGCATAAAATCCTTTTCTAAACATTAACCACTCGAAAGCATTCCATAATTCTGAATTATATTGTATATTTATAGCCTTGCAAAACCCTAACAAGAATTCTATTTACAAGGAAAGTTTACTTTCTCTCAAAAGCTCCAAAAGAATCAAATTGAGGACGTGGCTTTCCAAAGCTCCATCGATAGCCGCTCTCGGTTTGCATTACAGTCAATGGTTATCAACAGTTAATAGGTAGTTGTTAACAGACAAACCTGCAAAATCATAGTTTTGAGTTGATAGTGGAGATACGCTTCGATTCTTCGATTTTCTTGCACCTAAAATCCTGCAAACAGTCTATAAAATACTAGAAAACATCATAGTGGAGAATTTGTAATAAAAATAATTTTTCATTAATATCTTGTATTAATCACTAAAATTGGATTACACGTGCATAAAATAAATTAAAATAACTACATTTTTCAAGTGTAATTACACCTTCCAACTCGATTGTTGCTCGTTCCTAGCAAAATTATCAAATTAAGAAAATAGACTAAAAACTTAATTAAAAAGAAAACAAATCCTAACTTACTTTTATAGGAATCATGATTGCACTTAGCATGTGCAACAAGCCATTAAACCCATAACTTACCGTAGTGGATGAGTGTTGTCTCGTGACGGTTTCTAGTGATGTTACCTACAGACATCAAGAAGTGTTTGAGTTCAAAAAAATAAATAAAATGAAAAATAAGGATAAGTGTAAAATAAAGAAAAGTAAAAAAAATATTATACATCCTATTATTAACTATCTATTTTATTTTGCTTCTCATTTCTTTTCCAAATCAAGCTCAAGTAGAGATATATGCACAAATATTCATAAAAATATCAACCTTATCAAATAACTTATAATCTAATACCTTTATATATCTATCATGATCATTTAAATAGTATCGTAGATATAATTTTACTTTCAATTATCCTCTCCTATGCACTCTTGTGATAGTATATATAAGTCTTGTCAAATTTCAAACTCCAAACAAGCTTGTGGAACCTTTTCATATATATATATATATATATATATATATATATAGAGAGAGAGAGAGAGAGAGAGAGAGAGAGAGAGAGAGAGAGAGAGAGAGAGAGAGAGACCTTTTTATAAACACTTGCCTTTCATGTGAACATTTATGCTTATTGAGTCACAAATGTCTAGTTACTTAGTTTATATTTGTAATAAAAGTATATAAGCATTGTTCACATGAATATACATGCTTACCGAAGTACATGAACCCAACTACTTAACACTTATTTTCTCTTATTTATTATATATATTTTTATATTTATTTATTTTTTTTCTTCGAAGTATATTGCCTTAATGCTAGGCTCACTTCTTCTTCTTCTTTTTTTTTTTTTTTACTTTTTTATTTATATATATAAGATAGGCATTTCATTAAGTTTTCTCTTTTGTTATCAACTTTTCCTAACTCATTGTGTAAATGTTTAGAGTGCATATTTGATTCAAATTTTAAGTATCCATATATCTTATATGGATTTAAAATCTCAATTAAGATTGTATAAGAATTACTATTATATAGACGTCAATATTAAGATATAAATCTCATAAAACTTTTTATTTCAAAGAAATGAATTTTTTTAAATAGGCTAATTAGTTAGTTATGATACATTTGATACAATAAAGTAAAGTGTCTCTACCCATCCCTAACTTAAATTATGCAGTGTTCTCAGTGCATCAAGAATATAATTATACAAATAATATACTAAGAAATAATATAAGAGGTTAATAGTAAAAAATACCTGGCTTTGATACTTCTGCAGAAAATCCACTCCCTCAAGTAGTCAATATCAATGATGTTGCTGATGATTGTCTTTTTATCACTTGTGTCTTTAACACCGGTAGAAACCTGTGGTCGCCTAACTCGTCTCTTCGTCTTCATCAGGAGAAATGGTGGCATCCTCACCAGCCATTCATCTGTATACTTTAGTAAGGAGTCAATATTGACGTTGTTGATGACACTCGATACGGGCTCGCCGAGTCTCGATGACTTGCAGCCTTTCTTTTAATGTGTTAGTCATCCTTATTATCGATTCATTCAAAGTTTGGAGTATGATATCTGATGGTTGGGCTGCATGAGTTGTTGTACCTCCTTGATCTTGTTCTCTATGACCAACCAAGGGTAGCATCTTCTACTCTCTCTTGTGGTATTGGTTGTGTCTAGCGTTCATGCACCTTCGAACAGTCGTATCTATAAATTAGTGCATTGCCTGGGTAAAAGTGTCAAATGATAACAAATTGATCCCATTGTTCATGCGAATTTTCGTTATTAGAGATGACAGAACTAGAACTGGCTTTGCCACTCTCGAAAGCTGAGTACACTCATGGGCTTACCCCATGCATTGAATTATTGCGAAGTGCATGATCGAGGTGACATTGAATGGGTGCCTTTTCAGAATCATACTTAATAACACCACCTCTCTTGAATATAATTCCAGTGTTACAGAGGACAATATGATGTTATATTTAATAACTAAGCTTGCCAAAACGTATTCCTGCCTCAAGTAACCTACTTTTAAGAAATTCTTATTAAAAGAGTAATAACTGATGTGTGTACAGAGCTCTTTAAATTTCCGGGAGCCACTTGGTATTTTATTGACTCAGTCAACAAATGACAGATGTTCCAGGCACATTAGGTACATAAATGACTCTTAAGATCTCTTTTATTGTAAATGGCACTTCCCTACCCCTTATTATTAAATATGCATGTTGATCTCAATTGCCAGTTGCAGATTAGCATAAAATTTGTGCACTATTTCTTTGCATGCTGGCATGTGCCTATGCATTGTATATTCTTCTAATCATGCAGCCTGCATTAGCGCTCTGAAGGCAAAATTCTCGTGTATCTTGGAATAATCAACCACTCATTCAGGTAAGAGCTTAAATTCCTTACACTTCTCCAAGAGTTTCTTATTAATTTTTGTACCTCTATATCTCTGGGGAGGAGATGAACTTGAAGTTTTAGCTTGTGGTTTCATAGAAACAGTTTGCTTTCTTGGTCCCATCCTAAAAATAATCACAAAAATATATATCTCTTAACATAATATTATTATTTCTCAAAATTATACATGCATTTAGCACACATATTATATATATATATATATATATATATATATATAGAGAGAGAGAGAGAGAGAGAGAGAGAGAGAAATGGAAATGAGCTGACAGCTCATGCAAGTTACATGAGCTGCAGTTCATTTTCATTATCTACAATAATTTTTTTTAAAAAATTTCTTTTGGATTATGATCTCGACCCCATAGGGTTCACTCATACCCAATTTCTTGGGTTTTAGTTTGGATTTGGTCCTCCATCAAGATAACACAAAATTAACGGTTTTCAATGAATAAAACATTTTGTATGCACTTGATGAAAGGGTAAATGAAGTCCAAAATTTATGAAATTTAATCCGAAAGAAGTTAAGGAGGTAGAGATAGTAATTGTAAAAGAAAATTGAAGAAAAATTATTGGATCATTATAGTTTAGCTGCTAGCTCACATAAATTTTCCTGAGCTGGCGGCTCACCTATAGTAATCCCATATATATATATATATATATATATATTCTATTTTTTTGTTTAAATTATTTTCTTTTTGCCTTTTTTTTTATTTTATAATTCCCAATCTCTCGTTCAAATATATGTCAAACTTTATTTTAATTTCACTCTTAATATTTGAGTTTGATATATGTTAATTATTCAAGCAACCCATGAATTGTTATGCTAAAAAGTTGAGATTTTTATTTGATTTACCTTTGCATTAGCATATATTTTCAATTATTCCGGGAAATTCATCAAAAATCCGTAAACATTTACTAAACCACTCCAAATCTACTTAGAAGTAAAGAACTATCTTCAATCTACTCAAATTTGTTTATATAAATTGTAGATCATATAAATTGTAGATCTAAATTTTTGAAACAAAAATCTATTTTTTACGAAGAACAATTCATGAAAAATTAAAGAGAAGAAGACATACTTTTTAAGAGATCTTTGAGAATTCAAAACAAATTGCACGGGATTTAGTTTTAGCCTTCGAAAAGGGATAATATTTCTCTATGGTGCTATAGAAAGGAGGTTAGGTTTTGGTTATGGAGAAAAGAAACTCAAAGATATATTTATAGTCGGGGCTTGCTGTTGATAACTGTCGACAGCCGCTTTCACCGTGGCTTCGACAATCACTCTTGGGCAGGGCAATTTTTGCCCTGGAGAGGCTGGTTGTCGACAGTCGCTTTGACCGTAGCTTCAATAGCGCTATTTAGTGAGAGCTGCATCAAGAGAGAGTGCTTAGAAATTACCCTGGTACGGTACTCATGACATATCAACTGCAAAACAAAATTATTAGTTCATAATATACAATATACATTGTGTTTCTATTTAGCTTGTATCGATGAAATGTCGGAGGATCCACTAGATCGTGAGATTCCTCCATGTGATTTGAAAATTCTAAATAATATTTTAATCATTTTCCGTTTACTTTAAATGTATGACCATATTTAGGACTTCAATATCGATTGTGCCATGCTGATATACAATTTTAAATATGAATGGTCCGGACCACCGTGAATGTAATGTTCTTGGAAATAGATGATGGCATGAATTGTAAAGCAGCACTTTGTTGGATGGATGAAAGATATGACATGTGATATGTTGATCATATTATACTCTCATTTTTCCCTCGAAATGTGTGAATTGTCGTGTGCATCACATCATAACTCTTCCAATTCATTTATTTGTAATTTTTGTAATGAGTCGCTGAATTTAGATCTAAATTAACTGATTTGATTGCCCAAATTCCTTGTGCTCTATCTCTATAAGCAAATGAGAAGCATTTCATAGACTATTCTACATGAAGATATGCACGATGTGATAATTTAACTGCAAGTATACAGTGTCAGTGTAGTGCTATACAAGTCGTCCCACAGAGATCTTACGTGTTTTGCAATTCTTACTAATTCTATAGTCTAACGGACTACCAAAAGATTCTAAGTCGGATTTGAGAGTTATTCTAATTAGCCTAGGATCTAGAATCTACTAGTTTCCAACTATGTATTTACTTCTATTATCTTCTTCTATCATAAAAAGTGATCTTTTAGTTTAATATTTACTTCAAGTGTTCTAAGCATATATTATCAAGTGGTGTGCAAGCATAACACATCAAAGATGCAACTTTTCATAAAAGTAAACTAAATTATTAGATAATTCGATGAAGAAGATAAAAATCAACAACCCCAAACCCTAACTAAATATAGGTTATTAAGAAACTTAACTCAAGTATAAACTATTAAAGTATTAATCTACGAGTTCTTGTATAGAAAAATCATATCTTTATTATTTTATTTAGGAAGAAAATACTAGAGAGCAATTATATGGTGAATTCTAGTTTCATATACATCCTAAAGCTAAGTTAAATTAGCTACTCATAATTCTAGTAAGTAAAATCCTATTTTTATTCATGAAAGTAATTAAATCTAATCTAGAAAGCAATATAAATCTAAACTAGAAAGCAATTAGAAAAGATTAGCTAAGAAAAATGGATATGCAGCAAAGGTTAACTCTGAAGTCGGTATTGTGGTCGTCACCCCTTCAGCAAACCCTAACTTTTATTAATGAAATCCGAGTACAATTTATCTCCTACTTCCTCTATGATTAATCTCTCTATCCCAAACTCTAGAATACAAGGATACGACCAATATATAGTTTGCGGAAAACAAACCCTAATTTTGGTATAAATGAAAAACTATAAAATTACATCGAAACCCTTGCAGAAGTTTCACCCGAAGGTGGGCCCACTATGCCACCAATTGGATGCTAATGCCACCAATTGGTGGCAATACCTTGGATAATGTTTCTGGTTTTTCTCCTTTACGAGTCTCTTGTCTTGTACTCTTGATTCTCCTGACTATATTGAATTTTGACTCTCTGAAGCATCACTGTCTTGTAGTTTGCTCATTTATATCTCTTTTTCGGGCTTGGTTTCCTAATCCGGCTCTGATTTTATTCCATCTTCTTGTAGGAATCGGATTACTTGAAAAACAACTAAAAACACCCGAGTATCATTTATTTATATACAAAAGTAGATAAAATATGGGAGGAAAAATACAATATTTGATACTCATCACACCCCCACACCTATATTTTGCTAGTTCTCGAGCAAAACCTAAATCTAAAAAGAAAAAGAAAAATTCTAACTTACTTTCGCAGGAATCGCGATTGTACTTAGCGTGTGCAGCAAGTCTTTAAACCCGTAAATTATTCTAGTGGACGAGTGTTGTCTTGTGAGGGTTTGCAGTGAATATACCCACAAAATTTATGAAGAAAATAGACTAAGGAATAAAGAAAAGAAAAATAAGGATAACCGAAAGTCAAGAAAAATAAAAATTTTATACAAAAGAAAGAAAAATATTTTTTATATTTCCTTCAATTACTCTCACTAATTTACAAACTAAAGAACAAATTTAGATTATCAATTTTCAAATCGAGCGTAATATCAAATACACTTATCATTTTAATCAAAAACTCAAATCCTATCTTTCAATACCCACTAACAGATAATCCATTGGCTTCTATATATCTACGTGCATGTGTGATAGTCTACTTTAGCTTTGAACTCCAACTCCAACTCATGATTCATCTTCTCTCTCATAACAAATTTTTTTCTCTCTTTTTTAAGAATATTTCATGTTTCATGTGGATATTCACGCTTGCTTAGGCGCAAAGTATCCGATTACTCGGATCATACTCTTTTTTCACTCTTAAGGCTAACCTTAATACCAGGTGCACCCCTTTTTTTATCACTCTCGAGGCATTTGCCTTAATACCAGGTTCATCCCATTTTTTTATTCTCACTTTTATTTTAATTTTTTTCTTCTTTTTTTTTGTTTAGAGAGAGAGACTAATTTAATCGTTATCATATTTATCCTTAACCTAATAGACTATTATGAAGTGAAAAAATAGATGTATACTTGTCTCAAAACTACTGTTAGCGATATTTATTTTTGGAATTTTAATTTTTTTCATAGAATTCTGAGTGTATCATCCAATCTACTTTTTTGTCAAATTTTAAATCTAAATTTGTTCTTTTATCTGTAATTAGGTTGATCTATTGATGAAAATATATAAATAAATTTTTTTCAGTTTTTCTACTTTTTTTTTCAGTTTTTAAATTTTTTTTAGTTAGTTACCCTAAAAACTACCCAAAATGTAAAATAAAGAAATCCAAAATTCTAAAAACAAAATAAAATAAAAATCCTAGAAATAAAAATCACCTAATCCACTCCCCATACCTAAACTTGTGTATACTCTCATACACAAATTATTAGTGTCATTCTCTTTGTCTCCTACTAGACTCTCCTGGTGCACGACTTGCACCGACAGTAGAAGACTCTCCATGATCGATTTGTTTTAGTCGACGCCATAATTTTCCAAGACCTTACCAGACGACATTGATTTGCTCAGTGGGATCATCTGGTAAGTCTTTGTCAAAAAAGGTGTCATCCTCCTCCTCTTATGTTAATTTAGTGACATATATTTTCTTAATCTGCATTTCTGTTCCAATCTTCTGGAATAGCAGCGTGATTTGTCACTGAAGTGTGTTCTACAGCTATAAACACTCGTGAGGGTGTATATGCATCAAATTCGGCACTAGATATAAACTCGCGACACAATTATGTGATTAGACACGGTAGAGGCAAACTAGTCCTCGACCGCATATTAGCATTAATAATAGTGTTTATTAGTTGTGTGCACATATAAAAGTGAGTATCTTGACGTATAATACAATCAACAACGTGTAGTGTGGGTGTGTAAAAATATGACATATGTGTAATTCCCATCACATTCATGTTGATCAGCAAGTCGTGTGTATGTTGCAATATAGTGTCTTACTGTTGAACCCTCATCTCATGTCAGTCTGTAGTTCGGACCCATCCGTATAAGATAGTCCTCAATCACACCTGGGGTTTGATTCCCAAAGTGAAGGAGGATACCAGTCGATATAGAGATGGCAGCTGCGTGCACTTCGTGTATTTCTCCACGCTAGTAGAGTTTTAGGGTTTTGCGATTCTCTGAAATATTGGATTTCACAAAATTTGTATAAAATTCCTCTACTAACTCTGGGATATAGAATGAATTAGGCGTGTAAATAAGATAATTCCATCCCAGAGTTTCGATCGTGGCTAAGAAATATACCCTGAATGCAGCAAAAATTTCACCAAAAAACTTTTCACAAACAAAACGTGCCATTATATTTTAACAGAGATCAGAAATTTTTTTTTCTAATTAAAATGTAAATAGAGGAAAGAGAAAAATTACCTCGCCTGAAGTTTCACGGGAAAAGTCCAAGCTCTTGCCACTAAATAGCGGCACTATATCGCTAACTGGTGGCAGAAGAAGATCCTCTGTGGCACGGGTTTGTGGAGGATGGAGAACTTGATGAAGCCTTCTCTTTGGTCTCTACTGGTTGGAGCAAAAGTTTATGATTCTAGACTGACCTGCAAAGAAGATATCAAAGGAGCAAAGGAGGATTTGGGGGAGAAGAGACAACTAGGGTTTGGGTTTAGGTGAATTGAGGGCTGGTTGGGGCTGCTAATGATTTTATAGAGATGGTAAATTTCAATCAGCCCCTCACCTTTCCTCAATTTTGTTTGCAATCCTGTATCGTGTTAGTAACACAATATACATAATATACATACTATTAAACCTTTATGCATAGATCAGGTCGTGAAGTGTCACGACCTCCGCATTATCACTCGCTCGAGTCTCCAAAAATGGTTTTAATCTTTGATCGTTCGCTTTGAATAATTCACCGTTTTTAGGGTCTTCGAGATCGATCACACCATGATAGTGCACCGTCCGTACTATGTACGGTCAACTCCATCTCGACCTCAATTTTCCCGAAAATAAATGTAGCTTTGAAATATATAAGAGAAATGACTTGCGAATGATCACTTTGTCATGAAACACTTTAGTTTTCTCTTTATAAATCTTAGCCCTATCATATGCATCCTGTCTAACTTCATCAAGTTCATTAAGTTGCAACCTCCTCTGCTCGCCGGCTTTTTCGAGCTCAAAATTTAGAAATTTGATTGTCCATAAAGCCTTATGTTCAAACTCCACCGGTAAATGACACACTTTTCTAAATATTAACCGATATAGAGACATGCCTAGATTGGTCTTATAAGCAGTATGATAGGTCCATAATGTATCCGCTAGTTTACATGACCAATCTTTTCTGTTATGATGCACTGTCTTTTTCAAAATCAGTTTGATTTGGCGATTGGAAACTTCCACTTGCCAATTGGTTTGTAGATGATACGGTGTAGCTAACTTGTGGGTAATAGAATATTTCCGCATAAGCACCTCTAATGACCGGTTAGTGAAATGAGTACCGTTATCGCTAATGGTAGCTCAAGGAATGCCAAATCGAAAAAAGATATTTCTTTTCAAGAACTTGACAACGATTTTGTTGTTATTCGATTTTGTGGCAATTGCCTTTACCTATTTGGAAACATAATCAACAACAACCAATATATATTGGTTTCCAAATGAGTTGGGTAACGGTTCTATGAAATCTATACCCCATACATCGAATATTTTGACCTCAAGGGTAGGTTGCAGAGGCATCATATTGCACCGTGAAATTTTACCTACGAATTGGCATCATGTGCAAGTTTTACAATATTCCACAGCGTCTTTGAAAAGAGTTTGCCAATAAAAACTACTCTGCAATATCTTTTCAGCTATTTTCCTGGGACCAAAGTGTCATCCACAAGCAAAATCATGACAAAAAGAGAGGACACTTTGTATCTCATCATCGGGTATGCATCGACGTATGATCTAGTCTAGACAACATTTGAACAGATATGATTCATCCCAGTAAAAGAATTTTACTTGGGACAAAAACTTATATTGGTCTTTCTTGGACCAATGGGATGGAATCTTTTTTATCACAAGATAGTTCACAATGTCAGCAAACCATGGTTCATCAGTGCAAACAATTTCTTATCAGGAAATGATTCGTTTATAGAGCAAGAATTAGTTGGAGCATTGGACAGGCGAGATAAGTGATCAATTACTAAATTATCAGCACCTTTTTTGTCTAATATCTCAAGATCAAACTCTTGTAACAAGAGGATTCATCGAACGAGCCTTACTTTTGCATCTTTCCTGGTCAACAAATATTTCAAAGCAGCATGATCAGTGTAAACTATAATCCGTGATCCAATTAAGTATGAGCGAAACTTTTCAAGTGCAAAGACGATTACCAGAAACTTTTTCTCTGTGGTAGAGTAATTCAAATGGGCGTCATTGAGTGTCCTACTTGCATAGTAAATCACGTGTGGCTGCTTATCAATATATTGTCCAAGGATGGCACCGATAGCATAATTAGATGCATCACACATAAGCTCAAAGGGTAAACTCCAGTCTGGCACATGAATGATAAGAGTAGTGGTAAGCACCTTCTTGAGATGCTCAAATACTCTAAGACAATCTGATGTGAAATTGAATGGCACTTCCTTAGCCAGTAGATATGTCAAAGGCTTAGCAATTTTGCTAAAGCTTTTGATCTTCTATAGAACCTAGCATGACCAAGAAAGGAGTGTATACTTTCACTGATCGCGGATGTGAAAGATTAATGATGAGGTCCACCTTGGCTTTATCAACCTCAATACCTTCCTTTGAGATGACATGCCCTAGCACCATGCCATTTTTTATCATGAAATGACATTTTTTCAATTGAGTGTCAAATATTTCTCATGACAATGCGTGAAAACTAACTCTAAATGATGCAGATACTCTTGGAATGAATCTCCAATGATAGAGAAATCATCCATGAAGATTTCAAGAAATCGTTCAACCATGTCGGAGAAAATACTCACCATACACTTTTGGAATGTGGCAGGTGCATTGCATAACCCAAAGGGCATGCGTCTATATGCAAAGGTGTCGAATGGACATGTGAACGTGGTCTTTTCTTAATTCTCTGGGGCAATGAAAATTTGGTTGTAACCAGAGTATCTATCTAATAAACAATAGAACTCATATCCGGCCAACCATTTCAACATCTGATCGAAAATAGTAAGGGGAAGTGGTCCTTCCTAATTGCAGTATTAAGCTTTCTATAGTCAATACAGACTCGACATCCTGTCTACAAACGCATTGGGATAAGCTCATTTGCATCATTTTTTACTATAATAATTCCGGACTTCTTAGGTACTACTTGAACTGGGCTCACCCATGCACTATCATAGATATGATGGATAATCCCATTATCAAGGACTTAAGAATATCCTTCCTCACAGCTTCTTTAATTACAGGATTCAACTTACGCTGAGGGTCTCTTGTAGGTCATGCATTATCTAGTAAATTAATTCTATGCTGCACTATAGATGGACTTATCCCCTTAATATCGGTCATACTCCAGCCTATGGCTTTCCTATGTGATTTTAACACTGATATGAGTGCTTCCTCTTGAGCCTCAGTCAAATCTGCAGAGATAATGACTGGCAGTGTATCGTGTTTACCTAAGAAAGCGTACTTGAGATGACTCGGAAGGGTTTTCATCTCAAGCTCAGGTGGACACTCAATAGATGGTCGTAACTGAACTAGCGGTTCAGTCATCAATGACTCAGGTAAAAGTTCTCATCGAGTGGAAGACACATAATTAGATACTCATTTAGCGTATCCAAGAATAAGCTCTCATCAACTAAACCATCCACATCATCAAAGAATTTCTTCTCTTGGTGTTCACTGGACAATCCTTAGATCATATTCACCTCTAGGGGCTCATCATGTGGATCACTAGGTTGGCGCCCTAGATTTAATATATTTAAGTCAAGTGTCATGTTTCCAAAGAAAAGTCTCATCGATCCACTCCGGCAATTAATAACAGTATTAGAAGTGGCCAGGAATGGACGTCCCAAAATAACTGAGATACAATGCTATGGATCCACCATAGGTTGAGTCTTGAGAACTATGAAATCGACTGGAAAAATAAATTCCCCAATCTTAATCAAGACATTCTCAATTTCTCCCATAGGCGTCTTTACAGATCTATCAGCAAGCTATAATGTAATCCTTGTAGGTCTCAACTCTCCTAGTCCTAACTGCTGGCATATTGAATAAGAAAGCAAGTTAAGACTTGCTCCTAAATCTAGTAAAACATTTTCAGTCATTGTAGTTCATATAGTGCATGAGACAGTAGGACTTTAAGGGTCTTTTACTTCACAGGTACAGCTGAGAGAGGATGCTAGAGATGTTAGCAGTTAGGAAGACTTTCTTTGGAACATTTGTTGTTCTCTTCTTTGTGCATAAATCATTTAAGAATTTTGCATAAGCAGGTACTTCTTGGATTGCATCAAGAAGAGGAACATTGACTTTAATTTGCTTAAATAACTCAAGGATGTGTTCAACCTGAGGAGAATTTTTCTTCAATCAATTTGGATAGGGAGCCTTTGGCTTATAAGTATGGTCAATAGGAGGATCAGAATTAGAGGGGTAGACTCCTCTGTCGTGCTAGTGAGTGGATCATGAGATGATGATAATGATGAATCATGAGGTGATGATGGAATCGTGGAATCAGGGAGTGTAGCCTGCCGTGCAATAAGAGTGGAATCAGGTGGTATGGCTACATGATTGTTAACCAGCTTGCCAGATCGAAGTGTGTGAATGATATTAACTTGGTTGACATGCGACTGATTAGAGTTTGAGGAACTAGCGTTAGGGTTTGTTATGAGTTGACTTAGAAAAATACCCATACCACATTCACTCATTTGACTTGCTAATTGTCCAACCTGCTGCTCTACGTTCTTAATAAATTGAGAATTCACGAGCAGGTGCTGATCTGTTCTTTGAATAAAATCAGTTGACACTTTCATAAGATTTTGCATGTGCGTGTCAAGGTTGGATTGAGACTTGATAAAATTTTCAACATTCTTCTCAAGTGACTGAAGTTGCTTTTCTTAATCTTTATTAGAACCCTGTTGTGGATGTGAGTGATTTTGTGCAGGTGGTCTATTCTGGTTGTTCCCATGATTTGAAGCGTTTGGGTGTTGATAAGCACCCACATTTGGTCTTGGGAACCAACCAGTAGCTAAAAACTGCAAATTAGGGGTTCAGGGCTCCCTGATATTGCCCTTGACCCCAAGAAAGATTTGGATGGTTTCTCCAGCCAAGATTGTATGTCAGAGTGTACGGATTATTCATCGGTCTTTGATACAAGGCGTTAGGCTGCTCAAGTGTGGGACCCATAGGATTCACTAACAGTGGGCACTCCTCCATAACGTGATTTGAAATTCCGCAATTAAAGCATATGGGACTTTATGGATTCCGCAATTCTCCTCATAAGGATTGCAATCTTAGCTTCGGCAGCTATAGCGCTGTCGACTCTATGGATCCCACCCTTCTGTGCAGAAGTTGATGCATTGGGTTTCTCAGCGGGACTCTCTTACTATATAGTTTTTCATGATGTCCTCAAGAAAGTCCTATGCTTCATTCTCATTCTTTCTCATGAACTCCCCCTGACACATGGACTCAAGAAGAATTTTGGATATGTAATCGAGTCCTTCATACATGATTTGACACAACCATCATTTTTCTATCACATGGTGGGGAACTAAGCTAATAAATTCTTAAACTGTTCTAAGTATTTCTAGAAGGGTTCTCTCAGTACTTGACGGAAATGATTGATTTGATTCCTAATTCTTGCCATCTTGTGAATGGGATAATACTTTTTAAGAAACACCGTAACGAATTCATCCTAAGTAGTGATTGAATCAGTAGATATACTGTACAACCACTTCTTGACATTATTCTTGAGAGCAAACGGGATGAAGCGGAGTTTAATTGCGTCCTCCGATAAGTGCTGCAGTTTAATCATCACACATACTTTTCACTGATAAAGAGATATGCATCCTCTCAATAAGAACCAGTGGAAGTATTATACATGATGATAGTGATGTGCGCAATGGGTAACATTGATTTTGAAGGATCGGGATCGGTTAGTCCATCTTGTGACCCATGAACAAATCTGATCTCATCGACCAAATTGATTACGGGTCTAATGTGGCATGAACCAGCGACTGTGAATGAATGCGTGAACTTCCTAAACTAATGCAAGAAGTGGGGTGTGGTGGAAATAAAATGGTAGAAGAGAGATGATCAAATAAAAGATGTGATTCCTACTGTTCCTAATTTTTTTGTATTTTTTTACATAAACAGAGAACCAAAATATAGACTGGAGAAAAATTGGGGGTCAAGAAATACCTCTTCTGCCACCAAATAGCGGTTCTAGCTGCCAAATATCTGGTTTCTGCTACGCAATCCTGAGGCTCCTTCGATCCCTTTTGTTTTCCTATATCTGCACTTTTTGGTCCCTGCACACTTAACACACACTGTTAACCTATAAAACATTAGAAAAAAAAAACACCGTCGATCTCCGGTAATGGCGCCAAAAACTTGATGTGATAATTTAACTACAAGCATACAGTGACGGTGTAGCGCTATACAGGTTGTCCCACAGAAATTTTAGATGTTTTGCGATTCTTACTAATTCTATAGTCTAACGTACTAATAAAGGATTCTAAGTTGAATTTGAGAGTTATTCTAATTAGCCTAGGATATAGAATCTACTAGTTTCCAATCATGTATTTACTTCTATTATCTTCTTCTATCATAAAAAAGTGATTTTTTAGTTTAATCTTTACTTCAAGTGTCCTAAGCATGTGTTATCAAGTGGTGTGCAAGCATAACGCATCAAAGATACATCTTTTCATAAAAGCAGACTAAATCATTAGATAATTCGATGAAGAAGATAAAAATCAACAACCTCAAATTCTAACTAAGCATAGGTTATCAAGAAATTTAACTCAAGTATAAACTATTAAAGTATTAATCTACGAATTCTTATATTTTAATCTTTTCATAGAAAAATCATATCTTTATTATTTTATTTAGGAAGAAAATACTAGAGAGTAATTACATGGTGGATTCTAGTTTCATCTATATCCTAGAGCTAAGTTAAATTAGCTACTCATAATTCTAGTAAGCAAAATCCTATTTTTATTCATGAAAGCAATTAAATCTAATCTAGAAAGTAATATAAACTAAACTAGAAAGCAATTAGAAGAGATTAATTAAGAAAATTGATATGCAGCAAAAGTTACCTCTGGAGTCGGTATTGTGGCCTCAGCCTTTCAGCAAACCCTAATTTTTATTAATAAAATTCGAGTACAATTTATGTCCTACTTCCTTTATGATTAATCTCTCTATCCCAAACCGTAGAATACAAGGATACGGCCAATATATAGGTTTCGGAAATCAAACCCTAATTTTGATAGAAATGAAAAACTACAACATTACATCGAAGCTTCTGCAGAAGTTTCACCCAAAGGTGGGCCCACTTTGCCGCCAATTGGTGGCTAATGCCGCCAATTGGCGGCAAAACCTTGGATAATACTTTTGGTTTTTCTCCTTTACGAGTCTCTTGTCTTATACTCTTGATTCTCCTGACTGTATTGGATTTTGACTCTTTCAGACTTGGTTTCCTAATCCGGTTCTGATTTTATACCATCTCCTTGTAGGAATTGGATTACCTGAAAAACAACTAAAAATTCCCGAATAGTATATATTTATATATAAAAATAGATAAAATATAGGAAGAAAAATACAATATATGATACTCATCAATGCGTAAGGGTATTTTATATGTTATACGGTAAGCCCATAAGCGTCGATTAGTCTAAACGATCAATCTTTGCAAGACAGATTAACCATTTTTTCTAAAATTTGCTTAATTTCCCTATTGGCTAGTTCGACTTGTCCATTCGATTGTGGGTGATAAATTGTAGAAATCTTGTGCGTGATGTGATACTTATTCATCAAATTTTCAAAGGCTCTGTTGTAGAAATGTGAACCTCCATATCTTATTATGGCTTTAGGAACTTCAAATCTGGACAATATATGTTCTTTTAGAAATTTGATAATGGTTTTTTAGTCATTATTTCTATATGCTGCAGCTTCTATCAATTTAGAAATATAATCGACCGCTACAAAGACATAAACATATCCGTTAGAAATAGGAAATGGTCCCATGAAGTCAATGCCCTAACAATCGAAATCTCAATTGTAAGTATGGGTGTTAGAGGCATATTAATATTCTGGGTTAACGTTCCTAATTTCTGACGTGACTCGCATTGTTTACAAAATTTATATGTATCTCTAAACATAGTAGGCTAATGGAATCCACATTGAAGTATTTTAGCTACCATCTTTTTATATGAAAAGTGGCCCTCACATATTTTTGTGTGACAAAAGGATATTATACTTTGAATCTCATTATCAGACACACAACACCTAATGATTTGATCTGAGCAATATTTAAATATGTAAGGATTGTCAAAAAAGAAACGACGTACTTTGTGTAAGAATTGTTGTTTGTTTTGCATACTCCAGTGATTTGGGTTTTCACCTACAATAAGAAAATTGATAATATTAGCATACCAGGGATTGTTCTGATTGAAAATAGTTGCTCATCAGGGAACAAGTCTCTAATTGGTAGCATATCGTTATCAAAAGTTAGACGAGAGATGTGGTTAGCAACCACATTCTCTACTCTCTTTTTATCTTTAATTTTAAGATCAAATTCTTAGAGCAGCAATATCCATCTGATTAATCATGGCTTTACATATTTCTTTGATAAAAGATATTTGAGCACGGAATGATCTATAAAAATAACTATATGTGAGCCCATAATATAGGAATGAAATTTATCAAGAGAAAAAACTACAGTTAGAAACTCCTTTTCTGTTGTCATATAATTCGTCTGTGTGTTATTAAGAGTCTTATTAACGTAGTAGACCATGTATGGCTTTTTAGCTTGCATGGTAGCTTGTAGCTTGCATAGTAGCTTGCATGGCACATAATCTCGAACGGAAGTGACCAACCCAGAGGTTGTATTATTGATACTGTGATGAGCATTTCTTTGAGAGTTTTAAAAACTGTTTAGCATGCTTGCTTCCATTCAATTTGCACATCTTGCACAAGAAGGTAAGAAAGAGCTCTAGCAATAGTACTAAAGTCCTTTGTAAACTTTCTATAAAAATCTATATGTTCGAAGAATGAAAGTATGCCTTTCATGATTTTAGGTATTGGTATTTTGAAAATAAACTCAATCATAGCATTATCTATTTCCATGCCTTTAGATGAAACTATATGCCTAACACAATACCTTTTATAACTATGAAGTGGCATTTCTTCTAATTTAGGAGTAGAATGTTCTATTGACATCTTTCAAGCACAGATCCTAAAATAGTCAAACATGATTCGAAATTGTTTTCAAATACGGAGAAATCATCTATAAATAACTCTAGATAATTTTCAACCATGTCACTAAAATACTTATCATATATTTTTGAAATATTGCGGGCACATTGCATAATTCAAATAGCATTCTTCTAAATGCAAAAGTACCAAAGGAACATGTAAAAGTTATCTTTTTCTGGTTCTCTAACGCAATTTCAATATGATAATAGCAAGAATAACCATCAATAAAACAATGAAATTCATGCCTAGCAACCCTTTCAACTACTTGGTTAGAATGATAACGGAAATTGATCCTTGTGTGTTACTTGATTCAATTTTTGGTAATCAATGCACATACGTTAACTCGTAATTGAACGAGTGGATGCCATCTCTCCATCCTCATTTTTAACGACTGTTACTCCTCTCTTCTTTGGAGTAACTTGGGTTGGATTTACCCACTTACTATCAACAATTGGATAGATAATGCTAGCATCAAGAAGTTTCAATACGTCGGCTTTAACCACTTCCTTCATGGTAGGGTTAAGTCTTCATTGCATTTGCCTAATAAGCTTGGCTCTATCTTCCAAAGTGATCCGATATATATAAATAAGGGGGTCCATACCTTTAATGTCAACCATATTCCATCCAGTAACTCTCTTATACTTTTGCAATGTTGATAGTAGTCGATCTTCCTGATTCTCATCAAGATGTACGGAGATGACTGCCATGAAAGTTTCCTTAGGTCCCAAAATATATACTTCAGGTAGTGGCTTTAGCTCAAATATCAGAGCTTGGATATCAGATGGATCAGAAATGAACAATGATACGATATCTCCTACTTCACGGATTTGTTCCATGCAATTAATGTCTTGCAATTCAACCTTATCAATATTCGGTTGTTTGCAAACATTAAAAATATTAAGTTCAAGGGTCATATTTTCAAATGAAA
Organism: Dracaena cambodiana; assembly: GCA_036321105.1. Taxonomy (NCBI): domain Eukaryota; kingdom Viridiplantae; phylum Streptophyta; class Magnoliopsida; order Asparagales; family Asparagaceae; genus Dracaena; species Dracaena cambodiana. The sequence continues at coordinate 20,986,771 of JAYEPQ010000017.1, forward strand.
GATTCGCCACATCAATCTTGCAATTTATAACTGCATTAGCATAGCTAAAATGGACGTTCGAGGATAACAGGAATATGAAAACGTGAATTCTTTTCAGGTGCAGTGTTGATAAGTATAAAATCCACTAGAAAATAAAAGTTTTCGATCAACACTAAAATAGCTTCCACAATGCCTTTAGAATACCTTTCTAACCTATTGGCTAGTTGTATTGTGGCCGATAAAGGTTTAAATTCTCCTAAACCTAGGTGTTTGTAAACTGAATATGATAAAAGATTTATACTAGCCCCCAAATCTAATAAAATTTGTTCTATATTATATAGACATATCACACAAGAAATAGTGGAATATTCAGGATACTTACATTTAAGAGGCATTTAAGAGTGGAATAATGCATCTGCCTATTCGGTGAGAAATACTTTCTTCTGTACGTTGTGATGTCTTTTGATGGTACACAAGTCCTTTGAGAATTTTGCAGATGAGGAGACTTGTTTGATCCTTCCAGCAGAGATATATTGATCTGTATCTATTTGAAAATTTTTAAACTATCAGTATAGTATGCATTAATATTTTTAGCTTTTAATCATTGCGGAAATGGTATAGGTGGCTTAAAATTTGTGGCAGTGGGTTTTTAGAATTATCATTTTTAGATTGTTATACTGAATCTTTATCCTATTTCTCTTCAGTATTTTCTTTTGGACTCATTAAGTACTTTACAACCTTGCAAACTAACTATAGCAGTTGTCTCTAGTATATCATTATTAATGTACAAATTAATAGCATTTTTACCTTTGACTTTATCTGAACTGTTAGGCTCCGACTCAGATGGTAGCTTACATTTTTTATTTGTTTGCAATATAGATCTAAAGTGACTTATCTGTGATCGAATATTATTGAAGGCTCTCGTATTCTAATTGTTGATCGTTTGTTACGACTGAATAAACCACTGTTGTGCTTGGATCATTTGATCCATTCTTTGTTGTATCTGCAAAAAGTTATCATCAAAATTTCTCTTATGTGGTAGTTGGTACATCGAAGGTTGATTAGAAAGTTGGACGTATTATTATGGTGGATTAGTGGGTAGTTTATTTTGATAATTAAATTGTTATTGAGGATTCTGTTTCCATTGAAGAATTGGATGGTTCCTATAGCCAGGGTTATATGTCTGTGAATATGGATTGTTTGCTGGTTGAGGAACAGTGTAAAGACATTAGTTTATTCATTTAATACTTTCTTAAAACCGAAAAGTGTTGGACATTCACGAGTCACATATCCTTGTAATTCGCAAATATCACAAACTTTCATAACTTCTTTTTTTGCCTTAAATGTTTCGGTTTTCTTTGTAAACAAATCTTTAAATTTCTTCATAATAGTAATTAATCATGCAGTTATATCTTTAGTTTCTCCCAATTTAATAAGTCCACCTCTATTCCAAGGTTTCTCTATTAGTTGGTTTCTATCCAAAATATCTTCAGTTTTGTAGGCTTGTGAATTTTCGGCAAATGAATCAAGATAATCCCATGCTTCCCCAGCATCTTTGATAAAAAATTCATCATTGCAAATGGTCTCTACAAATTGCGTGGTTGAGGTGTTTAGCCCTTGATAAAAGGTACATACAGTCCTCCATATCTCGAAATCGTGATGTGGGTATGAGAATAGGAGTAGCAAATCTTTAAATCTACTCCAACACTTGAATAATGGTTTATCTTCTTTTTCACGAAAATTGAGAATTTGCTTTCGCATATAATTTGTTCAATGTGAAAGAATTTCTATAAGAATTCTTTTTGCATCTCATCCTATCTTCCTATTAAATTGGAATGTAAAGAATGTAGCTATATCTTTGATTTATCCTTAAGGGAGAATAGAAAGAGTTTAACCTTAAGTTACTCTACAGTAATGTTTGAAGATTAATTGTAGAGCAACTTCTTTGAATTCTCTAAGATGCACATATGGGCTTTCTGAATCCATCCCATAGAATTTAGACCAAAGTTGAACTACTCCAGATTTAATCTCGAACTGTTCCATATTCAAAGGTAATGTTATGTATGAAGGTTGGATTGTTCTATCACGTTGTAGATAATCTCATAAAAACCTTCCGTTGCCTCCATGACTATTATTATCATTTGTATTATTACCTCTGAATCCCATTTTCATGTTATTATCATTAGTGCTCATGTTGTGAGATGTTTGGTGGATTGAGAGTGTGTGTGGATTTGAGTATGATCGAATAAGTTTACCTTTTGAAGTTCTCCTCCAACTAGTCATGCAAATTAAGAACCACAAAAATCAATGATGCAGAAACTACAATATATACTAAAGTGTAATACAATAATATTGATCCCTAATGACGACACCAAAAACTTTAATGTGATATAAATCATACACTTTCAAGTGCAAGAGATCGAACAAGTAGTACAAGGGTAGTAACCGAAAATTGTTCTCTTGAGAATTGTTTTAGTTGATGTGTCAACACTAAAGAAGAATAAATTACGAAACTAGAAATAAAAGATTATATTTTTATTAACTAAAATTACACTAAAACTAAATGGGTTTAAATCTACTTGAAATAAAATTGTTGGTCAGATGGATTAACTCTCCCATAGAATAATTTACTGGATACATTTAGACTTTTTTATTTCAGTTGTATAGATCATGTAGTTTTCCTACAACCAGAAAATATATCATTAAAGCAAAAAAAAATAGTAAAGTTGCAAATATGATACTTTGAAGAACTTCTCCAAATTAAACCTATATGTATATTGAGTTTATCTAAGCATGAAACATTAATAATAAAAATAAACGTTTAAAGTCTAAACATACACCGCATCTAAAGAGTCTACGTTAAATATCATCAAAAAAATAAAATATAACAAATAAGTAACGAATATATCATCAAAAAATAAAATATCAAAGACTCAAAATCAATCTAAAATATAACAAGATAATGGGGAAACAAAAATATCAACTTTAAATAAATAAATTTAAAACAATAAGTATAAAAATTACATACCAGTAAATTACTTACAGTTTTTTATTCTATCTGAGCCAAAGTAAGAATTTAGCCACTCATACTCATCATAGCCATGAATAAAGAAAAAAAAATTCTTTTACTGATTTATATGAAAGAGTACAAAAACTAAAATTTTGAATCTCTAAATTACTCTAAAAACTTTTTCTAAACATTAACTATTCAAAAGCATTATATAATTTTGAATTACATCACATATTTATAATCTTGCAAACCTTAACAAGAATTTTATTTAAAAGGAAAGTTTACTTTCTCTCAAAAATTTCCAAAAGAATCAAACTGCAGACGTGGCTTTCCAAAACTCTATCGACAGCCACTATAAGTTTGAATTACAGTCGATAGCTGTTGATAGTCAATAGATTGCTGTCCACAGTCAGTCCTATAAAATCACAATTCTGAGGTGCTACTTGAGATACGCTCTTGCATATAAAACCTTGTAAAAAGACTATAAAATATTAGAAAAATATTATAGTGGGGAATTTGATGAATAAAAATAATCTTTTATTAATTTCTTGTATTAATCACTAAAATTGGTTTACGCATGCATAAAATAAGCTAAAATAACTACACTTTTCAAGTGTAATCAAGTATATACAGCAACACTCATTCTCTTCAATGTGGAATATAGTGACCTCACCTAGCTAGGTCACGTATATGCATGCTGGAGATTAAAGATAAATATGATTCTTTGCAATGCCAATTTGGTATACATGAGAGCTAAGTCGAATCAAAATTGTTCTTTGTACAATGTGGAGGATATCCAACTGCATAGAGAGCATGGAGAGAGCTGGAAATCATCTCGGGTCGATAGAGAGACGGTCGAGGAGTATGATAGTTAGATTCAAACAAATTATTCTCACTTGTATGACATGGAAAATCTTGAATAAACCATAGTCTCTTCCAGAATTCTCAACTTATCTTGATTGTGATAGTATGGTGGAGATGAAGCAACCATTTTAAATTTTTTAGTAGCCTTGGAAATGATATTGGTCTATCTCTAGTGCGTTGGAACCATTGCAGGCGGCTTTCCCTTGTCAAATAACCCATATTTGTCATATGATGTTCCCCCACGAAGTGGCAACATTCAATTTTAATGGCATCTTGTTGTAGTATAATGATGATGATGAAGCGAGCTTTGTGATTAGGGACTACTTGGCCCAGGTGCTCAAAGCGAAGAGTTAATCCACATGTCAGTATTACTATTCCAATGACAAAATTTATCGAAGTTTGGAAAGATTTTATATGTGCTAATTTGAACTTGGAGCTCAAAGTTGGATCAAAAGCGAAGCATTTGGGATATATAATTGATCAAATTTAGGGTCAAGTGAAGAGGAACAAGAAAAGTTTGCTATGTAGATTGAAATGAGGCTTTTTAAAACTCTTTTCTCCCACCTGAAATGCACTATACTACCTAATAGATATAGGATCTTGGAAAAACAGTAACTATTACCACAATATGTAAATAAATAATGCATCTAAAATTAAAAAAATTAGTTATATAAATGAAGTTTATTACATAAAAAGGTATATTATACTGAATCTATACAGCTAAAGAATCAAAAGTAAGAGTACTGCCCAAACAAAAGAAAACTATGAACACTCCTAAGTCTAGATTGTTTTTTACTATTTATCCATTTAACCTAGAAAATAAAGATTTTTAGTCGATGTTGGGTTCTCTCTGTATGTTCAAAACCTACCTCGAAAGTTGGATTTGGAATCCAGGAGATTTAATCCAATAAATAGCATATAAGCAAAGATAAGACATACTAACATAATGCTGGAGAATAGTATACATAAGTAGACATTTTAGCAAGAGTCGTGATCATGTAAATATGAATGTGTAAACAAGCATTAACAAAGGATTGTAAATGGTATAAAGAATGCATGTATCCTTGTCATATACATTCTACTGGTCTGGATTGTCATCCAAGTTAATTAAAGAAACTATAGTTTATGGGTAAGATATTGATGTTCTCTATGATCGTGTAAGTGCCCATACATATTCAGGTCCTGACCTCAAGCACATGGAACTAAACAATATCCTACTACTAGATATTACTATTCACACTATGTAATGTATTTACAGTAGTAGACATACCATATTGGGTCTAACCAAATACTCGGTAATCCAATATCACGTAGGTCGAAGTAGTAAAATATCTCAACCTAACATTAAATAAACCCTTATATGATACGGTTCTTATCTATCATATAATTTTCCTTATTCCCCTGAGTTCATAATATATGATGCATATGACCTATAAGACATTATGATATGATTTATTCATTACCATGTACATGCCTATTTCAATCAATCGTGATATCATTAACAATTTATTATTGGACGATGTATACAAAATAACATTGCACATCATTCCCTTGTCATGCTACCATGTTCATTCTTTGTCTATCATGTATCAACCATGTTGGTATCATATCATTCATTAAGTATCATGTTAATATTATTAATGAATATCATGCATATAGTTTATCATTCCATATATCATTATCAAGTTTCATGCATTACTATCAGGTGTTGACTTAATATCAAATAATGTATACCTTGTCATTATTAAATCATTCGTATCATATAACAATATATCCATGTCATATATCGAATGCACCGTGCATGTATTTTGTATCATTCATAATCCAAGCTTTCATGCTGTAAATGTTCAGTTATCAATATTCATAGTACCTTGGTCTCTTACAAGATAAAATTCCAAATCCCATTAGCATCTGGCGCCATGTGTGGACTTATTGAGAAACTCTAAGTCCTACATGGCACTAAGTCCATGACTATGGCTCATTAGATCTTACAAGTGACCAAACTATAGATTCTAGAGATGGCTCCGATGGATTTGAGAGGTGGCTCATACCTACATGGTGTGACACTTTGTTCTGTGTAGCATTTATATTTACATTTACAAGCGATGAGTAATAAATAGTAACCAGTGGGTAGTAAAAATTTCAATATATAGCTCTATGTCAAAGACCAGTTTTCCCCATTTTTAATTTATTATTCAGTTAAAAGCATAAATATTGAGTACTGTGAATCATGTATAAACAATTTGTATGGTGTCTAGTATTTATGTCATAGTATGTATTATTATATTCTCCAAGGCTTAAATACTCAACTTCTAGAGAGATGAAGTTCCTATAATTTTCACCATGAATTATGTTTAGCTAGGTGTCCATGTTCATAATGCTTCACCATATTACTAAACTAATCATGACTAGTGCTGGCTTGTGTGACCAAAATCAAGTGTCCATAATTAAAATTATAAGAAGTTGCTCAAATGTAAGTTGCAGGTTATAAATATATCTTGCTACATAAATAATTTCAGAACTTATTGAATTTATTTACTTTTCTTAGCATAGTTAAAGTTGGGGTCTCTACTGTTGAATTATAATTTGGTAGTAACAGTAATAGAACACTGATTAGGACAAAACTTATTACTCTTGTAAGAATTATGAAAACTTTCTAAACAAAAGTTATATATAAATGAAATTCTTTCTAATATAATTTTTCTACAATGATTTGAGTTAAAATGCTATTTATAACCTAATTCTTATCATATCCAGTAAGCATGGAATTCTATACAATAGATTTATAACTGAACAATGGTGTAATAATCAGGCCATATCATCTATTTCTAGCAAGAATTACAAGAAGTTTCTAAACAAGAGTTGCAGAAAACTGGAGTTCTTGGTTGTTACTACTCTCAAATTTCTATAGTCCACACATAATCTCTAAGGTCCATCCTTTTCCTATTAACAATACTGGAATTTTCCATGGTGAAATACTAGGTCTTATAAATTCCAACTTTAATAATTCATCTATTTGTCTCTTAACTTCATCCAATTCTCACTTCCCATTCGATATGGTCGCTTAAAAATAGGTTCAACTCCAATAATAATATTAGTAGTAAATTCTACTACTCTTACTAGTGGTAATCTAGGCATCTATTTAGGAAATAAATCCAAGAATTTGTTATTACGAGGATAATCCCTTTTTTTTTTTTTACCTCCATACCTTTTGATTCTCTTTCCTTTAGCAACACTTAGACTCTGCATGCTCTATAAATTGACTTCTTCAAACTTTGGACATCCAAAAATCTGAAATATCACTCTCCTCTTCCTACAAACTATCATGTAATCAAATATACTTAACCAATTCATGTCTAAAATAACATCATATCATCCTCCATCTATATCTTGCAAGTTGGCAAAGAATTCTCTAACATTAATTACTATGTCAACACTTATTATTGTTCATGATACTCCCATTCTCAGTCTTAATATCCCACCCAATAGATAATGTAACAAAATAAACATAATTACGAGAAACAAACAAGATAAAAATGAAACATAGTTAAGTACTAAACTGAGCAAACAGATACTGATGTGCTGCCACTTAAAATCATGCCTGCTAGGACTCCTATAGTAGTATGAACTTCTTCAACATCCATCAACCTAACTTCCCTCCCTCTGACGTACTCCTCCATGGGCTCTAGTATAAGCTTGTTATGTGTCTCCAAAATCTTTCTTTATTCGGTCCCTGAGCTCTCTGGACTACTGGTCCTACTATGACTGGTCTTGGTGCATGCTCGAAAGGAACTATGATTGTTGGTTGATTTCCTGATAGTGGTGTTGGACAATTAGCTACTCACTGATTTGCTGATCCACATAACAAATACAACCTAAGCCCTTCTAAACTCCGTTCGAGCATGTTTTGGCATATTCAAAAACTGTACACCACTGGACCTCCTATGTATGCCACTGTTTGCCGCTTCACCGAAACTTCCACTTCTCCGAGAAGAATCTGCGCCTTGGTTGAATAGTCACTTGAATGTTTCCGGTCTCCCCTCCTTGGATATTTGTTGTAGTTGACATGCTGTTTTGAATACTTTCGAGTAACTACTGTAGTTATGGCATCTTAAATCCTCCTTGAGATGATGCTTTAGCTCTTACTAGAACAAGTGTGCTCACTCATCATTTTCGGTGACCGAGGTTGAAGCAAATGACTGAGCCTCAACAAATCAGCTATATATCTATCCATAGTACTATCTCTTTATTTTAGGTCCAAGAACTTCTATCATATCTCCCACCTTGTTGATGCATGGAAAAATCTAGTCCACATGACAGATTACTTGTGTCACGTTTTCGACCAACCAACATTTCCTAGCCATGGAAGTCAATTGAACGCATACCACAATCACCCGATTCTCCTTCATACTTGTCACCCTCAAAAAGTTCTCCCTTTCACCATTGATCAGCTCTCAGCGGTCCTTCAATTCCAGAAAACATTGATGTGTGCAACCTCTCGAAGCCAGACATTGTCCCATTTTCTCTGGCTCCTCGGATTGCAGCATCCATTCAGCAACATCGTCGTGGTCTATGCCTGTGGTACCCCTTGCACCAAGTTCCGGAGCGTAGTGTTCTCATCCATCAAATTGGTTCTTGTAGAAGAAATATCGTTATCGTTCTACAACATACCAGATCGGAATCAATAAAGAAATTTCAAGAAGGGATATTACTAACATATATACGTGTTACGACAAGTATGATACTAGATGACATAGATATTCAAGATCAAAGAATAGTTATTAAGAATCAATAATATACATGTTCTTATGAGGCTGTAGTCTTATGGTTTTTTCACATAAACTTAAGCTCTAAAACCACTTTGTAACTCTCTCCTCTTTTAGCTGTTTCCCAAAACAAAGGATATTACCTAAATTACAAAATACTATCCAACAGATAGGATATTGGAATAACTGTAACTCCTATCAGAATAGATAAATTAATAAATATCTGAAATTTCATGAGTTATGTAACTGATTACATAAAAAGGCATTGTTTTATATATAGAAAAAGAATCAAAAGAAATAATAGTAACCTAACAAAAGAAAACTATGAATACTATATACAAAAGATCCCGAGTCAGTTTTTTTTTATTGTTTCTATATCTAGTCCAGAAAATAAAAATCTTGGTCAATGCTAACTCCCCTTCTATGTCGGTGCTAGCGCTTTTTCTATTTTTTTTGAAACCTGTCTTGAAAGCTGTGTTTGGAATTCAGGGAATTAAACCCAACAAATAGCATATAAGGAAAGAAAATTTGTACTACTATATTATAGAAGAATAGTGTACGTGAGTGACTGCGGTTTAAATTGTACACTCTCAAGTGCAAGAGATCGACAAGTAGTATAAGAATAGTAAATCTAAGATCGTTCTTACGGGGATCTTCAATTTATTTTGTATGACACTAATTATTATAGATTACTGAAGAAAAAGTTGAATGTAAGATTGATTGGTTCTTAATTAAATAACTAGAGAAAATTGTTGGTTAGATAGTTAATGCTCTTGTCGATTAATTCATTGGATATATTTATGATTAATTATCTCAGTTGCATAGATCACGTAGTCTCATATAACCAAAAAATATATCATTAAAGCATATAAATAAATTAAGTCGTAAACTTGATATTTTAACTTTTTCCCTCAATTAATCCTATATGTGTTAGAGCTGATCTAAGCATGATATATAAGTAATAAATGTAATTGTTCAAAGTCTAAACATCCACCGTACCTAAAGAGTCTACAATATATAAAAATTAAGCAACGAATATTTCATCAAACTATTCATCAAGATCCAAAAACATATTTAATGCCTAATATGATAGTAGGGAATCAAAAATATCAATTTTATATAAAACAATTATGCATAATAAGCAATAAATATATACCAATAAATTATGTAGGGTTTGCTACATCATCTAAACTAACACAAAAAATTAGCCATTCATACTCATCATAGCCATTAATAATTGAATAAAAAAGATTCTTTTATTAATAATCATGAATGAGTATAGAAAACTATTCTCCAAAAATATATCTTTTAATTCTCTACAAGTATTCAAATCATGCATATATTGCCTACAAAACTCTCAAATACATTGAGTATATATAGCCTCTCAAAAACCCTAATAAGAATTCTATTTAAAATGAAACTCTATTTAAGTATAGAATCTTCAATGACATGCTTCAATCATCATGGCTGTCCAAAGATGCCTCAACAGCCGCATCAACAGCACTTCTCAGCTTGACTACAGATTTTGAATTTCTGACCAGCTCTGTCGACAGCTATGCCTGTCAGTTGCTAATCTGGCCGATACACACTGATACACTTTGTTTTTTTTTTTTTTATTTCCTTTCACATAGAACTCTGCAAAAAGTCAATAAAATACTAAAAAAATATTAAAATATTGATTTTGATTAATAAAAATAATTTATTATTAATAAAAATAATTTATCATTATTTTCTTGTATTAATCACCAAAATTAGATTATGAGAGAACAAAATATAATATAATTTTTTTTATTTTCTTTTCACTTTTAATCACACCCCTCAACTTAAGTTTTTCTAGTCACTAACAAACTAAGTAAGATGAAAATATCCTAATCCTAAAAAAAAAAAAAAAAAATAATTCTAACTCATTTTCGCAGAAATCATGATTCCACTAATCATGTGCAACAAACTGTTAAATCCCTAAGTTACCCTAATGGACGAGTGTTATCGTGTAAGAGTTTTCAGCGACATTACCCACAAATATCAAGAAATGGTAGTTTAAGGAAACAAATAAAATAAGAATAAGCACGAAATAAAGAAAGAATAAAAATATTTTTTCTTTTAATTTTTTTTCCATGTCAAGCTCAATTAAAAATATGTATATAGATATTCATAATGCGATCAATCTTAACAATTCACTTATAACCTACTATTCTAATGACCCTATCATATTATTTAAATCGTATTGTAAATATACTTAACTCTCAATTATCCACTACTATACTCTTTTAAGATCATGTAGATGAGCTAGTCAAGTTTCAAACTCCAATCAAACTCATAAGAACCCTTTTCATCACTTTTTTTCTTATTCTTTCTTTTTTATACTTACAAACGCTTACTATTCATGTTCCCAATAACTAAACTTATATTTATTTATAATAAAAGTTTATAAATATTGTTCGTGTGAATAGGCACAGTTCCTAAGGCGCATGAAGCCAACTACTGAACACTTACTTCCTTTTATTTATTTCTATTTTTAATATTTTTTAGAAGATCCTTGCCTTAATTCCAAACTCACTCAATATTTATTTTTTAAAAGAATGATATAAGTTTTTCTTTCAAGTTTTCTCTTTGTTATAAACTCTTCATGACTCATTGTGTAAGTACTTAGAGTGCATATTCATTTCAAATCTTAAGTATCAATATTTCTTATTGTCGGATTTAAATTCACAATCAAAATACATAATCTACTACTATTATATAAGCATCAAAATTTAGATATCAATTCCAAAAATATATGATGTGGAGTATTCTAATATTACTATTTACTTCGAAGAAATGAACATTTTTTTTGACTTTTTTTTTTAATTTTTATGAAATTTGTGATTCTTATAGTTAGTTATGATATATATGATATATGTGATACAGTGTATCTACGCACCTCCCAACTTATTTTATGCAATGTACTTGTGCACCTATAACATAGCTATGCAAACAATATACTAATGTAAGGGGCTAAGGTTAGAAAATACTTGGGTTTGACAGTTCTCCTTATGTTACTCTCTCAGGTAGTTGATGTCAATAACACTACTATCCTTCTCCATTGTACTTGCATTATTAATACTGGCGGGACCCTGTATTTCCCTAGCGCCTCTGCTTATCCTCCTTGCCAAAGATGATCACATTTTTGACACCAGATGTTACGTTCTTGACATCACTCAAGATGGGTCTGTTGTGTCTCGAGAATATTCAGCCTTGTACTAAAGGTACTGCCCATATTTGTGATCGACTAGTGTAGGCTTGCGAGTGTACTTCCGGATGGTCAGGTTGCTTGAGCTGCTAATTCTCCTCGATCTTGGTCTTGCCCTTCGTGACCAATCGACGGGGTAGATTCTTCAATTTGTTCTTACTATTCTTGCTACTCTTGTCGGTCTTGTTGGGTGCTCATGTTCCTCCTTATTATGGTATCTGTGAAGGGCATCATACCACAGGTGATCACGTCAGTTGATAACAAATCAATCCTATTGTTGAAGCAAATCTTCGTGATGAGAGATGGCATGACTAAGACTGGCTTTGTCACTTTCAGTTGCTAGATACATTCATGGGTTTGCACCATGCATTGGATTGCCGAGGAGTACATGATAGAGGCGACATCGAATAGGCGCCTCTCCAAGATCATATTTAATAACACCATGTCCCTTGTATAATTTTGTTGTTATGGATGATGACTTGATGCTCTATTTGATAAATAGACTCACCCATATGAACGGTTTTTGTAGGTGGCCAACTTTCAATAAGCTTTCATTGAAGCCATAGGTGGCCAACTTTCAAAACTCAGAATCTTGGGGAGCCGCTTGATATTTCATTGACTCTATCCATAAATTATGGTTCTTCTTCAGGCATATCAAATCTTAGTCTTTGTGAAGGGTATCTCCATGTTCCAGACAATCGAGAATACAGGTTGGTTGTCCACCACTAGTTGAAGATGTGCATCGAATTCTTGCATTATCTTATTGCTTGGTGGCACGTGCTCATATAATGCATACTCTTCCAAGCTTGCTTCGTACAAATAGTGCCTAAAAGTTGGGCTTTTATTTAGTTTGTGCTAGTTGACATAATTTCCATAGCCAAAATTTTTCGTACTTTTCTATTAATTTCTTGTTCATCGGCTTCACTTTCCTTTGCCTCTGAGGAGGGGATGAACTCGAGAGTTCTCCTCATGGTCTCTTCGAAACTGTCAATTTTTTTGGTCCCATCCTGAAAATAATATTAAACTATATCTTTTAGCAAATAATTTTATCAAATTTATAATATTTATCAATCATAATTTTATTTTAATTATTTATCAAGATGATTCGAATTAATCATATAAATTACCAAAATATATCAAATCATCATTTTGATCCTACTTTTAGAGCATGAATTTGATATATGGTGTGTATTCTAGCAATACATATATTTTTATGCTAAAAATTTGTGATTTTTACCCAAAAATTAGTATTTGTCATCAAATAATTAGGGAAATTCATCCAAAATTCATAAAATTTGCCAAACTACCCTCAATCTAGTAAGAAATCCATCTTTATTCTACTCTGATTACTTCACATAATTTACTGATCTAAGTTTTTGAGACAAAAATATACTTTTTTATGGAAAATAACTCTAAAAAGTTAAAGAGAGGAAGATTTGGTGATTTGTAAGAATTTGACGAAAAAAACTATGCAGGATTAATTTTTTGCTATCGAAAGGGGACGAATCTCCTTAGAGCTACTATAGAAAGAGGGAGGCTAGGGTTTTGATTGAGAAAAATAGCTCTTAGGGCTATTTATACATGAGGGTGGCTGTCAACTTGTTTGAGAAAAATAACTCTTAGGGCTATTTATACTTGAGGGTGGCTGTCGACTACTATCAACCACTATCGACAATAGTTTTGACAGCCATTCTCTAGCTTGAGAGCTGTTGAGCTAAAATTTTTATTTTCATATTTTTATTAGTTATGTTAGTTCCTAGCATTAATGTTACTTCTAAAACTTACTAATTAGTCCCTAATTTTAAAGTTAATAACCAAAACTAAGGTTAATAAATATTTTTGATTTTTTTTGAAAATTTATGGAAGAAAAACTAAAAAGAATTAAAAATTTTGTAAAACCTAAAAATATCGTGGATATTAAAACTAAACTTAATTCATAAGCATCCCCCCTCAACATAAAATACACAATATCTTCAATAAGCTAATATTTCTATTAAATTTGTTAATAACAAGTAAAAAATAAGAGAGAGAGTGATTAGATATTACCTCGTTTTGCTACTCATGGTGTATCACCTACAAAACAAGAATCGTTAGTACAATATGCATAATATACAATGTGTCATCATTGAACTAGTATCATGGAGATGTCGGAGGATCTACTAAATCGTGGGATTCCTCTGTGTGCTCAGGGAATTCCAAGTAGTGTTTCAATCAATTTCCATTAACTTTAAATGTGTGACTATTATTAGGATTTTCTATATAAATTGCACCATAAGGATGTACAGTTTTAACAATAAACAGTCAAATCCATCATAAACACAACTTTCTTGAAAATAGATAAAGTTGTGAATCATACAAAAGCACTTTATCGGCTGATGAAAGATACAGCATGAGATGTGTCGATCAAGCCATATTTTCATATTTTCCTTAAAAATGAGATAATTTTCATTTGCATCACGATATAATACTTCTAGTTCACTCATTTGCAATTTTCGTAATGGGCTTGTAACTTTTCAGTTTAAATTAACCCTTTTAATCATCCAATACACTTTATGCTCAATTTTTACCGGTAGATGACAAGATTTTCCATAAACTATTTGATATGGAGACATGCCTAATGGTGTCTTGAATGCCATACAGTAAGCCCATAAATCATCGACGAATTGAAATAACCAATCTTTGCGGGACAAATTAACTATTTTCTAAGATTTTTTTTTTTAATTTCCTTATTGGCTAATTCAACTTGTCCATTTAATAGTGAATGGTATGGCATAGGAATTTTATATGTGATATAGTACTTTTATATCAAATTCTTAAAGGCTTTAATACATAAATGGAAACCCCATCGCTTATTATAGTTTTAGGAACTCCAAATCTTGATAATATATATTCTTTGAGAAATTTTATTACCATTTATTTATCATTTATTTCTATATATCGCAGCTTCCATCCAATTCAGAGACATAATGAACCACTACAAGGATATAAGTATATCTATTATAGGGAAAGTCAATATCCCAACAATCTATTAGAAATAGATGTCAAAGTCATATCGTTCTTCCGGATTAATACACCTAATTTCTCACATGATACAAAATGTTTACAATATTCATGCATATTTCTAAACATCGTGGGCCAGTGAAATCCATATTGGAAAATCTTGGTCATTGTCTTTTTTGATGAAAAATACCCACCACAAGTTTCTATGTCTCAAAAAGCAATAATACTTTGGATGTCATCATCAGGCAAGCCTAATGATTTGATATAGACAATACTTAAACATGTAGGAATCATCATAAAAAAACGGCATATCTTATGTAGGAATCATGAATTATCAAGTGCACTCTAATTACTTGACATTTCATCTGCAATAAGAAAATTAATAATATCAGCATACCTTGGAGTTGTCTTAATGCCCAATTGGGCTCTTCATTGAGCAGGCCAACTAGTACCTTCCCGTGTTAAGGGAAAATTGTTGCTCATCAGGGAATGAATCCATAATAGGTTGCTTATCGTTGTCAAATGTTATAAAAGAGGTGGTCGATGACCATATTTTCTACTCCCTTTTTATCTAGAATTTCAAGATCAAGCTCTTAAAGTTACAGTATCCATTAGATCAATTGTGTCTTTGCATTCTTGTTTGAGAAGAGACCAAATGATCAGTAAAAACAACCACATGTGAGCCTAAAATATATAAGCGAAATTTATCAAGAGCAAAGACTATAGTTAGAAGCTCCTTTTTTGTTATCGTGTAATTCGTTTGCACATAATTGAGAGTCTTGCTAGTATAGTAAATGACATAGGGCTTCTTATCTTTCGTTGCCCTAAAACTACTCCAATTGCATAATCGCTTGCATCAGACATAATCTCGAATAGTAGTGACTAATCTGGAGGTTGTATTGTTGGTGTCGTGCTGAACATCTCCTAGAGTGTATTGAAAGTTATTTGACATGGTTGCGTCTATTCAAACTGCACATCTTGTGAAAGAACGTAAGAAAGAGGTCTAATAATATTATTAAAATCCTTTATAAACTTTCTATAGAAGCATGCATGTCCTTAGAATGAACGCATATCCTCTATGGACTTAGGCATCAGTATTTTGAAAATAGATTTGATTTTCATCTTATCTACTGCTATTCCTATGGATGAAATAATGTGACCTAATATAATATATTTTCTAGCCATAAAGTTGCATTATTTCTAATTTAGAAGCAAATTCTTTTGTTGGCAATGTTCAAGTACAGTTCTTAGATCAGTCAAATATGATTCAAAGTTATTGTCATATATAGAGAAGTCATCCATTAATACCTCTAAATAATCTTCAATCATATTTCTAAAGATGCTAATCATATATCTTTGAAATATTGCAAGTGCATTACACAATCCAATTGGCATCCTTCCAAATGTAAATGTGCGAAAGGGATAGGTAAAAATGGTTTTTTTCTTGATCCTCTAAACCAATTTCAATTGATAGTAAGAAGAATAGCCATCTAAAAAGAATTAGAATTCGTGTCTTGCAACTCTCTCGAGTACTTAGTCGATAAATGACAATGGAAAATGATCTTTTCACATCACTTAGTTTAGTTTTCTATAATCTATGCACATACCCATAGCTATTGGATAGCTGATGCCAGCATCAAGGCATTATGAGTGGGTATTATCTCTCTATCCTCATTTTTTACTGCGGTTACCCACTTTTCTTGGGAAAACTTGTTTGGAAATATCCACTAACCATCAGCTATTGGATAGCAGATGTCAGCATCAAGGCATTTCAACACTATGGATTTAGCCATTTCCATCATGGCATGATTAAGCCTTCATTATGTTTGCCTTATTGGCTTAGCTCCATATTCCAAAGCGACACGATGTGTGCAAATAAGACAGTCCACACTTTTGATGTCTACCATATTCTATCCTATAGCTTGTTTGTACTTTCATAATGTCGAGAGTAGATGCTCTTCCTGATTCTCATCAAGATGTGTTAGGATGACTACCGAGAATGTTTCTTTAGGTCCCAAAAATACATACTTGAGATCCTTGGATAGTGATTTTAGCTTAATTATTGGGGCTTGGATATTGGAAGGAAGCAAATTATTTGTGCTAGGAGGTTATTCTTCATATACTTCCTTCTTAGGAATCCAACCTGTAATATGTGAACAATGAGCATTCGTTAAGCATTTCATAATATTCATGGTATTTTATAATTGAGTCTTTTAAGAAAATCATCTGTTGGAATTTGCCAATACAAATTCCAACATATTAGAGATGAATAATGATATGATGCCTCCTTCTTCACGTATTTTTTCAATATAATTAATATCCTACAATTTGTTAGTATCAATATTTAGTTGTTTGCAAACATTCAAAACATTAAACTCAAGGGTCATATTGCCACACACCATTCTTTCAATTAATAACAATGTTAGTAGTGACTAAAAATAGACGTTCAAGGATAACAAGAATGTGAAGACGTGTGTTCTTGGCTGATGCTGTATCAATGACTATTAAATCCTCTAGGAAGTAGAAATTTTCAATCTGCACTAGAACTTCTTCAATGACGCATTTAGGATACCTTTCTGATATGAGCCAATTGTAGTGTGATAGATGTAGTTTTAAGTTCTCCTATACCCAGTTGCTTGTAAACCGAGTATCGTAACATGTTTACATTTGCACCCAAATCTGGTAGAGCCTTCTCAATATTATATTGGCCAATCACACATTAAATAGTTGGACATCCATAACTTTTATATTTGAGAGGCATCTTAGAGCAGAATAAGGCACTTAATTGCTCTATGAGAAATGCTTTCTTTTATATATTATGGCATCTTTTGATTGTGCACAAGTCTTTCAAGAATTTTTCATATGGTAGCACTTGTTTAATTGCTTCTAGCAAAGAGATTAATCTGTACCTTGTTGGCAGTGAAAATTTCTAAGAAAATAGGATTTTTCACAACAGAACGCGGAGCTAATTCAGTAGCCCCGCGTCTGGCTACTTTTAGCCTCGCGTTGAGTAAAACGCGGAGATGTTCGATAGCTCCGCGTTAGCTCCGCGTACTGGTTATTTAGCGCCGCGTTTTGATCCGATTAAAGCTCCGCGTGAGTAGATAACCAGAATATAAAATTAATTAAGATTATGATTTGGGCTTATCCAAATACCAAATCAAATCCAATTAGAATTCTAAATCAAGAGATTTAAATCAATATTAAATATTTGATTGGAATCCTTGATGAGAGCAAATTCTATTCAGATAGAAACTCTCAAATCTTCCTGGGGCTATAAATACTTTCCTGGTGAAACCCTAGGGGGGATCTCTTTTGGATCTTTTGGAAGTTTTGGTAAAGTTCGAGTTACGCGTGAGAGCCTTGAACAAATCAAAACCAGAGATCAGAGGTCTTCTTCTTCCTTCGGCAAATCTTCTTCCTGATCCCTTTGGCAATTCAAGTACGCGAGAGAGCCTTGAAGCCTTTTTGTGATCATCTTCCTCTTAGAGAATTCAAGTTACGCATAGAGCCTTGGATTCGTGCAGAGCAAAGACCAAGAAGATCGTCTACAGTCGGCCGATATCTTCAAAAGAGAAGATTTCAACATACCGATCGTCAACATGAACTACTATAGATCCCATCGCCACTGATCCTACACAACACATTGTAAAAGAGAGAGATTGAACTATAAAATCCTCTCGTTTGTTCTTCTTTATATATCTTGTTCACTTCTATTGTAATTTAAGTTAATTCGATGGAAGGAAGCAAAGGAACTTTTGCGGCGAACAAACTGACGACCACAGTGGGAGCCATCTCTTTCACTGACGAAGAGATTGTGGCGCAATCGGACGTGGACTTGATCGGATCCGAAGTAGACACGCTGGTCGTTGAAATCGACCAGTAGAAGTACGAGGAGTTCCTCTCCTCCGGATCAGGTGACTTGGATGAGACATGGCACTATCGTCGCATGTACTCCAATGCCCGAGTGACGGGTAAAAAGGTATCCACCGAGAGACGGGGATCCTTGGAGACTGCGGCTATAGGGCCGGAGTTCACACAAGAAATCCTAGTCGAGGATGAGCTTCCGACTGCCGAAGAAGACCCGGGGCCAAGATTGACCAGAACCCAACTCCGAAACAAGAACCGGAGAGCGAGGCGTAAAGCCCTCAAAGCCCGCCTTGGACGCGGAGCTAATACCAGAGGACGCGAGCCTATGGTCCCTCGCAAACTGGCTCGCGCTACCCGCGAGACCAGTCTCTACCACGTTAAATGCGAAGTTACAACTTGCCTTAAAAGCAAGGAAAAGCCAGCGTGTGATATTCCGCCGAGTCTATTGCTGAGCCTAGCGAGAGACGCGAAGCCAGCAAGATTTGTGCTAGTCGCAAAATATCTAACACTCGCGAGAGATGCGAGTATAAATATTCTGTAAAGCCAACGTGTGATATTCCACACGAGGCTATTGCCGAGCCTAGCGAGAGACGCGAGCCAGCAAGATTTGCGCTAGTCGCAAAATATCTGACCTCGCGAGAGACGCGAGTATAAAAATTCCTTAAGCCCAGCGTGTGATTTTCCACGCGAGGCTGGTATTAAGCCAAGCGAGAAACGCGAGGCTACTTGCGAGAAACGCAAGACTTCTGACACTTGCGAGAGACGCGAGTATAAATATTCTGTAAAGCCAGCGTGTGATATTCCGCGCGAGGCTATTGCTGAGCCTAGCGAGAGACGCGAAGCCAGCAAGATTTGCGCTAGTCGCAAAATATATGAAACTCGCGAGAGACGCGAGTATAAAAATTCCTTAAGGCTAGCGTGTGATTTTCCACACGAGGCTGGTATTAAGCCAAGCGAGAAACGCGAGGCTACTTCGAGAAACGCAAGACTTCTGACACTCGCGAGAGACGCGAGTATAAAAATTCTGTAAAGCCAGCGTGTGATTCTCCACGCGAGGCTGATACTAAGCTAAGCGAGAGACGCGAGGCTACTTGCGAGAAACGCAAGATATCTAATACTCGCGAGGAACGCGAAGATGATTGACAAATTGTTGTCAGTCGTAGAAATCGTGCGAGACACAAAGTTATGACTTGTGATAACCACAAGGGTAAGCCAGCGTATAGGAATTTTATTCCACGCGAGACTAAGACTACAGAAGAGAAACTTCTGAAAGCACGCCAAGCCATCATAAAATGCGAGGCTGGCGTGGATAAACGCGGAGTTACTTTTCAGGCTCGCGATACTAAATGCGGAGCTACTCTTCAGGCCCGCAATATAAAACGCGAGGCTACTTCTAAGCCCCGCGAGGATCAATCCGACTACAGAATCAGGGCTGATCATTCAAAGAAGCTTCAGTGGGTTCCTAGACCCTCTCAAAAGTCGGATGGACCTCATGACTTCATAGCTAAAGGCGCTGATCTCAGGGAGTATCTGTCCAAGAAGAGAGGCATAGAGCAACTTCAAGCTGAATCTGTTTGTCACTGCCAGCAGCTTATGACAGCGGTGTCCGCTGTATGCAGCAAGAGTAGGATATCAGTGTTTGACCGATTATCCGAGTCAAACAAGGACCCAACTAAGAAAACAAGAACCACTCCCCTAAAAAAATGGAGAGCTGTGACTTCAAATATGGTCGGTAAAGGTAAGAAGGGCATGGAAAAAAGACACGAGTCAGATGCAGACGATGAATAACCTCGCCATATTACACGGCTTAAATCAGGCGTTGTCGCTCCTCGGAATTACAAGAAACTTTTAAAAGGATTCTATGATGACGACAGCGACAATTCAGCTATAGCTTCCTCGCAATCTTATACATCTTTCCGGCCACGAAAATCAACGTCATATATGGTGGACAGGTCTGATGACATTGACCAGAGGATAGAAGCCCAAGAACAGATGATTCGAGGTCAGCAAAAGGCCATTGATGATCTCAAAACAATGCTCTAAAAGTGGTCGAAAATACCCAGAAGATAGCTGACGATAAGGCTAAAATTTATTCGGAACAGCCACCTAAGGCAAATGAAGAAACTAAAGAAGAAAAGGCTTATTCAATACATGAGGATGATGACAAATATTCTTTCCATGATCCTCATGAAGAAAAGATCGAGAAATTGCAAAGCCAACTTGATGCCTTGATGCACAAGAAGGAACTGAAGAAATCGGGGGTTTCAAGACCATATCCGCTTGAGTGGGACTTCGCCCCTTATCAAAAAAAATATAAACCCCTTAAATTGGAGTCATATGACGGGAAGGGGTCCCCAAGTCAGCATATCTATTACTTCTTATCGCAGGCAGGTCATCTAATGGGAAATGATCCCATAATGACCAAAGTATTTGCGAGCACCCTGCGAGGGCCTGCTTTTACATGGTTTATGCAGTTGCCCCTGGGAACCATAAATACTTGGTATGATGTCGAGAAATAGTTCTTGGTGCGTTTCTTTGAGGATGAAACCGAAATATCGGTTCATTCCCTCCTTGCGACTAAACAAGGAGAAGAAGAAACGGTCAAAAGTTTCATTGAATGCTTCAGGGAAAAATCCTTGTATTGTCGACACGGTATGACCCAGGAAATCCTGGTAGAAACCTGTAAGCATAACTTCAGGACCGGCGTGCTGATAAGAATGGGAGTTGTAGAGTCCAAAACTTGGAAAGATCTGTTAAGGCAGGGAGAGCAGGCGGAAGATATAATTCGCAGGATTGAGGAATCTCGTAGCACGAGAAACTCTATGAATGACATGCAATATCCACAGAATCCTAAAAATAAAGGGAAGGCTGTGATGACGACAGTTGCAAATCCGAAGCCAAAACCTCAAAATCCGAGAGGTGCAGGTCAGAATAAGCCCCGACAAGATAAAACTTATACGTTCAAGACGGAGCAGATAGGTACTCTATTCCTTCTCCTCCTCAGAAAGGGCTTGCTAAAACTTCCGGAAAATGGAAAACCGGAAGTCGTTGGTAAAACCAATGACCCTAACTATTGCCTTACTATCGGAATGTCAGGCACCCAACTAAGGATTGCTATCCTCTTAAGAATCGAATTTAGGCATTGATAGAAGCCGGGATTCTCACACTTAAGGAGGAACAGAAGAAGGTTTCTGCAAATTTGACAACTTTAATTGGAACCAATAAGTTCCCTGCCAGAGCAATCCCTGCCAGAGTGATCCCTGTACCAGTAGGGAAGCCAATATCGACACCAAGCACGGGCAGCCCGCACCTGCAAACTAGCCCCTTGGATACGCTCCGAACCACAGCCGTGACAAAGTCATCTTCATTGGCTAGCAGCCGGATTTGGCTGGAGGTGCCGAAAATATTGACGATGATAAACATCATGCTTCTGCTATTCTCAATAGCCATTGGAATGGCTAATTGGGTGCTATAAATATTTTTTTTCCAGCGCTGTTAAAGCGGCGGGAAGAGGAGATTAAGTTCCTCGCCAACCCTATCATACTGGGGGTAAAAGTATGAAATTAACTACCCAATACTGTTAAAGCAGCAGGAAGAGGAGATCAAGTTCCTCGACAACTCACCATGCTAAGGGGAATAATATGGCTAGCCCAACGCAAACGGCGATTGGTAAAGGCTAATCAAATCCGTTAATAGCTGGGGGTTTGCTAAAAATCCTATAAACTCTGTCATGTTAAGTTCCTACCTCTGACAGTATGATTTGTATTATTCCCATGTCCGTTCAAGTTACGCGTGAGAGCACTTGGACTAGGCATGCGCAGTTTAGCGCCTCTGACCTAAACCTGGTGTGCCCGGTTCTCAAGTTTGAACCGCCTCCAGTCTTTTCTTAGGCATGTGCAATTAATCGCCTCTGACCTAAACCTGGTGTGTTTGGTGTGTCAAGTTCAAGTTACGCGAGAGAGTCTTGAACCGTCTCCTGTTTGGTTCTCAAGTTTGAACCACCTCTAGTCTTTTCTTAGGCATGCGCAGTTTGGCGCCTCTGACCTAAATTTGGTGTGCCCAGTTCAAGTTACGCGAGAGAGCCTTGAACAGCCTCCAATCTTTCTTTTAGGCATTCGCAGTTTGGCGCCTCTGACCTAAACCTGGTGAGTTTGGTTCTCAAGTTTGAATCACCATCAGTCTTTTCATAGGCATGCGCAGTTTGGGGCCTCTTACCTAAACCTGGTGAGTTTGGTTCTCAAGTTTGAACCACCATCAGTCTTTTCTTAGGCATGCGCAGTTTGACGCCTCTGACCTAAACCTGGTGTGTTTGGTGTGCCCAGTTCAAATTGCGCGAGAGAGCCTTGAACCGCCTCCTGTTTGGTTCTCAAGTTTGAACCACCTCCAGTCTTTTCTTAGGCATGCGCAGTTTGGCGCCTCTGACCTAAATTTGGTGTGCCCAGTTCAAGTTATGCGAGAGAGCCTTGAACAGCTTCCAATCTTTCTTTTAGGCATGCACGATTGAGCGCCTCTGACCTAAAAAGTATGAATTGCCCAACGCCGACTAGGCAATGGGAAGAGAACCAGTTTCTCGCCAACCCATCATACTGGGGTAAAAGTATGAATTGCCCAACGCCGACTAGGCAATGGGAAGAGAACCAGTTTCTCACCAACCCATTATACTGGGGTAAAAGTATGAATTGCCCAACGCCGACTAGGCAATGGGAAGAGAACCAGTTTCTCGCCAACCCATCATAGTGGGGTAAAAGTATGAATTGCCCAACGCCGACTAGGCAATGGGAAGAGAACCAGTTTCTCGCCAGCCCATCATACTGGGGTAAAAGTATGAATTGCCCAACACCGACTAGGCAATGGGAAGAGAACCAGTTTCTCGCCAACCCATCATACTAGGGTAAAAGTATGAATTTTCCAACGCCGACTAGGCAATGGGAAGAGAACCAGTTTCTCGCCAACCCATAATACTGGGGTAAAATTATGAATTGCCCAACGCCGACTAGACAATGGGAAGAGAACCAGTTTCTCGCCAACCCATCATACTGGGGTAAAAGTATGAATTGCCCAACGCCGACTAGGCAATGGGAAGAGAACCAGTTTCTCGCCAACCCATCATACTGGGGTAAAAGTATAAATTGCCAAACGCCGACTAGGTAATGGGAAGAGATCAGTTTCTCGCCAACCCATCATACTGGGGTAAAAGTATGAATTGCCTAATGCCGACTAGGCAATGGGAAGAGAACCAGTTTAAGGTAAAGGGAAGAGGAAAAGTCTGGCATTTAAGCCCAAACGAAATCCTCGACAATTTACCATGTTGAGGGGAATAACATGGCTAGCCCAACTCAAACGGTAGTTGGTAAAGGCTAATCAAATCCGTTGATAGATGGGGGTTTGCTAAAAATCCCATAAACCCTGTCATGCTCTTATCTCTGACAGTATGGTGCGGAAAATTGTGCATAAACGATACAGAGGGATAAATCATTTTGACAACAAGTTATTTGTTGGGCAAGCAAATCTGTTTTGAAGCCGACAAATAAAAGAGTCAAAAGAATCATCTGTATTAAAAAAGGGGAAGATACAAAAAGAATTTGGAAGAACCATCAAAGGTTATCTCTCTCCCGTTTACGAAGTTCTTATTACAAGAAAAATGAAAGAATAGAATGAGGAAACTATGGGTCTCCCAGGAGTTTCAATTTATTTATCGTCTCGTCCAAATTTCGACGATGAGATGACTCCACAGTATGTTGAGCCTGTCTACGCAACTCATCGTCATTTATTGCAAGTTGCTGCTGACGAGACTCTTCAATGGCATGATTTCTGGCTGTCTCCTCCTGCTCCATCTAATCCCCAAAGAGAAATGCGGGTTTCTCCATCGCTTCTCTATCCACGGTTTCAAAGGCCGCATCAGTTATAATCTCCCTCGCAGTAGTGTGGTGATACTTGATCAGTTTCTTTCTGCGCCCATTCAAGTCTGGTTTGTATGAAGCCAAGATAGTGGTGAAGCGAAATTGGCCGGAGGGATCAGAACCCCCAGCAAAGCCGAAGTAGTTCTTGTGGGGAAGAGCTTCCATCGAATACCCTACTGCAACAAGAAAGCAGAGTTAGAGAAGTTTCTATAAGACAGAAAATTTCTCTAAGTATGGACGCGCGAAGCTAAAGATTTGAATGCGCGAAGCTAAAAATAGCGCAGCGCGAAGCTAAAATTAGACCGCGCAGAAGTCAAAATAGCCTCGCGTTTCAGCGCGACTGCTACTCAAAATAGCCTCGCGTTTCAGCGCGACTGCTACTCAAAATAGCCTCGCGTTTCAGCGCGATTGCTACTTAAAATATCCCCGCATTTTAAAACGCGAGGATGACGCGATAACTATCGTGAGAAGAAAGCCAGAGGCTTTTTCTTTTTCTCCAAGCCATATGGCCGGAGAACGGCGATCTCACCGATGAAGGAAGTGATTAACCGGTTAGAATCAAACCAAATCACTCTAAAATATCCTAAAGAGTCTCGATAGAGAGATTCTTACGCCGAATAGGCGAAACGTGGGGTGGCGCATGGCCGCTGCCACCACTGCTTGTGCCAGTCGCCGATGATGGAGCTGCACGAGAAGTAGCACGAGTTTTGGATGCCATTACTTGAAACTTGAGGAAAATCGACGGGAAACTGGGAAGAAATCGGTCGGAGGATGTTAGGGTCGCCTGAGCTTTGATCGTCTGAATCTCTAGGATTTCTGGAAAATTCTCGAGTGAAGTAAGAAGAAAAGGAATAGAGATTTCATTTAAATGAGTGAAACCGCCTCTTAGAATTCGGTGCGGATTTCGGAGAAAATAACTGGTCAGTTACTCTCCAAAACGCGGAGCTATTAGCCTCGCGTGATAAAGAAAAAAAAGTGAAGATATTAACTCCACGCTACTCTATGAAACGCGAAGATAACTTGGTGCTTCAGCCTTGCGTTCCAATGAAGAACTTGGAATTTTTTTGGCCAAGTAAGAGGATCCTTACTCGATCATATAGGTATTAATGATCTAAGTTACGCAGATGAGCCTTAGATTATTTTACCAAAATTATCAACCATCTATTTGTTGAGCAAGCAAGACTCTTGAAGCCGACAGATAGAGAGGAAAATAATTTATCTTTATTCATGAAAGCAAGAGATTACAAAGAAGGAGTTATAGCTCTCCCAAAAGCTTCTACATATTCATCGACTCATCAATAACTCAACGGTGAGATTTCTATGGGGTGTTGAAGCTCAGTTTCCTGGTTCATATGCAAAAGATCTCCTCTGCAAATGTCAATTTGGATCTGTCATCTGAAATGAAGCAAGAGAGGAAAGAGGAGTGTTGCAAGCCCTTAAAATGATCATCTCTATCGCTTTGGAAAGCAACAGAGATTGTCATCTAACAGAAATGATCCTCAAGAAAACTTAATGGGCTGCCGCAGAGTTCTTGTAACTCCTTCAAAAGGAGCCAGAGCTTGAAACCTGCAACTATGTTGTAAAGCATATGCTTCTGGTTTCCTTAGAGTTACTTTCATTGATGAAGATTGATGCATAACCTGCTTTTGAAGATATATCAGGGAGAAGCTACATCCCAAGTCATCAGATTGAACCCGGTTCACTGCAAAAGAAGAATCAGGAGTTCGACAAAACTTGGAAAATCTTTTAAATATAAAAACGCGGAGCTAAACTAACTCCGCGTGCAGTTGAAGAAATAACCTCACGCTTCAAACGCAGAGGATGACACGATAACTTCGCGTAAAGGAGGGACAGAGTTTCTCTATGATGTTTTCTTCTCTTTCTAAAGCGACTGCTAATCAAAGATAGCCTCGCAGATTCAAAGCGACTGCTAATCAAAGATAGCCTCGCAGATTCCTCGCGATTGCTAATCAAAGATAGCCTCGCAGATTCTCGCGACTGCTAATCAAAGATAGCCTCGCAGATTCCTCACGACTGCTAATCAAAGATAGCCTCGCAAATTCATCGTGATTGCTAGTTAAAATAGCCAGCGTTTCAAGCGCAGGGATGACGCGATAACTTCGCGTAGAGAAATAACAGAGTTCCTCTTTGCCTTCTCCTTCTTCTTCAAGCCTTACGGCCGGAGAACGGCGATCTCGCCGGTAAAGTAAACAATTGGCCGGATTAAACGAAGCCAAAGCATCTCCAGATGGTTCTTAGAGGACCAAGAGTTAAGATTTTTACCTTCGGAAGACGCTGCATAGAATGGTTCGCCGTCACGTCTACTTCCACGGCCGCTGCCATTAATGCCGGCCAACGTGCGTCTAGCCAAACTCCTCTGGAGTAACATCCTAATGGTGAAAATTCATGAAGAATTAAGCAGGGATCAGTTGAAGATCGCTCGTTGACATCGCTCACTCAGTTGCAGGAGTTGAGAACTCTTCAAAAATCTCCGGATGAAGAAGAAGATGAGCCGAGAGCTCTATTTAAACAGAATTTCCGTCGCTTGGTATTCGGCGTAGAAATTCAGGGTAATTAATGACATAATTACTCATTTCACTGAAGACGAAGTGAAGCTGATTTGCTCCGCGTAGGCGAGCATAACGCGAGATAGACTTGGTATTCTAACTCCGCGTTTCAGTTTAAGTATCCAAAGTATTTCAAAATTTGCTAAGTTCTAAGTCATTTTGAAAACTTTAGAGGAGGTTCTGTTGGCAGTGAAATTTCCTAAGAAAATAGGATTTTCCACAACAGAACGCGGAGCTAATTCAGTAGCTCCACGTCTGGCTACTTTTAGCCTCGCGTTGAGTAAAACGCGGAGATGTTCGATAGCTCCGCGTTAGCTCCGCGCACTGGTTATTTAGCGCCTCATTTTGATGCGATTAAAGCTCCGCGTGAGCAGATAACCAGAATCTAAAATTAATTAAGATTATGATTTGGGCTTATCCAAATACCAAATCAAATCCAATTAGAATTCTAAATCAAGAGATTTAAATCAATATTAAATATTTGATTGGAATCCTTGATGAGAGCAAATTCTATTCAGATAGAAACTCTCAAATCTTCCTGGGGCTATAAATACTTTCCTGGTGAAACCCTAGGGGGGATCTCTTTTGGATCTTTTGGAAGTTTTGGTAAAGTTCGAGTTACGCGTGAGAGCCTTGAACAAATCAAAACCAGAGATCAGAGGTCTTCTTCTTCCTTCGGCAAATCTTCTTCCTGATCCCTTTGGCAATTCAAGTACGCGAGAGAGCCTTGAAGCCTTTTTGTGATCATCTTCCTCTTAGAGAATTCAAGTTACGCATAGAGCCTTGGATTCGTGCAGAGCAAAGACCAAGAAGATCGTCTACAGTCGGCCGATATCTTCAAAAGAGAAGATTTCAACGTACCGATCGTCAACAGGAACTACTATAGATCCCATCGCCACTGATCCCACATAACACATTGTAAAAGAGAGAGATTGAACTATAAAATCCTCTCGTTTGTTCTTCTTTATATATCTTGTTCACTTCTATTGCAATTTAAGTTAATTCGATGGAAGGAAGCAAAGGAACTTTTGCGGCGAACATACCTATTTGAAAAATTTTAAAATCTTAGCATAAGATGCATTAATATTTTTATTTTTCAAATATTGAGGAAATTGTACAAGTGGCTTGTAAGTCGAAGAAGTAGTCTCTTTAGGATCATCATTATTAGATTGTCGTACTGAATCATCGTCATGTTTCTCTTTGGTGTTTCTTTTTGAAATGAGCTCATCAAGCACTTTATAATTACAAGTGAAAAGTATAATAGTTTTAGTTATTTTATGCACTCGTAATTCAATTTTAGTGATTAATACAGGAAATTAATGATAAATTAATATTACCGATGAAACTCTCCACTTTAATTTTTTTTTTTTGCGGTTTAAGGCCTTTTTATAAGGTTCTATGTGGAAGGAAATTGAAAAATCGAAGCGTATCTCAATTATTAGCTCAGATTAGCCAATTGACATGTTTGGCTATCGACAGCCATCTTCTGGCAGTTAACAATCGACTACTGAATCAGAAAACTAAATTTGGCCGAGAGCAGCTGTTGATGGGTCTGTTGATATGACTTTGGACAACAATGATGACTGAAGCAATATTTGAAGATTTCTTACATAAAGAGAGTTTCTTTTTAAATAGAATTGCCGCTACGGTTTATGTAATTCAAAGTTCTAGAGATATAAGATATAGATAGAGAGAATAATATTTGTTTTTATTTTAGTTTTAAAAGAGAGTTCTTAGAATAGTTTTATACTCTTTCATAGTTATTAATAAAAGAATCTCTTTTATTCATATATTGATGGGTATGATGAATATGACAGACTAAATATCTACGTGGATTCAGATGAGATAACAAACCCTTGAAAATTTACTGGTATGTGTTTATTTGCTTATTATGCTTAATTATTTTTACTTAAAATTAATAGTTTTGGTTCTCTATTATCTTATTAGGATTTAAATATGTTTTTAGTTTGTAATGATGTATAGTTTAATGACATATTCGTTACTTAGTTTTTTATGTACCGTAAACTCTTTAGGCACGGTGTATACTTAGACCTTGAACTTTTATTTTTATTGTTCATATGTCATTCTTAGATTAACTAAAAACACATATAGATTAACCTAGGAAAATAACCAAATTATCAAGTTTGTAATTTTATTTGATTTTGTGCTTCAAAGATTTTTTTTCCGGTTGTAGGAAGACCACATAATTTTTATAAGTGAGATAAACAAGTATAAGTATATCCAGTAAATTATCTATGGAGAAGTTAACTTATTTGACTAATAATTTTCTCTAGATAATTAATATCAATCAATCATTAGCTTAATAAATTAAAAATCCAATCATTTTCTTCCATAATCTACTTCTTTTATAAGTGTCTAATTCAATAAATTAACGATCCTTAAGAGAACGATCTTGAGTTTATCACTCTTGTAGTACTCATCAATCTCTTGTACTTGGGAGTGCACAATTTAGATCGCAGTCAAGTTTTTGGCGCCATTAGTGTGGATCCATACTATTGTGTTACACTTTAGTATAGATTATGATTCCTCCATTATTAATTTGTGCGATTTTGAATTTGCATGACCAGTTTGAATAGAACTTCTAATGGTAGGCTCGTTCGATCGTACTCATATCCACAAATACTTTCAATCCTCTAATCACTACACAACATGAGTAGTAATAACAACAACGGCATGAACAATGGTAATTATACGGGATTCAAGTGTGATAACACACATGACAATAATAGCCAATATGGAGGCAATGAGAGGTCCCTCCGCAATTATCTTCAACCTAATTGGACAAACTAACCTTTATGTATAATATTTTCTTTGAATGAGACATTTCGAAATTAAATTTGGAGTAGTACAATTCTTGCCTAAATTCTATGGGATGGATGTAGAGAGCCCGCATTTACATCTTCAAGAATTCGAAGACATTTGTTCTAATATTTATTTTCAAAACATTACTGCAGCACTACTAAAGCTTAAGCTCTTTCCGCTCTCCCTAAAGGATTAAACAAAGACATGGGTTCACTCATTATGTTCCAATTCAATAGGAAGATATGATGAAATGCAAAATTTTTTTTGAGGAAATTCTTTCCTTCACATCAAACTTACTATGTGCGAAAGCAAATTCTCAAATTTCGCCAAAAGAAAGAGGAACTTGGTTTGAGTGTTGGGATAGATTCAAAGATTTGCTACTTTAATACCCACATTATGGCTTCAAGATATGGAGGACCCTAAATACCTTCTATTAAGGGCTACTGCAATTAGGCAATTTATAGAAATCATGTGCAATGGTGAATTCTTGAGCAAGAACGTTGATAAAGTATGGGATTATCTTGACTCACTTGTCGAAAATTCAGAAGCCTGGTAGATGGAGGAGAGACAAAAAATACTTCGGAAAGAAACCAATTAGAGAGAAGTCTCAGAGTAGAGTTGGACTTATTAAATTGGGTGAAGCGAAGTATAGTTGCACAGTTGATTACGGTCTCCAAAGAAATTTGAAATTTACTTTCTTAGAAAACGGAAACTGTTAAAGTAATAGATGAAGTTTTGAAAGTTTGTGATATTTGTGAATTACAAGGACATGTAACTCGCAATTGTCCAACCCTTCTAGCCTTTAAAGAAATACTTAATGAACAAGTTAATGTCTTTAATACTATTCCTCAACTAGTAAATAACTCTTATTCACAAACTTAAAACCTTAGTTGGAGGATTTATTAGAATTTTCAATGGAAGCAAAATCCTCAATGGTAGTTTAACTAATAAAATAAAGCACGAATCCAACACCATAACAGTACATCCAAACTTCTAATCAACCTTTTGTGTGCCAACAACCACCAAAGTGTAATCTTGAGGATAATATTATGCATATACAAAAGAAAATTGATTAAATGATCCAAGCACAGCAGTAATTCATTTAGTCACAACAAATGATCAATATTCAGAATGTGATGGCCTTCAATGATATAAGATCTCAGATAAGCCACCTTAGTTCCATCCTGCAATCTCAAGAAAAATGTAAGTTACTATCTCAATGGGAGGCCAGTACTTCAGGTAAAGTTGAAGGTATAAATACTATTACTTCTTCAATTGATAGTGATATACCTTAGATATCTACTGCAATTAATTTGCAAGTGAAAAAGTACTTTGATGAGCTCGTTTCAAAAAGAAATTTTGAAGAGAAACAGGGAGATGATTTAGTACAACAAATCTAATAATAATGATCATAAAGAATCCACTTCCTCAACTTACAAGCCACATGTACCGTTTTCCCTATACTTGAAAAATAAAAATGTTAATGCATCATATGCTAAAATTTTAGAAATTTCAAATAAGTACTGATCAATATCCCTTTGCTGAAAGCAATTAAGCAAGTGCTCTCATATGCAAAATTTTTAAGAACTTATGCACACTTAAAAGACATCATAATGTACAAAAGAAGGTGTTTCTCACAGAGCAGGAAAGTGCATTATTTTGCTCTGAGATGCCTCTCAAATATAATAATCCTAGATGTCCAACTATTTTATGTGTGATATGCCAACCTAATATTGAGACGGCTCTACTAGATTTGGGAGCTAGTATATACCTGTTACCATACTCGATTTACAAGTAACTAGGTCTAGAAAATTCAAACTAACACCTATCACACTACAATTGGCTGATAGGTCAGAAAAATATCTTAAAGGTGTCGTTGAAGATATTCTAGTGCAAATTGGAAATTTCTATTTTCCTATAGAGTTTATAGTTATCGATATTGCACTTGTAAAGAACTCGCATCTTGACATTTCTGTTATCCTCGGCGTCCATTTTTAATCACAATTAATGTTGTTATCAATTACATGAATGGTGTGGTGAATTTATAATTTGGTAACATGACCTTCGAGCTTAATATTTTCAATGTCTGCAAATAACCAAATATCGATACTGGTCAATTGCATGGCATTAATTTGATTGAAGAAATTTGTGATGAAAGAGACATCATACCATTATACGTCTCTAATCCATTGGAGCTTGCATTGACAATAGATGATGGTTTGCTTGAATGGCTCAATTATGAAAACATCGTGAATATGATAAAATATTTAACTGATGCTCATTGTTCACATGTCACAGGATGGATTTGTAAAACATAAGTATACGAAGAGTTACCTCCAAGCACAAAGAAATTGATCGCTTTCGATATTCAAACCCCGATACTTAAGCTAAAACCACTACCCGATGATCTCAAGTATGTAATTTTGGGACCTAAGAAACATTCACGATGGTCATCTCAGTGCATCTTAATGAGAATCAGAAAGAGCGACTACTATCGACATTGCGAAAGTATAGGGGAGCTCTAGGATAGAATTTGGTGGACATCAAAGGTATGGGCCCCTTTATTTGCACATAAGATATCACTTTAGAAGATGGAGCAAAGCGAATAAGGCAAATGCAACGAAAGATTAACCGTATAAAGGAAGTGGTTAAGGCCAAAGCTTTGAAACTTCTCAATATTGGCATCATTCCAATAGTTGATAGTAAGTGGGTATGTCCAACTCAAGTTGTTCCAAACAAAATGGGGTACTAGTTGTTAAAAAATAAGGATGGGGAGATGATATCCAATCTTCCGACTACGAGCTATCATATGTGCATTACTTATATAAAAAAAAAATAAGTGGCAAGAAAAGATCATTTTCCATTGTCATTTATTGACCAAGTACTTGAGAGTGTTGCAGGGCACGAATTTTATTGCTTTCTTGATGGCTACTCTTGATCTAATCAAATTGAAATTACTTTAAAGGATAAAAAAAAAACACTTTTACCTATCTCTTTGGCACATTTGCAGTTAGAAGAATGCCATTTGAATTGTGTAATATACCTGCAACGTTCCAAAGACATATGATTAGTATTTTTAGTGACATGGTTGAAGTCTATCTAGAGCTATTTATGGATGATTTCTCTATATTTAGAAATAATTTTGAATCATATTTGACTAATCTATAAGCTGAACTTGAATGGTGCCAACAAAATAATTTGTTCCTAAACTGGGGAAAATGCCACTTTATTGTTAAGAAGGGTATTGTATTAGGCCATATTATTTTATCTAAAGGGATTGAAGTAGATAAGGTGAAAGTCAAATTTATTTTCAAAATACCGATATTTAAAACTGTAAAGGATAAATTTTTGTTCTTAGGACATGCATGCTTTTATAAAATATTTATAAGGGATTTTAGTAATATTACTAGACCTCTTTCTTGCCTTTTTGTGTAAGATGTGCAGTTTGAATGGATGCAAACATGCCAAACAACTTTCGATCCATTCAAGGAGATAGTCATCACAACACTAGTAATGTATTCCCCAGATTGGTCGCTACCATTTAAAATTATATGTGATACAAGTGATTACGCAATTGGAGCAGTCCTAGGGCAATGAAAAGACAAGAACCCCTCCATGGTTTCCTATGCTAGCAAGACTCTCAATGACGCATGAATAAATTATATGATAATAGAGAATAAGCTTCTACCTAAAGACTTTACTCTTGATGAATTTCATTCATATATCTTAGGCTCACATGTGGTTGTTTTTGTAGATCATTTTGCTTAATTCTTTAGTGCAAAGGATTTCGGAAGAAAAGATCTAAATCTCACACTCTTAAGTGTAAGAGATCGATAAGTAGTACGATGGTAGTAAATGCAAGATCGTTCTCTCCAGGATCATCATTTTGTGTATGACACGAATTAGTATAGATTATGGAAGAAAAGTTGAATTAGTATTTATTAGCTAATATTGATTGAATATTAATCAATTAACTAAAAAAGATTTTCGGTTAGATAGGTTAACACCCTCTTAGATTAATTCACTAGATATGCTTATACTTAATTATCTCAGTTGCATAAATTACATGGTCTCATACAAACAGAAATTATATCACTAAATTAATATAGAGAATGTGTTTGTGACCACCACTCTCATCTAATATTTGACAATGATAAGCTACTTGTAAGGGACTCATTCCCTGATGAACAATTATTTTCTATTAGGACAACTCCATAGTGCTATGATATTATTAATTTTCTTATTGCAGGTGAAATGCTAAGTCATTGGAGTGCACAAGACAAGCGATGATTCCTATATGAGGTACATTGTTTCTTTTATGATGACTCCTACATATTTAAGTATTGTCCGGATCAAATTATTATGTACTGTGTGCTCGATGATAAGTTCCATAGTATCATTTCATTATGTCACATAGAAACTTGTGAGGGGCACTTTTCGCTAAAAAGACGATGGCCGAGAGTCTCCAATCTGGATTTTACTGTCCTATGATGTTTAGAGACACACACGAATATTGCAAACATTGTGAGTCAAGCCAGAAATGAGGAGCATTAACTCGAAAGAATGATTGTTGGGGCATTGACTTTATGGGATCATTCCCTACTTCTAAAATATATACCTATATCCTCGTAGAGGTTGATTATGTCTCCAAATGGATGCAAGCCGCTGCATATAGAAACAATGATTAACAAACGATGATCAAATTTCTCGAGAAACATATATTGTCCAAATTTTGGAGTTCCTAAAGCTATAATAAGCAATGGGGTTTTCATTTTTGCAATACAATCTTAAAGAAATTGATGAAAAAGTACCATATCATACATAAAATTTCCACATCATATCATCCACAGTCAAATGGACAAGTTGAATTAGCCAATAGGGAAATTAGATTTTTTTTGAAAAACAGTTAATCCATCTCGCAAAGATTGATCGTTTAAACTCGTCGATGCTTTTTGGGCTTACCGTACGACACACATTTGGCATGTCTCCATATAGAATAGTTTAGGAAAAAGTGTCATTTACTTGTGGGCATTGAGCATAAGCAATTTTGGGCAATTAAAATGTTTAATTCGACCTCAAGTCTGCAGGCCCATTATGAAAGTTGCAAATGAATGAACTAGAAATGTTAAGACGTGATGCATATTTCTAAGGAAAAAATAAAATTTGACATGATTGACACATTTTATGTCGTATTTTTTATCCATCCAACAAAGTATTTTTGTATGATTCACACATTCATCTATTTCAAAAAATTGCATTCACGTTGGACCAGGCCATTTATTGTTAAAATGGTGCATCCTCATGGCGCAATTGATATTGAAAATCTTAAGAATGGTCATATATTTAAGGTGAATAGAAAATATTTGAAACACTATGTGGAATTCCCTAAGTATTGGAGGAATCTCATGATTTAGTGGATCCTCTGACATCTCAATGATACGAACTTAATAATTGCACACTGTATATTATTATATATTATGTACTAACGAATTTTGTTTTGTAGTTGATATACCGTAAGTAGCAAACTGAGATAATATCTAAGCTCTTTCCCTTGATTTTTAATTATTCTTAATGGATTTAATAGAAATATCAATTCATTGAGAACAATATGTATTTTAAGTTGGGAGATAATATGAAATAAACTTTAGTTTTGATACCCATGATGATTTCAAAATTTTCAAAATTTTCAAATTATTTTAGTTTTTCATTCAAAATCTTTCAAAAAACATTTCAAATTCTTTTTTCTAACCTTAGTTTTGGTTGCTAACTTTAGAATTAGGGACTAACAAGTAGTTTTTAAAAGTAACATTAGTTTAGAAATTAACAAAGCTCAAAAAAGAGTTTGGCTTGATAGTTCTCTCAATAATGAACGACTGTCGAAGTGGCTATCGACAGCCGTTAATTGTAGGGCAAAATTTTTACTGCCCGATAGCGGTTGTCGAAACCACTGTCGATGCAGCTGCCAACAGCGATCAACATCCGTCCTCACTTAAAAATAGCCCTATGCATTTTTTCTCAATACCAAATTCCAGCTCCTATTCTCCACAACAACCCAAGGAAATTTCGCCCCCTTTCGACAGCAGAATTCAAACCGGTGTAATTTTTCTTCAAAATCTTACAAATCTCTAAGCAATTTTAAGTATTCCTCTCTCCAACTTTTCATGGGTTATTTTCATTAAAAGTGGATATTTTTTCTTAAAAACATAGATCTACAAGTTACGTGAAGTAATTAGAGTAGATCGAAGATGAAAATTAACTACTTAGTAGATTGGGGGTAGTTTGTCAAATTATCATGAATTTTTGACAAATTTCTTTCACAATTTGATAAAACATGCTAGTTTAAGGGAAAAATTGGATAAAAATCATAACGTTTTGGCATAAAATTTCATGGGTTGCTAGAACAGACAACATATATCAAATTCATGCACTAAAGTAATATCAAAATAATGCTTGATATAAATCATCTTATATATAATTAAAATAATTTTGAGAAATTATAATAAAGATTATAACTTTAACACTATTATTTTTACTAGAAGCTACATTTTGATAGGATGGGATAGAGAAAGGAAACTGTTTCAGAGATGCCACAAGCAAAACCCTCAAGTTCATCTCCTTCTCAAAGACAAAAAGCAAAGAAGCCAATAAACAAAAGCTAACGGAAAAATATGAAGAATTCCATATATGACCCAAACGGAAAGAGGAATATCGAAAAATAAATAAGCATCTTTCATTCAGGGCTTATATGCAAAATGCAGGGTTTGAAGAGTACACTTTATACAAGCACGTGCCACCTTGCAACAAGATCGTGCGCAAGATCTACGAACATATTCAACTGACAATAGGCAACCAACATACATACTCAATAGTCAAGGGCAGGGAGATACCATTTACAAGATCTAAAGTCTTAAGAGTCATCCCCATCTCTAACATGCCTAAAGAAGAACCCTCATTTATTGATAGGGTCAACTAAATACCAAGCGGCTCCCAAAGATTCAGAGAGATTTGCACCAACATCAGCGATTATGGCTTCAATAAAATCTATTTTAAAGTTGGATACCTCGGGAAGCCGTTCTACTAGTGAGTCTTTTTTTATCAAATACAACATCATACCAACCTCCACAACAACAAAATTATATTCAAGGAATGTGATGTTGCTAGACATGAACCTTGCGTGGCACCTATTGGATGTCGTCTCCATCGTGCACTCCACAATAATCCAATGTATTGCGCAAGTCCATGAATGTATCCAGCACCCAAAAGCGGCAAAACCAGTTCTAGTTCTACTATTTTTTATTATGCTCGAAAAGTGTAATTACTTTAGTTTATTTTATGCAAGCGTAATCCAATTCTATTGATTAATATAAGAAATTAATCGAATATTAATAATATTCCTCATTATGATGTTTTTATAGTGTTTTCTAGTATTTTTTCAGGGTTTTACATGCAAGGAAATCGAAAATCAAAACGTATCTCAAATATCATCTCAGAGATGTAAATTTACAGTTCTGGTTATCGACAGCTGATAGGTAGCTATCAACAAACATCGACTGTAAATCGACCCAAGGGCCACTGTCAAAGTGGAGATCCACAATTGTTTTTTTGAAGAATTTTGAGAGAATATAGAGTTTCCTTATAAATAAAATTATTATTAGGCATTTTGTAAGGTTATAAATAGCTAATGTAACTTGAAATTTTGTAATGCTTAGGAATGTTTTGGAGTAGAAAATAATTATTAGAGAGTTTAGAGATTCAAAATTTAGTTTTTATACTCTTTCATAGAAATCAATAAAAGAATTCTCTTTTCCTTTATTCATAACTATGATGAGTATAAATGACTAAATTCTTGAGTTGGTTTAGATGAAATAACAAACCCTAAATGATTTACTGGTATATGATTTATATACTTATTGATTTTAATTGATTTATATAAAATTGATATCTTTGATTCCCTATTATCTTTGAAAGGATTAAGATATGATTTTGAGTCTTTAATATTTTATTATTTGATGATGAATTCCTTTCTTAGTTTTTAATATACCATAGACTCTTTAGGCACAGTATATGCGACTGCAATCTAAATCGTACACTACCAAGTATAAGAGATTGATAAGTAGTATAAAATTAGTAACCCAAAATTAATTTCTTGAGGTTCATTTGTTAATTGTATGACACTAGAATAAATTACGGTACTAAAATAAAAGTAAAGATTGGATTTTTATTAACTAAACTAAAATTAAAGATGAAAAATTTATTTATACTAAAATTGTTGGTCAGATAGATGTAAGTCTTTCATAGGATAATTTACTAGATATATTCATACTCTTTAATTTCAGTTACATCGATCACATAGTCTTCCTACAACCGGAAAATAAATCAATTAGTCACAAAATATACAAATTTGTGAACTTTAATATTTTGACTAATTTCTCCCAGTTAATTCTATATGAATCTTGAATTTATCTAAGCATGCAATATTAATAGCAAAAAATAAACGTTCAAACTCTAAGCATACATCGTGCCTAAAGAGTCAACAGTATATCAAAAACTAAGTAACGAATATATCATCAAAATATAAAGCATCAAAAACTCAAAATCATATTTAATTCTTTCAAAAATAGCAAAGAATCAAAGATATCAATTCCATATAAAATAATTAAAATCCAAAAGCATAAATAATGCAAACCAGTAAATTACTTACTGTTCGTTATTCCGTCTGATCCAACTTAAGAATTTAGCCACTCATACTCATCATAGTTATGAATAAAGAAAAAAATAATTTTTTTATTGATTTCTATGAACGAGCACAAAAACTAAATTTTGAATCTAAAACTCTATATCATTCTCTCTCAAACGTTGTTAAGCATTACAAACCTTGAGATTCAATAACTATTTATAACCTTACAAAATCCTAATGGGAATTCTACTTATAAGGAAACTCTTAATTTCTCTCAAAAATCTTCAAAAATCAAGTCCGTGGTAGCTCCCTTCGACGTACCTATCGACGGTTGTTCCCAGGCATGTTTTACAGTTAATGGCTGGCTGTCGATGGCAAAGCTCTGGCTATCGATAGCTATTCTTAAAAATGCACAATTCTGATCTAATATTTGAGATACGCTTTGATACTTCGATTTTCTTGCATATAAAATCCAACTAAAACATTAAAACAACACTAGAAAAACATCATAATGAGAAATTTGATTAATAAAATAATTTTCCATTAATTTTTTGTATTAATCAATAAAATTGGATTACGGTTGAACAAAATAAACTAAAATATTACACTTTTCAAGCATAATCACACCCCCAACTTAAATTTTATTAGTCTATGAAAATCTACAGACTAAAGAAAATAAACTAAAGACCTAAGAAAATAAATTCTAACTCGCTTTCATAGAAATCACGATTGCACTTAAAACATGTAATAGGTCGTTAAACCCCTAGGTTACCATAGGTGACAAGTGTTATCTTGTGAAGGTTTGCAGTGATGTTAGCCACAAACATCAAGAAATCTTTGAGATTAAGGAATAAATAAAATAAAAAATAAGGATAAGTGTAAACTAAAATAAATGAAAAATGTTAGTATCCTATTATCTATCTATACTATTACTAATACATATTTTTTTGTTTTCACTTCTTTTCCATATCAAACTCAATTAGAGATACATACACAAATATTCATGAAAATATTAATCTAAATGAATACATCCATCATGATCATTTAAATTGTATAGTAGATATACTTTTACTTTCAATTATTCTCTCCTATGTATTCTTGTGAATGTGTAAATAAGCCTTGTGAAGTCTCAAACTATAATGAAAGTTACAGGAACCCTTTTCATATATATGCATATTTTTTCTTTTTTCATAGAAATTTGCTTTTCATGTGAACATTTATGCATCCCCAGTCACAAATGCTCAGTTACTTAGTTCAAGATTATAATAAAACTCCATAAGTATCGTTCATGTGAATACACATGCTTACCAAGGTGCACGGACCCAACTATTTAATACTTACTTTCATATCCAACGTATGTTGCCTTAAGTATCAGGCTTACTTTGTTTTTTCTTTTATCGATATATATGATAGGTCTCTCTTTTAAGTTTTTTCTTTGTCATCAACTCTTCATGACTCATCATGTAAGTATGTAAAGTGCATACTCAATTCTAATCTTAAGTATCTATACATCTTATTGTGCGATTTAAAGTCTCAATTAAAATTACATAAAAACTATTATCATATAAGCATCAAAATTAAGATATCAATCACATAAATATGCAATGTAAAGTACTTCTAATCTTACTTTTGTACTTCAAAGAAATAAAAATTTTTAAATTTTTTAGACAATGTTAGTTAACTATGATACATTAAAGTACATAGTATATATTCCATCTTCCTATTGAATTGGGACATAAAGAATGTAGCGATGTCTTTACTTTATTAGGAAGAAAAGAAAGAGCTTAAGTTTAATTTACTTTGCAGTAAAATTTTGAAGATTGATGGTAGAGCAAAGTTCTTCGAATTCTCGAAGGTGCAAATATGGACTCTCTGAATCCATCCTATGAAATTAAGAAAATAATTGAACTATTCCAGATTTATTCTTGAAGTGTCCCTTATTCAATGGAAATACAATGCATGAAATTTGGATTGTCCTATCAGGTTGTAAATAATCTCATAAAGTCTTTCTATTGCCTCTATGATGGCAATAATTATCATTTGTATCTCCAAATCCATCATTATTATTTTTGTTACTATACATGTCATTATTATTACTATTAGTGCTCATGTTGTGAAGTGTTCGATGGATTGGAAGCGGTTGTAGATCTGAGTACGATCGAATTACTCTATCATTTGTAGCTTCCTCTAACTAGTCATCCAAATTCAGAATTACAAAAATTAATGACATAGGAACTAGAATCTATACTAAAGCGTAACACAATAGTATGATCCCAGCAACAATGCCAAAATTGTTCTCTCAAATCCTAAGTGCAATCTAAATCGTACAATCCTAAGTGCAATATATTGGCAAATAGTACAAGGGTTTACCCAAGATTGTTCTCTCAAAGATTATTTATTAATAGTATGACACTAGAATAAATAACACTGCTAAAATATAAGTAAAGATTGAATTTTTATTAACTAAACTATAATGAAAGATGAAAAATTTTCTTATACTAAAATTGTTGGTCAGAATGATGTAACTCCCCCATAGAATAATTTGCTAGATATATTTATGCTTTTTTATCTCAGTTGCATAAATCACATGGTCTTCCTACAACCAAAAAAGAATTAAATTAAGCACAAAATATATCAAGTTGTGAATTTTAATAATTTGACTAATTCCTCCTATTTAATCCTATAAGAATGTTGAGTTTTTCTAAGTATGTGATATGAATAACAAAAATAAATATTCAAAGTCTAAGTATACACCGTGCCTAAAAAGTGTATGGTATATCAAAAACTAAGTAATGAATATATCATCAAATTATAAAGTATCAAAGACTCAAAATCATATTTAATCCTTTCAAAAATAGCAGAGAATCAAAGATATCAATTCCACATAAAACAATTAAAATCCATTAGCATATAATAATATATACCAGTAATTACCTACAGTTCGTTATTCTATTTAATTTAACTCAAGAATTTACCCACTCATACTCATCATAACCACGAATAAAGAGAAAAAGAATTCCTTTATTGATTTTTATGAATCAGTACAATCTTGAATCTAAAACTCTATATTATTCTCTCTCAAACGTTGTTAAGCATTACAAAACCTGAGATTTATTGACTATTTATACCCTTATAAAATCCTAATAGAAATTCTATTTACAAGAAAACTCTTAATTCCTCTTAAAAATCCCCAGAAACTAAGTCTGTGGCCATTCCCTTTGACGGACCTATCAACAGCTGCTCTCGGGCATGTCTTATAATTGATGGTTGTCAAAGGCAAGGCTCTAGCTGTCGACAGCTATTCCTAAATATTCATAGTTCTAAACTGATATTTGACAAATACTTCAGTTTCCTTACATATAAAACCCTACAAAAAATATTAGAAACACTAGAAAAATATCATAGTGAGGAATTTGTTTAATAAATACTAATTTTTTATTAATTTTTTTTATATTAATCAACAAAATTGGATTGCACTTGCACAAAACAAACTAGGAATACATTTTTCAAGCGTAATCAATATGCTTAGATTTTGAACGTTTATTTTTTATATCCATAATGCATGCTTAGATAAACTTAAAATTTATATATGATTAACTGGGAGAAGTTATTCATAGTATCAAGTTTGCAACTTTATTAGATTTTTTGTACTTCAATGATTTAGTTTGTAGTTTTAGGAAGACCATGTAATTTATGCAACTGAGATATATAAAATATAAATACGTCCAGTAAATTATTCTATGGGGAGTTACATCCATCTGACCAACAATTTTAGTTAAAATAAATTTATATTCTCTTTAATTTAGTTTTAATCTTAGTTAATAAAAATCTAATCTTCATTTTTTATTTATGTAATTTATTCTTAATATTACACAATAATCAAACGATCCTTGAGAAAATGATCTTGTTTACTACCCTTGTACTATTTATCAATCTCTTACTCTTGGAAGTGTACGATTTAGATCACAGTTAAATTTTAGCGCCGTTGTCGGAAATACATACTATTGTGTTGCACTTTAGTGTAGATTATGCTTCCCACGTCATTATTTTGTGCAAATCTGAATTTGCTTCACCAGTTGGAGAACTTCTAATGGTAGACTTATCCAATCATACTCAAACCCACAAACACTTCCAATCGATCAAACACCTCACGACCTGAGCACTAATAATAATAATAATAATAATAATAATAATAATAATAATAATAATAATAATAATAATAATAATAATAATAACAATATGAATAATAATAATAATAATAACAAATTTAAAAATGATAATACAAATGATAATCATAGCTATCTTGGAGGTAATGGGAGGTGTTTACGAGATTATTTACAATATGATAGGACAATCCATGTTTCATGCATTGCATTTTATTTGAATATGGGACATTTCGAGAGTAGTTAAAATTTTGTCAAAATTCCAAGAGATGGATTTAGAGATCCTATATTTGCACCTTCGAGAATTCAAAGAAGTCTACACTACTATTAATCTTCAAAATATTACTGCAGAACAACTTAAGCTTAAGCTCTTTCCATTCTCTCTTAAGGATAAGGCAAAGACATAACTATATTCTTTACATTCCAATTCAATATGAAGATGGAATGAGAAACAAAGAGAATTCTTAAAGAAATACTTTCTTTCACATCGAACAAATTATAAGCGAAAGCAAATTCTCAATTTTCGACAGAAAGAAGATGAACCATTATTCGAGTGTTCGGATAGATTTAAAGATTTACTATTCTCATGTCCACATCACGGTTTTGAGATATGCAGGACTATAACTATCTTGTATTAAGGGCTAAATATTACAATCAGGCAACTTATAGAAACTATATACAATGGTGAATTTTTGAGTAAAGATGCTGAGAAAGCATGATATTATCTTGATTCACTTGCCAAAAATTCACAAGTCTAGAAAACTAAGAATATTTTAAATAGACACCAATTAAAAAAGAAACCTCAAAATAGAAGTGGACTTATTAAATAGGAGAAACCGAAAATATAGCTGCACGATTGATTTCTATCACTAAGAAATTTGAAGATTTTCTTGCAAAGAAAACTAAAACAGTTAAGGCAATAGAGAAAGTTCTGAAAGTTTGTGATATTTGCGAATTACAATGATACGTAACTAGTGAATGTCCAACACTTTCGACTTTTAAAGAGGTATTAAATGAACAAGTTAATACCTCTAACACAATTCCTCAACTAGAAAACAACCCATTTTCAAAAACATACTACTCTAGTTGGAGGAACCATCCAAATCTTCAACGGAAGCAAAATCCTCTACAATAATTTAATCATCAAAATAAGCCACCCACTAATCCATCTCAACAATGCGTCCACCCTTCTAATCAACCTTTGGTGTACCAATCACCCCCGAAGATAAATTTTGAGAATAATTTCTTGTAGATACAATAGAGAATGGATCAGATGATCCAAACACAACAACAATTATCCAGTCGTAGCAAACGATCAATAGTCAGAATGTGACAGTTTTCAACTATATCTGATCACAAGAATTAGACACCTCAATTCTATGTTGCAAACGAATGAAAAAGGTATGCTGCCATCTTAATCAGACGTTAGTACTTCGGGTAAAGTCGATGGTAT
This sequence comes from Dracaena cambodiana, assembly GCA_036321105.1. Lineage (NCBI taxonomy): Eukaryota > Viridiplantae > Streptophyta > Magnoliopsida > Asparagales > Asparagaceae > Dracaena > Dracaena cambodiana. The sequence continues at coordinate 21,031,072 of JAYEPQ010000017.1, forward strand.
AAATGCTATTACTTCTTCCATAGATAATAATATACCTATGATAACTGCTGCAATAAATTTGTGAAGTTGAAAGGTGCTTGATGAGCCTGTTTCAAAAGAAAATACCGAGGAGAAACTAGGCAATGATTCAGTACAGTAATCTAAAGATTATAATTCTAAAGAACCCACTTTCGCAAATTATAAGTTATCTGTACTATTTCCTCACAGATTAAAAGCTAAAAATATTAAAGTATCTTATTATGATATTTTGAAAATTTTCAAACAGGTACCGATCAATATACCTCTTCTGGAAGTAATTTAACAAGTTTCTCATATGCAAAATTTTTGAAGGACTTTTGGACCAATAAAAATGTCACAACATATAGAAGAAAGTGTTTCTCGCAAAGCAGATAAGTGTATTATTCCATTATGAAATGCCTCTTAAATGTAAAAATCATAGATGTCCTACTATTTCTTGTGTGATAGGTCAACATAATATAGGGAAAGTTTTACTATATTTAGAGACTAATATATATAAATCTTTTGCCATATTAGGTTTACAAGCACCTAGGTCTAGGAGAAGTTAAACCTACACCGGTTACACTACAATTAGCCAATAGGTCGGAAATGCTTCCTATGGGCATTGTGGAAGATGTTCTAGTGCAGATTGAAAATTTTTATTTTCTTGTAGATTTTATAGTTATCAACACTATGCCTACAAAGATTCATGTCTTCATATTCCCAATATCCTCGGACGTCCAATATTAGCTATAGCTAATGCAGTTATAAATTGTAGGAATGGCATGGTAAAGTTTTCATATGAAAATATGACACTTGAACTTATTGTCTTTAATGTTTGCAAACAACCAAATATTAATAATGATTGATTACAAGACATTAATTATATTGAACAAATCCGTAATGAAGGAGATATCGTATCATTGTGCATGTTTGATCCTTTGAAGCTGACATTAACAACGAACGGTGACTTTCTTGATTCTGTCAATATAAAGCATTTAACTGATGCTCAGTGTTCGAATATCACGTGATGGATCCCAAAAATGGAAGTGTATAAAAAGTTACCTCAAATTACAACGAAATTAATACCATCTGATATCCAAGCACCGATACTTGAGCTAAAACTGCTACCTGAAGATCTCAAGTATGCATTTTTGGGACCTAAGGAAACTTTTTTGGTGGTTATCTTATTGCATCTTGATAAGAATTAGGAAGAGTGGGTACTATCGACATTACAAAAATATAAAGGAGCTCTTAGATAGAATATAGCGTTACATCAAAGGTATTGACAACTTTATTTGTAGATATCACATTACTTTGGAGGATAGAGCCAAGCCTATTAGACAAATACAATGAAGGCTTAATCCCGTCATGAAGGTAGTGATTAAAACTGAAGTGTTAAAAACTTCTTAATACTAACATTATCTATCTAATTGCTGATAGTAAGGAGTTAAGTCCAACCTAAGTTATTCCAAAGAAAAGTGGGGTAACAGTAATTAAAAACAAGGATGGAGAGAGGATACCCTCTCGTACTACTATGAGTAGGCGTATGTGCATCAATTATTAAAAATTGAATCAAGTAACTCGCAAAGATTACTTTTTGTTGTTATTTTTTGACCAAGTACTTTAAAGAGTTGTTGGACATGAATTTTATTGTTTTCTTAATGGTTATTCTAGCTATTATCAAATTAAAATTGTTTTAGAGAATCAGAAAAAGACAACTTTTACTATTCCTTTGGTACTTTTGCTTTTAGAAGAATGCCATTTGGATTTTGTAATGCGCCTACAACATTTCAAATGTGTATGATAAGCATTTTTAGCGATATGGTTGAACATTATCTAGAGGTATTCATGAATGATTTCTCTATATTTAGAAGCAATTTCGAATCTTTTTTAACTAATTTAGAATTTGTGCTTGAAAGATATCAACAAAAAAAATTAACTTCTAAATTGGAAAAAATACCACTTCATGGTTATGAAAGATATTGTGTTAGGCCACATAGTTTCATTTTAATGGATGAAAATAGATAAAGCTAAAATTGAGTTTATTTACAAAATACCAATATCCAAAATTGTGAAAAACATAAGTTTTTTCTTAGGATATGCAACTTTTAATAGAAGGTCAAAAAAGGATTTTAGTACTATTACTAGACTCCTTTCTCACTTTCTTGTGTAAGATGTGCAATTTATATAGACATACAAGGACATGCTCATCACAGCGTCAATAATACAACCTCCAGATTAGTCACTACCATTTGAGATTATATGCAATGCAAGTAATTATGCAATTGGAGCAATACTGCGACAATGAAGAGATAAAAAGGCCCTACATGGTCTACTATGGTAGCAAGACTCTCAATGATATACAGGCGAATTATACGACAACAAAGATGGAGCTTCTAGCTGTAGTTTTTGCTCTTGACAAATTTTGTTCATATATTTTGAGCTCACATGTAGTTATTTTTACATATCATTCAGCGTTTAAATATTTTTTTTCGTCAAAGGAAGATGCATAGCCACGACTAATCCAATGGATACTGTTGCCCCAAGAGTTCAATTTTGAAATTAAAAATACAAAGAAAGTATAGATTGTGGTTTCTTACCTCCTCTCTTGACTAACTTTTAAAAATGATAAACTACCAATTAGGGACTCGTTCCCTAATGAGTAGTTATTTTCAATCAAAACGCACCCTAGTATGCTTATATTATTAATTTTCTTTTTGCAGGTGAAATGTTGAATCATTGGAGTGCGCAAGATAAACGAGATTCTTATATGAGCTATGTTGTTTCTTTTTCGATGACCCTTATTTAAATATTTCTTAGATCAAATCATTAAGTGTTGTGTGCCTGATGATAAAATTCAAAGCATAATTGCTTTCTATCATACAGAAGCATGTGAGGGCAATTTTTTGTTTAAAAAAATGATAGCCAAAATACTCCAATGTAGATTCTATTGGCCTATTATGTTTAGAGACGCATATGAATTTTGTAAACGATGCGAGTCATAACAAAAATTAGGAGCATTAACTAGAAAGAGTGATATGCCTCTAACACTCATACTTACAATTGAGATAATCGATTGTTGTGGCATTGACTTCACTAGACCATTCCTATTTCTATTGGATATGTTTATACCCTCGTAGCGGTTGACTATGTCTCTAAAAGGGTAGAAGCTACAACATATAAAAATAATAATCAATAGACTGTTATCAAATTTTTAAAGGAACATATACTATCCAGATTTGAAGTTCCTAAAGCCATAATAAGCAATAGGAGTTCCAATTTCTGCAACAAAGCCTGTAAAAATTTAATGAAAAAGTATCACATCACGCACAAGTTTTCTACACCTTATCACCCATAGTCGAATAGATAAGTCAAACTGGCAAATAGGAAAATTAAGCAAATTTTAGATAAAATGGTTAATCTGTCTCACAAAAATTCGCCGTTTAGACTAATTGATGCTTTTTGAGCGTACCATACTGCATATAAAATACCTTTAGACATGTCTCCATACATAATAGTCTATGGAAAAACTTATCATTTGCTTGTAGAGATAGAGACAAGGCATATTGGACAATTAAATCAATTAATCTAGATTTCAATTTAGCTGGCTCATTACAAAACTATAAAGTAATGAATTGGAAGAGATATGGCGTGATGCATATGACAATTCATGCATTTTAAAGGGGAAAATGAGAATATAATATGATCACCATATTACGTGTTGCGTTTTTCATTCTTTTGACAAAGTGCTCCTGTACGATTCACGCCTTCATTTATTTTCGAAAAAATTGCATTCATGGTAGACTGGATCGTTCATAGTTAAAACTGCGTATCCGCAATCGATATCAAAAATCCAAAGAATAGTCATACATTTAGAGTAAATGGCAAACGATTGAAACATTACTTTGAATTTTTGTAGCACTTGAAGGAATCTCATGATCTAGTGGATCCTCTAAAATCTCATTGGTTACGAGCTAAATAGAGACACATGTATATTAATGTATATTATATACTAACAATTTTGTTTTGCAATTGTTATATCGTGAGTACTGAACTGAGGTAATTTCTAAGTACTTTCTCTTAAATTTTATTTGTTTTTTTTATTAATTAAATAGAAATATCAATTCATTGAGGACAATGTGCATTTTAAGTTGGGGGATTGCTTAACCATGATGTTTTCAACGATTTTTTTTAATTTTTTTCCTTTTCTTCAAAAAATCTTCAAATTTTCGAGAAAAAAAATATTTCATAGTTACTAATTTTAGAATTAGGAACTAACTTTTAGTTTAGAATTAACTTTAGGACTAGTAATTGACAACAAGATATTAGGAATAACATTAGTTTAGGAATTGACAATTAGAAAAAAATTAAAAATAAAAAATTTAGCTTCATGCAGTTCTTAACAGAGGACAACTGTCGAAATAGTTGTCGAAGCAAATGTCAACAGCCAGCCACTGTAGTGAAAATTTTGCTCTGTCCAAAAGCGGCCATCGAAGCCACTATCGAAGCAGCTGTCGACAGTCATCAACAGGAAGCCATAATTATAAATAGATTTTTGAGTATATTTTTCTCACAATCAAAACCTAGCCTCCTTTCAACAGCACCCTAGAGCCAAAATTTCTCCTTTCGACAGCTAAAACCATCTCTACGCAATCTCTTTCAAATTTTTAATGATCTTAAGCAACTAAGTCTTCTGTCCTTTGGCTTCTCTTTGAATTGTTCTTCGTAAATTTTATCTCAAAACCTAGATCTATGGTTTATATGAACAAATTTGAGAAAATTGAAGTTAGATATTTACTTCTTAGTAGATTTGAAGTGGTTTAGCAAATTTTTAGAGATTTTTGATGAATTACATGGAATAATTAAAAATACATGTTAAATAAAGGGTAAAAGGACTAATAATTTCAACTTTTTGGCATGATACTTCATGGGTTACTTGAACATTAACATACATCAAATTCATGTATTAGTAATAAAATTAAAGTAGAGTTTGATTAATTCTTGAAGTAGAAGTTGGGAGTAAGGAAATTATAAACAAAAGGAGAAGGTAAAAAGAAAAGAAATTAAAAAAGAATAGACATATATAATATGTGTGTTAAATCATGCATAATTTTTAGAAATAATGATTTCATGTTAAGAGTATTTTTTGTGATTAATTTTGCAGAATAGAACCACGGAAGCAAACCGTTTTCAAGAGGCCAAGAGTAGAATTTTCAGGTCCATCTTTTTCACATAGGCACAAAGCAGCAAAAGCAAATAAGAAGCTTTTGGAGAAGCATGAGAACTTTATGTTTTAGCCCAAAAGAGCTGTTGATTACTCAAAGATACATGAGAATTTGGCCTTCACAGTACAGATGCAGGCTGCAGAATTAGAAGCATATACAATGTATGCACACACGCCGGCATACAATAACATCATGCATGAGTTCTATGCTAATCTATAATCGGCACTTGGTGATCAACATGGATACTCTATAGTAAGGGACAGGAAAGTGTCATTCATAAGACAAGAAATCTTAAGGGCAATTCCTGTACCTAATGTGCTCGAGGAGTACCCATATTTTGTAGATATTGTGAATGAGATACATAGCTATTCTCATGAGTTCAAAGTGCTCTGCAAAAACCTCAGCGATGTTGCTTTCAACGGAGCTTCTTAAAAGTAGGCTTTGTTAGAAGGGCGTACGTCTTGGTAAGCCTATTTATTAAATATGACATCTTATCATCCTTCGTAATAACGAAATTGTATTCAAGGGACGTGGTATTATTGAATATGATTTTGGAAAGGCATCTGTTCGATGTCACATCTATCATGTACTTTGCATAGTTCAATGCATGGGTCAAGCCTATGAATGTATCTAGCATCCGAGATTAGCAAAGCCACACTTATTCTGCTATCTCTGGTAACAAAAATTTGCATGAACAATGGAGTCAATCTATCACAAAATGACACATTTGAGTAACCCATGCAACTATTTACAGATACAACCATTCGAAGAAGTATTAGTGCTTGACATACCTAGTAGGAACAGCAGGTACAACAAGAGCAACATCAAGTTGCTACCCTGTCGACTAGTCACGGAGGACAAGATTAGGAATGTGGTGATCAATAGAGAGAACAAGGAGATGCAACAACTGTGGCGGGTCAACAAGAAGAGATAATACTCCAAACTTTGAATGATTCGATTATAAGGATGATAAACATATCTAATGAAAAATTGCAAGTCATCGAGGAATGACAAGCCTGAACAGAGCGTCGTAAAAAATATCAATATCTACTTCTCACCAAAATATTCAGACGAATGGCTTGTGAGGATGCCCACGTTACTCCCAATGAAGACGAAGGAACAAGCTTGGTTACCACAGAGTTCTGCCAGTGTCAAAGATGCAAGCGACACCACAGAGTTCCGCCAGTGTCAGAGATGCAAGCAACAAAAAAGTCTTCATCAGAGGAATCACTGATATTGATTACTAGAGAGTGAATTGTTGAAGAACCAACAAAGCCAGGTGTTTTTTATCCTTAGCCTCTTACATAAAGTTTTAATGTATTATTTTCATAATTATATTTATGATGCACTGAGAACACTGCTTAATTTAAGTTGGGGATGGGATAGATATACTATACTTTACTGTATCATAACTAACTAACATATTTAAAAAATATTCCAATTTTTCTGTTGCTTTGAAGTAAAAAAAATAATATTTGAAGTACTTTAAATTGCTTATTTATGGAATTGATATCTTAATATTGATGCTTATATGATAGTAGTTTTACATAACCTTAATTGAGATTTTTAATTTGGTAATAAGATATATGGATACTTAAGATTTGAATTAAGTATGCACTATGAACACTTACAAAATAAGTCATGAAGAGTCGATAACGAAGAGAGAGCGTAAAATAAAAACCTTTCTTAGATATATATAAATAAAAGAAAAAGAAAAAAAAGTGAGCCTGGTATTAAGGCAATATACTATATATATATATATATATATAGTATATATGTGATAAATAAGAGGAAGTAAGTGTTAAGTAGTAGGGTTCGTGTACTTCGATAAGCGTGCATATTCACACGACTGATAATTATGGACTTTTATTTTAAAAATGAGCTAAGTAACTTGCCATTTATTCCTTGCTAAGTATGAACGTTCACATGAAAGGCAAGTATTTATGAAAAAAAACAATATATATATATATATATATATATATATATATATATATATATATATATATATATATATATATATATATATATATATATATATATATATATATATATATATATATATATATATATATATATATTTATATGAAAAGATTCCTATAAGCATAATTGGAGTTTGAAACTTGACAGGACTTATATAAACGATCACAAGAGTGCATATGAGAGGATAGTTGAAAGTAGATGTATATCTATGATACGATTTAAATAATCATGATAGATATATAAAGGTATTTGATTTTATGTGATTTGTTAAGATTGACATATTTATAGATATCTGTGTATGTATCTCTAATTGAAATTAATATGGAAAAAAATGAAATCCAAAAAAATATGGTAATAATATAGATAGTTAATAGGATACTAACATTTTTTTATTTTCTTTATTTTACACTTATCCTTATTTTTCCTTTTATTTATTTTTTGAACTCAAACATTTCTTGATATTTGTGATTTGTGGGTAATATTACTGGAAACTCTCACATGACGATACTTGTCCATAAGGAAAATCTATGGGTTTAAAGGCTGGTTGCACGTGCTAAGTACAATCATGATATTATGAAAGTGAGTTAGAATTTATTTTTCTTTTTAGTTAGGTATTTAGTTTATTTTCTTTATAAAATTGCTAAGGCCAGCAAAACTTAAGTTGGGGGGTGTGATTTCGCTTGAAAAAATATAATTATTTTAGTTTATTTTATGCAAACGCAATCTATTTTTGTTGATTAATACAAGAAATTAATGAAAATTATTTTTATTAATCTAATTCCTCATTATGATATTTTTCTAGTGTTTTTGCAGGATTTTATATTCAAAAAAATTGAAGACTCAATGCGTATATCAAATATTAGTTCAGAACTATTAATTTACAGGTCTAGCTGTCTACAGCCAATAGGTAGCTGTCGATAGCGATCTATTATAAATCAACTCAGGGCCACTGTCGATAGCACTGTTGAAGGGGAGAACCACAGATTGTTTTCTTTGAAGATTTTTGAGAGAATATAGAGCTTTCTTTTAAATAGAATTCCTATTAGGGTTTTGTAAACTTATAAATAGTTAATGTAACTTAGAATTTTGTAATGCTTATGAATGCTTTGGATAGAAAATAATTATTAGAGCATTTAGAGATTCAAGATTTAGTTTTTGTACTCATTCATAAAAATAAAAAAAAATCTCTTTTCCTTTGTTCATGGCGATGATGAGTATGAGTAGCTAAATTGTTTAGTTGGTTTAGATATAATAATAAACCCTAGGTGATTTATTAGTATGTATTTTCTATGCTTATTGATTTCAATTGATTTATGTGAAATTGATATTTTTTTTATTTCCTATTATCTTTTAAAGGATTAAGATATCATTTTGAGTCTTTGATGTTTTATTGTTTGACGATATATTCGTTACTTAGTTTTTTATACACGGTAGACTCTTTAGGCATGGTGTATGCTTAGATTTTAAACATTTATTTTTGTTATTCATATTGCATGCTTAGATAAACACAAAATTCATATAGGAATAATGGAGGAAAGTTATTCATCAAGTTTGGAATTTAATTATATTTTCAATGATTTAATTTCCAGTTGTAGGAAGACCACGTGATATATGCAACTAAGATATAAAAAGTGTAAATAAATCCAATATATTATTCTATTAAGGAATTACATCCATCCGACTAACAATTTTAATTAAAGTAAATTTATATCCTCTTTAGTTTAGTTTTAATCTTAGTTAATAAAAATCCAATCTTTGTTTCTTTTTAGTTCCATAATTTACTCATAGTGTCAGGCAATAATCAAAATGATTCTCGAGAGATCTTGGATTACTACCCTTGTACTACTTATCGATCTCTTACACTTCGAAGTGTATGACTTAGATTGCAGTCAGTCTCTCATCATGACGATTTGTTTTAACAATGGAATTGCTATCACCAACTGACATAATCGCCCATCAAATGGTGTCGTTCATGAATACTACCATTAGGAGGAGCATGAGTGCCTGACAAAACTGATAGGAACAGTATGGACAACAAGAACAAGCGGAAGAAGTTATCTTGCTAGTTGGTTATAGACAACAAGATTGTGATCAAGGAGATTCAACAGCTCAGACAGCGCAACCATCCGAAATCACAAGCCTACAAGATTCGATGCAAACATGATCAATACTTTCAGTGAAATGCTGCAAGTCATTAAAACAAGGCAAACCGCCTTGAACAAGGTCAAGAACGCAACCTCTAGCTTCTAATCAAGATGTACCAACATATACCTGTTGAGAATGCAACTATCTCTCCTGAAGAGGAGAGACAACACGCTAGGAAAACACAAGATACCACCAGTGTCAAAGATGCAAGTATAATAGAGAAGAATAGCAATATCATTGACATTGACTATTTGTGCGAGTGTAATTTAAGGAGAACCTATAAAGCCACATATTTTCTAATCTTAACTTCGAATATTATTTCTTAGTGTATTGCTTGCATAGTAATATTATTGATGCACTGAGAACATTGCATAATTAAGGTTTGGGGGTGGGTAGATAAATTATACTTCACTTTATCATATGTATCATAGCTAACTATAAAAATAATAAAAATCATAAATAAATTTTCAAAATTTTTTATTTCTTCGAAGTAAAAAAATAAGATTAGAAGTATTTTATATGGTTCATTTATGAAATTGATATCTTAATATTGATGTTTATATGATAGTAGTTCTTATGTAATCTTGATTGTGAACTTAAATCTGATAATAAAATATATGGATACTTAAAATTTGAATCAAATATCCACTCTAAGAACTTACATAGTGAGTCATAAAAAGCTGATAATAAAGAGAAAACTTAAAAGGAAGGTCTATCATTAAAAAAAAAAAAGTATAGGAATGAGCATGGTATTAAGGCAATCTTCTACAAAAAATATGAACGTAATAAATGATAGAAAGTAAGTGTTACGTGGTTAGATTCGTACACCTCGGTAAACATGCGTATTCAAACGAATATACTTATGGCCTTTTATTATAAACATGAGCCAAGTAACTGGGCATTTGTGCCTCGAAAAGCATAAGTTTTCTCATGAACGGTAAGTGTTTGTAAGAAGAAAATGAAAAAAATTATGAAAAGGGTTCCTATAAGTTTGATTGGAGTTTGAAACTTAACTAGCTCATATACACAATCACAAAAGTGCATTGGAGTGGATAATTGAAAGTAAAAGCATATCTACGATATAATTTAAATAATCATGATAGATACATAAGAATATTAGAGTTTAAGTGATTTAATAAAATTGATAGCTTCATAAATATTCATGTGCATATCTCTAATTGAACTTGATATGGAAAAGAAATGAAATGTATAAAAAAAATTATTTCTTTATTTTACATTTATCCTTATTTTTTATTTTATTTCTTTCGTTTAAACCTTAATTTCTCAATGTTTGTGGGTAACACCACGGGAAACTTGATTATTGTTATATTTTGCATATTTCTTCCCATATTTTATCTATTTTTGTATATAAATAATTACTACTCAGGTACATTTAGTATATTTTTATAGGTAACAAAGGATTTGTAAGGAACAGAAGAATATGCAAATTTGTCAAGAAAATGAGCTAAAAAAGTCAATTAAGGTGAAGATAGAATCTCAAGTGCAGTAACGGTAACATCAAGAGTATTTTCGACCAAGATAAAACTTGAACTAGAAATATTTATGTCAAGAAATTTGTAGATCTCAGAATTATCTTTGAAACGAGCACAAGAACAGCTCAATCTGAGTTTGTATACAAAAGTTATGGCCATTTTACTGAAGCACTATAGAATGGAAAATCTGATCCAATGAGCTACGGGTGTGCTGAATTTAATTTTGGGTTTTGGGGACCTGAAAATTAGTATTTTATGCCATAAAATCTTAGCCATTGATTTCTAATACCTATGAATTGGATTAGCATTATATATCTTGAGATTAATTTATATTGATTAGGATTATATCTTTTGTACCGAGTTTGAGTAGGAGTCGAATTATGTTTGGGTTACAAATACCCCCATGAATTCTTGCAAATTGGAATGGCTTTTTAGATGAAATTTTGTGTACTTTGTGATTAATAAATATTAAGGTTTTACCGAAGGGTGATGGTCATCATACCGAGCTCCAGAGGTAATTCCATTGTATTCAATACTTTCTAGTGAGTAGAGATATTTTTCTTTACTTTTTAGATATATTTAATGACTTTCTAGTGTAGATCTTTAATTACTTTCTAGGAAAAATAAGATTTTTATTTGCTTTCATGAATAAAAATATGATCTTGTTAATTAGTAGTATGAGTAACTAATCCACTTAGTCATAGAATGTAGATAAAACTAGGGATCAATCTCATATTAATATAATTGTGTTCTTTCTAAAATAAAAATAAAAAAGATAGATTTTTCTATAAAACAATAAAAATACAAGAACTCATAGATTAAAACTTTGATAGATTATACTTAATTTAATTATTTTGATAGCCTATGCTTAGTTAAGATTTAGATTGTTGGTTTTCATTTATTTTGTTGAATTAATCTAATAATTTAGTTTATTTCTATAAAAAGTAATTTGTTTGACGGATTATACTTACTCTTAACTTGATAGTTCATACTTAGGATGTTCTAAGTAGAAATTAAACTAAAAGATTAATTTTTTATGAAAGAAAAAAGATGAAATAGATAATATTTGGTTGTAAACTAGTGTATTCTATATTCTAGACTAATTAAAATAACTACAAAAATCAACTTAGAACGCATAATTAGCTCGTTAGAATAATAGGATTAACAAGATAACAAAACAACTTGGATTCTCATAGGAACGACTTATTTGCAGTACAACTGACATTGAGTGCTTGCAGTAAATTTATCACACTAAGTTTTTAGCACCGTTGCCGGGGATCGGTAGTATTTTCTTACTTTTTCTAACGTTTTACGGGTTAACAGTGTGTTTTGAGTGTGCAGGGATCTAGAAGTTCAGATACAGAACGTAAAAAGGGACGAGAGAAGGCGCAGGAGTACACTGCAAAAAGCAGGGAGCCAAAATCCATGATTTTGCTGCCAGACAATGGCAATAGCTACCATTTGGTGGCAACTCCGGTGAGAATCTCCCCCTATTTTTCTCCAGTTCTACTGGTTATGTAAAAAATTTAAAAAAAAAATAAAAAAATTAGAAACAATAGAATCACGTTTTTTTAATCATATTTCTTCTACCATTTCATATCACCATACCCTACTTCTTGCATTAGTCTAGGAAATTCACGCATCCACTCACGGTCATTGGTTCATGCCATATTGGACCCGTGATCAATTTGGTTGACTTGTGAGATTAGATTTGTTCATGAGAGACAAGATGGCTGATTCTAATCATTCAGGATCAATGTTACCCATTGCGCACATCACTACTGTCATGCATCCAAGTTCCACACGCAGTGGGTAATCACTGTAAACTAAAATTGTAGTACATCAGCATACTTCCTAAGATTACTAGTTCTGATTCTGAGAATATATCTCTTTATTATTGAATTTCAGGAAGTGTGCGTGATTATTAAACTACAACACTTGTCGGAGGACGTAATTAAGCCCGGTTCATTCCATTTGCTCTCAAGGATAACGCCAAGAAATAGTTGTACAGTATACCTACTGATTCTATCATTACTTGGGATGAATTGTTAAAATGTTTCTCAAGAAGTATTATCCCACACACAAGACGAAAAAAATTCGAAATCAAATTAATCAATTCCATCAAGTACTGGGAGAATCCTTCTAGAAATACTTGGAACGGTTCAAAGATTTGTTAGCTTAGTGCCTCCACTATGAGATAGAAAAGTGGCAGTTGTGTCAAATCGTGTACGAAGGACTTGATTATACATTCAAAACTCTTCTTGAGTCCATGTGTCCGGGGTAATTTATGAGAAAGAATGAGGATGAAATATGGAACTTTCTTGGACCTATCATGGAAAATTATGCAGTGGGATAGTCACACTGAGAAACCCAATGTATTAATCTCTACACATAAGGGTTGAATCCATAGTGTCGACAGCTCGATAGCTGTCGAACCTAAAATTGCAGCTCTTATGAGGAGAATTGAGACATTAGAAACTCCTAGCGTTCCACCAATGGGTCAAGTCCATCAATTATAAGGTCCCACATGTTTCAACTACAGAACTCTGAACCATGTTATGAAGGAGTGTCCATTATTAATGAATTCCATGGGTCAAATACTTGAGCAGGCTAATACCATATATCAATGACCCATGAATAATCCTTACGCTCCTATATATAATTGGGGCTGGAGGAACCACCCAAATCTCTCATGGAGTCAGGGGCAATATCAGGAATCCCTCAACCCTAACATGCAGCCCCCACCCAATGGTTAGCTCCCGAGACCTAATGTGGGTACATATCAACACCCAAATGCTACGAATTAAGGAAACAATCAGAATAGACCACCTACACATAATCAATCATATCAACAGTAGGGGTCTAATAATGATTATGATAGACAGTTAATAACACTTAAAAGGAATATGGAGAACTCTTTCGAGACAATGTCTAATTTAGACACACAAACGCAAAATCTAATGAAAGTGTCTACTGATTTTATACAATGGACTGACCAAAAACTTCTTACAATTTCTCAGTCAATTAAGAATATAGAGCAATAGGTTGGGCAGTTAGCCACACAGCTGAGTGAATAGGGGGCGGGTACCTTTTCGAGCCAACCAATAATAAACCCCAACTCTAACTCGTCTCAGTCTGTTTCATCCCATGTTCACCAATGCAATTCCATTCATAGACTCACATTTGGCAAGCAAGTGGACAATAATATAGCCATGTCCCCTGATCTCACTCCTACTAATCCGCATGCTATACCATCTTTTTCATTTCTTTCTAGACATTCATCGCATCACCTCTATTACCATCACAAGCTCATTTGGAAGAACCAGTTCCTAAGCCGAAAGCATCATATGCTAATCAGCTTAGGAAGCCTTCACCGCAAGTAAAGAAAATTCTTGAAATATTTTAGCAGGTGAAAGTTAATATTTAACTCTTCGATATTATACAACATATTCCTACTTATACCAAATTTCTCAAGGATTTGTGTACTAAGAAACGAGAAAGAAATATTCTTTCTTACTGCAAATATATCGCAAATCCTCTCTAACTTCTTGCCTATCAAATGTAAAGATCCAGGTTCCCCCATAATCTCATGCACTATTGGAAACACTACATTTGACAGGGCATTGCTTGATCTAGTGGCAATTGTCAACTTGCTTCTTTATATTGTTTATCAACAATTAGGATTAAGAAAACTTCAATGTACTAAGGTCACATTACAGCTAGCTGATTGTTCGATCAAGAGACCACTTTGTATAATTGAATATGTGCTCATTAAGGTAGGTAAGTTCATGTTTCTTGTAGACTTTATTGTCTTAGAAACTTAGCTTATTTTCAATTCATGAAATTAAATTTCTGTTATCTTTTGTAACTTCAAATGCATCAATTGATTGCATGAGTGGCCTCATAAAATTATCATTTGGAAATATGACCATGGCATAGAACATATTCAATATGGATGAGCAAACAATGAGTTCCCTCATTGAGATAAAAATGGTTCACAGTTTGCAAATCATTCTACCTCTTGCGCTAATGATAAATCCTCATTTGAGCAAAATTTTGAAGATGAGCCCATGTTATTAGACGAATTGGTTTATACTAATTTTGCGTATGATGACACTTGTGCAAGTGTGTTGTTCATTTATGAGCAAAGTTTTGAGGATTTGTTTGTAGAGGAGCTTGCATTATTTTGTGAGTTAGAAGGGTCACCACACTTCATAATTGGTTCACTTGATCATGTTGCACTCTTCACACCTCACGATATTTCTACATGTGTGCTTGTTACTAACAATGATTGGCAGGTTTATAATGAAAAATTCTTTAACCCAATTATTATTGTTTACATGTGGACAAAGAAAAAGTAACGACGGCATAAGAAACAAAAAAGGTAATTTCGTAATTTATAAGAGGATGATGACAATGGACAAAGAAAAGTGATGATGGCATAAGAAATAAAACGGTAATTTTGTAATTTATAGGAGGATGATGAGACACAACAATACACCCACTTCATGTTTAAAATGCACACAATATGAAAGTTGTAATCGATTAAAAGGTCATAATCGCTTTCCATGAGTTAATAGGGTAACGATATTGAGCTTGTGACCATTCAAGACTCCTATTATTTATATAGTATTTGTATAATAGTTTTCATATTTATTTTACCACTCTTGGTTCATGTATGAGGGTATACATGAGTTTATGTATGGGAGAGTGGGTTAGGAGATTTTTTGTATCTTTCTAGGATTTTTAAGTTTTTTCTAGGATTTTTATTTTTTTTAGATTTTTTTGAGTTTTTTTATTTTACACTTTCGATAGTTTTTAGGATATAAAAAATTTGAAAAAAAAATCTGAAAAGAAAAATGAAAAAAATATATATTTTCTGCAATAAATCAACCTAATTTCAAATAAAAGAATAAATTTAGATTTGAAATTTGACAGTAGAGTAGATTAGATAATACACTTAAAATTTTATAAAAAAATAAAAATCCAAAAAATAAATACCGCTAATAGTAATTTTGAGGTAAGTATATATCTATTTTTCACTTCACAATAGTTTATTAGGTTAAGGATAAAAAGGATAACAATTGAGTAGTCTTTTTCTCCCTAAACAAGAAAAAAAAGAAAAAAAAAAGAATAAAGAGATAAGCCTGGTATTTAAGACAATGATCCTTGAGAAATGAAAAAAAATCTTTAGAATTGCTAAGTAGTTGGATATTTGCACTTATGTAAGTGTGAATATTCACACGAATAGTGTTTTTAAGAGATAGAGTATGATCCGAATAATCGGATATTTGCGCCTAAGCAAAAGTAAATTTTCGCATGAAAGGTGAAATATTTAGAGTTTGATTCGAGTAATTTGGTATTTGTGCCTAAGTAAGCGTGAATCTTGGCATAAAGGTGAAATATTCAAACAAACAAAAGAAGAAAAAAACAAAAGTGAAAAAAAGAAGGAAAAAATTTGTTTAGAGAGAAAAGATGAATCATGAGTTAGAGTTAGAGTTTAAAACCAAAGTAGACTCTCACACGTGAACGTAAATATATAAGAGCCAAAGAATTATTTATTAGTGGCTATTGAAAGATAGGATTTGAATTTTTGATTAAAACAATAAGTATATTTGATATAATACTTTACTTGAAAATTAATAATTTAAATGTATTCTTGAGTTTGTATATTAGTCAAATTAATTGTAGAAAATGCCATAAAGATTTTTCTTTCTTTTGTAAATACAATTATTTTTTTATTTTTAGTTACCCTTATTTTTTTTCTTTATTTCTTAATATATCTTCTTTATGATGTTTGTGGGTAACATCTCTGGAAACCCTCATGAGATACAACTCGTTCATCAGGGTAACCTAGGGATTTAACGGCTTGTTGCATGTGCTAAATACAATCGCAATTCCTGAGAAAGTGAGTTAGGATTTTTTATTTTCTTTTTAGGACTAGATTTTGCTTGAGAACTAGCAAAAAATAGGTGTGGGATGTGAAAATTTGTCAAGAATATTAGCAAAGAAAGTCAATTAATGTGAAAACAGAAAT
This sequence comes from Dracaena cambodiana, assembly GCA_036321105.1. Lineage (NCBI taxonomy): Eukaryota > Viridiplantae > Streptophyta > Magnoliopsida > Asparagales > Asparagaceae > Dracaena > Dracaena cambodiana. The sequence continues at coordinate 21,047,952 of JAYEPQ010000017.1, forward strand.
TCAAGTGCAAAAACAAAAACTTCAAGATCATTTTCAACTAAGATAAATCTTGAGCTGGAAAATAATATGTTGGAAAAATTTATAGATCACAAAATTATCTTTGAAACGAGCTAAAGAACAGCTCAATCCGAGTTTGTAAGCAAAACTTATGGTCATTTTACTAGAAAGGAAAATCCTATCCAACGAGTTACGGGTGTGCTGAATTTAATTTCAGGTTTTGAACCTAAAAGTTAGTATTTTATGCTATCTAATCTCAACCATTGGTTTCTAATACCTATGAATTGGATTATGATTATATATCTTGAAATTAATTTGTGTTGGATTAGGATTATATCTTTTGTACCGAGTTTGAGTAGGAGTAAAATTGTATCTGGGTTATAAATACCACATGAATCCTCGTAAATTGGGATGGCTTTTAGATGTAATTTTGTGCACTTTGCGATTAATAAAGATTAGGGTTTTACAGTCGCCATACTAAACTCCAGAGGTAATTCCATTGTATTCAGTGCTTTCTAGTGAGTAGAGATATTTTTCTTTGCTTTTTAAATAGATTTAATCGTTTTCTAGTGTAGATCTTTAATTGCTTTATAGGAAAAATAAAAGTTTTATTTACTTTCATGAACAAAAATAGCATCTTATTAATTAGTAGTATGAGTAATTAATCCACTTAGTCCTACGATGTAGATGAAAGTAGTGGTCAACCTCATATTAATCTAAGTAGAAATTAAACTAAAATATCAAATTTTTATGAAATATAGAAGATGAAATAGATAATATGTGGTTGTGAACTAGTGGATTTTATATTCTAGGCTAATTAGAATTGCTACAAATATCAACTTAGAACCCCATAATTAGCTTGTTAAAATAATATGATTAGCAAAATTTAGATCCTCATGGGAACGACTTGTTTGTGCTACAACTAACACTGTGCGCTTACAGTAGATTTATCATATCAAAACTCTAACGAGACAACACTCGTCTACCAGGTTAACTTAGCAGTTTAACAGCTTATTGCACATACTAAGTGCAATCATGATTCCTGCAAAAGTGAGTTAGAATTTCTTTTTTTTTTTTAAGTAAAGGATAATTTTACTAATGTACTACCAAAACTCAAGTTGGGGGGTGTAATTGCAAGTGAAAAGTACAATAGTTTTAGTTTATTTTGTGCACTCGTAATCTAATTTTTGTGATTAATATAATATATTAATAATAAATTATTTTTATTGATAAATTATTTTTATTGATCAAACTCTCTACTTTAATATTTTTCTAGAATTTTTGGCCTTTTAGCAGGATTTTATGTGGAAGAAAATCAAAAAAATTGAAGTATCTGAAATATCAGTCCACATATAGCTTTGGACAACCATGACGGCTGAAATAATATTTAAAGATTTCTTATGTAAAGAGAGTTTCCTTCTAAATAAAATTTCTGTTAGGGTTTTTGAGAGGCTATAAATACTCAATGTCATTCAGAGTGAGATATATGATATAGCGATAGAGAGAATAATATTTGTTTTTGCTTTAGTTTTGAAATGGAGATTTGAGAATAGTTTTATGCTCTTTCATAGTTATTAATAAAAAAATCTCACTTATTTATATATTGATGGTTATGATGAGTATTAACGACTAAATCTCCGCATTGGTTCAAATAAGGTAACAAACTCGGGAAAATTTGCTGGTATGTATTTATTTACTTATCACGTTTAATTATTTTACTTAATGTTAATATTTTTTGTTCCCTATTATCTTATTAGGATTTAAATATGTTTTTTGAGTATTTGATGATATATAGTTTGATGATATATTCATTACTTAGTTTTTGATATATCGTAAACTTTTTAGGCATGGTATATGCTTAAAATTTGAATATTTACTTTTATTACTTATATGTCATATTTAGATCAATTCAAAACATATATAATTAATTGAGGAAAAAAACCAAAATATCAAGTTTGCAACTTTATTTATTTTTATGCTTCAAAGATTTATTTTTCGGTTGTAGGAAGACCACATGATTTATGCAACTGAGATAATTAAGTATATACATATTCAGTAAATTATTTTATGGGGGAGTTAACTTATCTAACTAACAATTTTCTCTAGATAATTTATAATCAATCAATCATTGATTTAATAAATTTAAAATCCAATCTTTTTCATCCGTAATCTATTTTTTATAAGTGTCTAATACGATAAATTAACATTCCTCGAAAGAATGATCTTGAATTTACCATCTTTTTACTACTTGTTGATCTCTTATACTTAGAAGTATATGATTTAGATCATAATCACTTTTGCCACTTCGCAAACTAACTGCATCAAATATCACAAGGATATCATTATTAATTGGAGAAGTAATAGTATTTATACTTTTGACTTTATCTAAAGTGCTAGCCTCTAGTTGAGATGGTCGCTTACCAATTTCTTGAGTTTGCAGAGTGGAACTAAGGTAGCTTATTTGAGATCGTATGTTACTGAAGGTCGTCACATTCTGACTATTGATAAGTTTGTGAATATGATTATTTGTTAGCTGAGACGGTGTTAAATGCATTAACTTGTTCATCAAGTACTTCTTTAAAAGCAGAGAGAGTTGGACAATTGTGAGTTACTTGTCTTTGTAATCCACAAATATCACAAACTTTCGGAACTTCATTTGTCACCTAAACAATTTTCATTTTCTTAGTGATTAAATCTTCAAATTTTTTTGTGAGCTTAATCAATTGTGCAACTATATTTTTTGTTTCTTCCAATTTAATAAGTGCACCTTTATTTTGAAACTTCTCTACTAAATGATTTCTTTTTGAAGTAACCTCCGTTTCCTTGGCTTGTGAATTTTTAGCAAGTGAGTCAAGATATTCTAATGCTTCATTAGCATCCTTGCTCAAAAACTCACAATTACACGTGATTTCTATAAATTGTCTAGCTGTAATGTTTAGCCTTTGATAGAAAATACTTGCTTTCCTCCATATCTTAAAGCCATGATGAGGACATGAGAGTAGCAAATGTTTAAATATATCCCAACACTCGAATAAAGGCTCATCTTCCTTTTGGTGAGACTTGAGCATTTGCTTGCACATATAGTTAGTTCAATGTGAAGGAACGAATTTCTTTAAGAATTCTTTTTTGCATCTCATCTCATCTTCCTATTAAATTAGGACGTAATGAGTGAAGCCACATTTTATGCTTTATTTTTTAGGGAGAAAGGAAAGTGCTTAAAGTTTAGTTGCTCTACAGTAATATTTTGAAAATTAATAGTAGAACAAATCTCTTTGAATTCTTGAAGGTGCAAATATGGGCTCTCCGCATCTATCTTGTCACAAGAGCTGAACTACTCCAGATTTAATATCAAAGGGTTCCAGTTTCAAAAGAAATATTATATAGAAGGTTCGATTGTCCTATCAGGTTGTAGATAATCACGTAGGTACTTTCCCTTGCTTACATATTGGTGGCGATTATCATGTGTATTTTGACCCTCAAATTCAGTATTATTACTATTATTCATGTTGTTCCATTAGTATTCTTGTTGTGAAGTGATTGGTGGATTGAAAGTATTTATGGATCTGAGTATGATCAAACGAGTCTACGGTTAAAGTTTCTCCTCCAACTAGTCATGCAAATTCAAAATCGCACAAATTAATGACGTAGGAACCGTGATCTAAACTAAAGTGTAACGAGATAGTACAGTTCCCCGATAATAGTGCCAAAAACTTGACTACGATCTAAATCGCACACTCTCAAGTATAAGAGATCGGCAACTAGTATGAGGGTAGTAAATCCAATATCGTTCTCTTCAGGATCTTCAATTTATTGTGTATGACACTAATTAGTATAGATTATGGAAGAAAAGTTGAATTTAGTATTTTTTTAGCTAAAATTGATTGAATATTAATCAATTAACTAAAAAAGATTGTCGGTCAGATAGGTTAACACCCTCTTAAATTAATTCACTAGATATGTTTATACTTAATTATCTCAGTTGCATTGATCACATGGTCTCATACAAAAAGAAATTATATCATTAAAATACATAAACCAATAAACTTTTTCCCTGAATTAATCCTATGTGTGTTTAGAGTTGATCTAAACATGATATATGAATATTAAAAATAATTATTCAATATCTAAATACACATCATACCTAAAGAGTTTACGGAATATCAAAAACTAAGTAACGAATGTATCATCAAATTCTGCATCATTAAAGACTAAGACTGTGTTTGGTTTGGAAGAAAATGGAAGAAAGAAAAAGAAAGAGAAAATGAAAGAAAAGAGAAAAGAAAAGAAGATGGAAAAATGGTTTTTCCTTAATGTTCGATTAGTAAGAAATTATTTTCTTTTCTTTTAAATTTTCTCTCAAACCAAACAATAAAAAATATTTTCTTTCTTATTTTCTTTTCTTTTCTTTCATTTTCCCTCAAACCTAACGGAGCCTAAAATACATATTTAACACATAATAAGATAGTAGAGAATTAAAAATATCAATTTTATATAAAATAATTAAGCATAATAAGCAATAAAAACATATCAGTAAATAAATAATTGTGGAAACTGTATGAAGTTTGGCGCCAAGTGTTAGTATGTTCGCGGCCAGAAGTCCCGTCTCTTTTGTTCACATGCCCTAGCTAGCTTTTGATGTCGTGCCCTGTCAGAAAATAAAGCTCACCAAGAATTTATCATTGAGGGTCTGTGAGAGTCTGAGACACTAGTATAGTGGTGATTCCTGCCCCCACTCCGAAAGAGATGTTGGTTTGGGATTATATATGTTTTTGTATCCTCATTAGAGTGCACATGGCTTCTTCCTTCTCCTTTTGCATCCTCTGCAAGGCTGCAGTACTTGAGACAGATTCGGGAGATGTGATGATACGGGTTAGTGGATTGGGTCCCCTCTCTCATATATATGAGGGTGTTACAATTACGCGGCATTCGGACCTGGCACGCGCTAGGTTTGGACCTGGGGCATGCCGGCAATACCTGTTTACGAACGGGGATCAGTCTTAAAATTGGACTCACGTGTACAATCTAAAAGCACCTGGATATTTTTTTTTTGACGATAAACGGCTGGATATAGCCCTCCGCGTTTCATTAATGAGATCATAATAGAACAATCATGGTCTAGGACCACTAATAATGTGGTCCATTAATAAAGTTACAAAGGTTCAAATATCATTACATAAAAAGCAACAAAGTAAAAAACATCAAATAAAAGTAAAAGTACATATGTCCTGGATATCGCAGCTGTGTTTGTCACCACTCCATCTCTTCTCGAACTGTCGAAGTCATCCCCTACTCCTCGACTGGTGGGGTACCGTCTCCCAAAGAGCCATCCGACAAGTGAAGTCTCTCTTCATCCGAGAGAATACCTGTCCAAGTCATGGAATCATGAATAATAAGTCGCATGCAATAATAAATGGAGCGGTATTTGTCATTGAATAATTTATTATTTCTCTCTCTCCGTATATTCTAGCAGTATGCAGCAATCATCGTTCTCAATTTGTGATTATCATTACCCCTCCTATTAAGTCTTCTCCATATATTTGTATCTAAAGTACAATTGATGTTCAACCCGAAAGCCCTAGCACACTCGTCCCATATACCTCTAGAAAAAGAGCAGTTAAACATAATGTGTTCAACAGATTCTCCCTCCATCTTGCACAACACACAGATATTAGGGCCAATCCATCCCCTTTTTTGTAACTTCGGCCAGGTAAGGAGAGTTTTTTTACAAACTAGCCATAAAAATAACCTTATCTTCTTAGGACACTTAGCTTTCCAAATCCATTTAGTGTCCACAGAAAGGACACCACCATTTATGAAATGGCGATACATGGACTTCACTGTGAAATTACCATCCTTCTCTCATCTCCAACACGGTCTATCCTCTTCTATTAGAGAAGGTGATAAGTCGCTCAAAAGTTGTTTTAGCATTCTTACTCTAATGAAATCCTATCCGGATAAAGCCGCTGAGTTCCATCTCCATCTCGAACGTCCCCAACAATCACTAACCCTAGCATTTTTGTCACTAGCCTTCTGGAAGATTTCTGGAAATAATGTCTTGAGAGAAAGTTGTGAGCACCACCTATCATGCCAAAAAACTATCTTGTCCCCCTTACCCAACCAATTTATATTCCAGGCTTCGACAAACTAGTTGTCTCGTCACAATCATCCCTTTCTAAAAGACTGATGCCCTATGGTTTTTCTTTATTTCTCCGAACCACATATCACCTTTCGGGCCATAATTATTCAGCAGTAATTTTTGAAATGAGCCCTGATTACGCGTAATTAGATGCCACCACCATTTGGATATGAGTGACAAGTTGAAAGTCCTAAGTTCTATGACTCCTAGGCCTCCTGCTTCTTTAGGCCTACATACCTGTCCCCATGGGACCAGATGGTATTTATTAGATGTCATGTCTACTCCATTCCAAAGGAACCTCTTCTTGATCCTATCGATTTTATCTATCACCCATTTTGGGATAATGAAGAAGGACATAAAATATAGTGGTAGTGAGGAGAGTACTGAATTAAGTATCACCACTTTCCCTCCCAAGGACAAATACTTTCCTTTCCAGCCCTCAGGCTTCTTCTCAAAGCAGTCTAATAATGGAAATCAATCTTTTTTTGACAACTTCCCCAGTTTTACCGGTATTCCTAAGTAAGTTATTGGGAATTGCTCCTTTTTGCACCGGAACACTTCTCTAATTATCTGCATGGACACGTTCCTTGCTCCCAAACAAATTAGGGAACTCTTTGCAAAATTTATTTTCAGACCCGACCAGGCCTCATAACAGCAGAGTGCCCATTTGATAATTACAGCTTCTCTTAAGTTGCCTTGCCCAAAAATGAGCGTGTCATCTGCGTACTGTAGATTAACAAATGATAGATTGGTGGCCCCAGGAAGCCCCTCTATCTTTTCCCTAGCCTTTAATTCTGTAACATGGAGTTTAAACCATCTGCTACTAAGACAAATAGCAATGGGGAGAGTGGGCCCCCTTGCCTTAATCCTCTCTTCAGGAGTATTTCTTTTTCCAATGTATTGTTGATCATTACCTGCGTTTTGCCAGAGTATAACCAGGTCTGAATCTATGCTTTCCATTTCTCTCCAAAACCCCTGAGTTTGAGAGTCTCCAGTAGGCAATCCCAATCAACCATATCATATGCCTTTTTGAAATCTAATTTCAGCAAAAATCCATCTATCTTCGATTTCTTGCATTGGTGTATAACCTCATCTGTCGTGGCTACCCCTTCAAGTATATTTCTACCAGCAATGAAACCCGTTTGATAATCTTTTACTAATAGCTTTAGTTTCGGTGTCAATCTGTTAGCCAATATTTTTGAGACTATCTTGATGGAACTGTTCAATAATGCAATTGGCCTATAATCACCAATCTGTCATGGTGAGCACTTCTTTGGTATTAGGATGATGACTGAATAGTTGATTCTATCCAATTTACTCACCCCTTTGAATACATCATCCATCAATCAAGTTAAATCCTTTTTGACATCTTCCCAAAGCGCCTGGATATCATTAAGATGGATGTAGACCCCGGACCCAACCCCAACAAAGATACGTTTCGAACTTGACCCAGACCCAAACTTATCACATAATAATGAAATGAAATTTATTTTTTGAAAATGTATGTAAAACAAAAATGTGATAGTATTCAGATTGGGTTCAGATATAGATAATAATTAGCAATCTGGTAAGGTTCAAGTCTTCGGAATATACAGGACCGAACTTGGACATACTCCTAATTGGATAGGGTCTGTGATGAAGACTGTATGTAACAACCTTTTTTTATGCATTTATTTTACTTCTTTTAAAAATAAATAAATAAAATAAAATCTGGAAAAAAAAGTTTATTTTTCTTGTGAAATTATATCTAATATAATGAGCATCTAGAAAGGTAGTTGAGTCTAAACCAAATTCTTAGATTTATCCCTTATGCAAGCTATTTATATTTTATTCAAGCTAATAGGATTTTTAATATCTGCTTTTCTAACTTAACAGTTATAACAATATTTAAATAATTCAATATTTTCCAACAATCTTAAGACTGATTTGATAGATTAAAATACTATTAGAATTATAGTGTTGTTATTGTTTAATTAACGAGTTAATTTCTATGTCTTAATTCAGTTTACATAAGGGATTGTATCTCTATCTATCCTTACTTGTTAAAGATTGAACGTTGTTCTAATTAAATTTAAAAAAAATGGTTAGTTCGGATTTAACCATGTTTTTGTTATTAATTGAAAAGAAAAATCATCTAAAATCTGAAATATTATTTTGAGATTTTGTTTTTGTAGATATTTATCTTTGTGATTAATTCAAGGTTTAAACTTTAATAAGGAACTTGATTATCTAATTTAGGAAAGTTTTAAAGAATAAAAGAGATAATAGTTTATAATATATTTTGGGTTAAAGATTCCATATAATTCAAATTTATTTTGAGTTAGTGGCTTAAAAATTTTCTATAAAATTAAAATAGAAATTTTAGATCTGTAGATGGCCACTATTACTTCACTTGATATGTACACCGTTATAACCCCATCATGGTTGCTCCGACTGGCTTTCAAGCCTATACCGAAAACCTTAGAAGTCCAGTGGTATTGATTTTAAAAGATAGCCACAGTAAATATTATTCTATCTTATTATATTGAATTGGCCAAGTATTTGAAAGAGACTATGTCGGTTCTTAATAATGATGTCCAACAGTATGTAAAATTGATTGATGTATGGAAACATGCAGATTTCATGTACAAGAACTATATCCTCAATGGACTGGATAATATATTGTACAATGTGTATAGCTTAGTTCCAACTGCTAAAGAACTGTGGGAGTCCTTAATCAAATGATTTAATACATAACATACTCCAAGAAACATGTAGTCGGTAAATTTCAGATTATAAAATGGTAGAATTCAAAAAATGTGATTAACCAAATACAAGATATTCAAGTAATAATTCATAAAATTCATGTTGAAAGTATGAATATCAGTGAGTCATTCCAAGTGGTTGTAATTATTAAAAATTGCCTCCACCATGGAAAAAATTTATATTATCTTAAGCATAAGCATAACAAAATAACATTAAAAATCTAATTATATGTTGAGGATTGAAGAAGACAACCATACTTCTGGAAAGAAAATTGAAAATCCATACTAAATTTCTAAAGCTAATATAGTGGAACAATCCAAAAGGCCTCATGACCGGAAGCCTAAGTATGACGGCAAAAGATCTAGTGGTAGTTATTCCAAGAGGTTCAACATCAAGTGCTACACCTTTGACAAGCTTGAATATCATGCAAAGGACTATCGTGTGTGAAAGGAACCATACTATTCTAAGAAAAAGAAGAATCATAATGCAAATTTGATCTAAGTAGATTATTTTTGTGTAAATGTTGAAAATATTAATCTTAATTGTTGTCTCAAAAGTTAATCTAATTGATGGTAATTCCAAAGAATGGTGAGTGGATACTGAGGCCACATCTGTGCCAATAAGTGGATATTCTCAACATATGAACTGTTAAATGAAAGTTACTCTATATGAATTATTTTGCAACCTCCAAGGTTGAAGGATGAGGAAAGATTATACTTAAGATGATTTCAGAGAAAAAACTAATTCTGACTGATGTACTTCATGTTCTAGATATTCGCAAAAATTTGGTTTCTAGATCTGTTTGAGTAAGAAAAGATTTAAGCTTGTATTTTGAGTTTGACAAATTTTAACTTATGAAAAATGGTATATGTGTTAGTAAGAAATACATGACTAATGGTATGTTTAAAATCAATGTAATGACCATTGCCCCTATGACTAATAGTAATAATATTGAATTTTCTACTTATGTAATTGTGTTCTTTTATATCTGCTGTCAGCGAAAAATTCTGGAAAAAAACAAAGCAGATTCGCGAATTCAGAGTTGGAAGTCAACAACTCGGCGGATCCGCTAACCTAAGAGACTGAGGTTCGCAACCCAGATGACAGAACAGATTTGCGAATCTAAAATTGAGATTCACGATACTGCCCATAGCATCTGGGTAGGGGTTTTATACAAAGAGATCCGACCCGAACAAGAGAGTTGTCACCTCGGATCGTGGAGATAACTGCCAAACGAATGCAGCGGCATTACTCCAGTCATGGGAGCAACCTCCTAACGAATATGACGGCACTTCTCGAGTAGTGGGAGCTAACGGTCGAGCAAATGAGGCGGGACGTTACTCTAGAACCCCTATAAAAGGCGGAAGAACGAAAGAGAAGGGAAGGGATATCTTCTCCTAAAAAAATTACCCCTTGTGATCAAGAGTCAAGAGCCTTTCTTTTTCTTTTAGCCAACTGAGAGAGATTGTATGGAGTGTCAACGGAGAGTAGGATCGTCCTTCATAACTACATCCAAACCCAGCTTTAAACAAAGAGGAAATCTATCTTCCTCATCTTCTATAAATGGAAAACCGTTGGATTGTAATCCTTTATTGATAAAACTTTAATAGAGAGTCGTTTGCAATTTTTATGGCGAACAGAAGATTGGCGACTCCGCTGGGGACAACCATCACCTCCGGTGATCTGGTGGTAGCCCAATCCGACAACATTCTAGTTGATAGTATGGTCGACTTGATCACCAATCACGTTGACTAGGAAAGGTACGAAGAATTCCTTTCTTCAGGCTCCAAGAGCTCTACTTCCCTAAGGGGATGCCGTAAAATCTCCAAGGGGTCCCCAAGGAGGCTTTAATGGCAATAGCTCAGCCAAGGGAGTTGTCGGACCAAATTGGTCCGAAATCCTCTTCTTCAACATTGGGCTCAAGGCCAGTTTCGACTAAGACTCTTGATCTCTCAAGCAAAGTGGACCAAAGTTCCCGCTTCAACAAGGAGAAACGACCATTACCACTCTACGAGACTATGACGCGAAGAAGGAGGTTCTTCTCACTTGTACAACGAGAAGAAACCTAAGAAGAAGCAAAGTTCGTGCCCTTCGCGGGACCATGCAGCAAAAGGAAGCCGCCAACTCATCATCGCAAAGGTCTACTGTACAAGTATGGAGGCCAAAATGCGTGGTGGCAAAATATTGGGACACAGAAGGATTTACTTGCGTTTCTTTCAAGAAACAAAGTAACTCCATAAAAACCATGTATGACTACAAACGCGGAGCATACGTCCACATTCCTCGTGTCCCAAGGGGGAAACATGATCACACAAATAGAGATGTCCGTGGAACCCGCGAACCTCAAGTTCGCGAAAGACGTGCGCCTATCTTTGAAGCCAGCCCTGTCTCATTCACTGTCCCAGTAAGAGAGAACAAAAGAAGGCTATCTTCCGATACAAGAGATCTTAGGGAACTTCTAAACAGAAAAAAGGAAGAATCCCAGGCATCTCACTACCATTGTGAACGACTGATCAGTGCAGTACTATCTCACTGTCATTGTTCAGCTCATGCTAGACCGACGGTGTTCCATCGGCTATCATCCCAACCGGTGAAGAGAAGTCGACGAAACAGGCCCGAGTTTTCTGAGCCTGAATATCTCGAAGGATCATCCAATATGATAAGTATCGGGGAAAAGAAGATGAAGAAAGTCTTCGAAGGAGTTTCTGATTCGGAGCTCCCTTCGGGTTCGAAGGAAGAGCGAGGAGTTTTTCAAAACACTCGACTCAAGAGTGGGACGGCAGTCCCCATGAACTATAGACAAATGGCGGGAATCTCTTCCAGTAAAGAAGACACGATCAAGTCTGTTATGGCTGAGTCGTAAACATCCAATTCATTCCTGGAAGACTCCGCCTCTGCATATATGACTCAAAACAACATCTCAGAAGAGTTCACGCGGAGAATGGATGAACAAGACAAGAATATCCAGCAACAGTAGGATGCTATCAGCGAACTCAAAAACATGCTACATGTTCTGGTGGAGCTGGAGAAGACTAGATTGAAGAATACATCTTCGCACTCACAGACTGATAAGGCGGAAGAAGAAGGTCATGAAAAAGAATCAGAAAATCATGAGGATGATGATAACCGCTCCATACATCAAGAAGAAAACACAAATGCTATCTGGATGGAAAGCTTCCAAAATCAATTGAACGCTCTCATGCATAAGAACGACCTACAAGAGCTAGGTGTGGTAAGCCCATATCCCATGGAATGGGAAAGTATGCCGTTCCCAGAAATCTACAAACCATTGAAACTCAAATCTTTTGATGGTAAAGAATCACCAAACCAGCACCTCTATTACTTTAAGTCACAGATTGGGCATTTAGCCGAAAACGACCCCATTATTACATGGGTATTTATTAGTACCTTAACAGGACTAGCTTTTGAATGGTTCCGAAGGCTAGAATCAGGAACCATCAATTCATGGAGCGACATGAAAAAAGTCTATCTGACCAGGTTATATGAAGATGACATGGAGGTGTCAATGCCGGCGCTTCTAGCAACTAAACAAAAAAAAGGAGAGTCAGCCCGGGACTTTATCAAAAGGTTCCGGAATATTTCTCTAGGATGTCCGCATGGGATGCCAGAAAAAATCTTGGTAAAAACCTGTCGACATAATCTGTCAACTAAGCTTCTGGCCAGGATGGGAGCAGTAAAATCTACTACTTGGAAGGACCTTGCCCCACAAGCTGAAGAGGCTGAGGAGATCGCACAAAGACTCGAAGAAGAAAGAGGCGAGGAGAAGCTGAAGCGAAGTGGTGACAACAACCATAAGCCCAGATCCCGGGGATATAAGGGGAAAGAGACAATGGTGACGGATACCCCGCAACCCGTAAAACTTCTCCGAAGCTCCCTTCTCAAACACGTATGCCCCAAAAATAATATTCCTTCAAGGATGAGCATACGAAAACCATCTTCAGCCTCCTCATGAGTAAGAAGATGCTGAAGCTTCCAGAGTCTAAACGACCGGAGGAAGTAGGAAGAATTAATGATCCTAATTACTATGTTTACCATAGGATTATTAACCACCCTACCCAAAATTGTTATATCCTTAAAGACAAAATTAAAGCCTTGGTGGATGCCAATGTCATTAAACTTCAAGAACATCAGAAAAATGTGACCGCGAACTGGCTTCCGCGATCCAATAAGACGAAGACTAAAAGGAAACCTCACCGATAAGAGACGACCCCTGAGCCAAGCATCTTAATATGAAGTGGGAGATCCAGTTTGAACAGCGTGAGCCCCCAACCGAAGATAAAGTGATCCAAATCAATATGGGAGATGAAAAGAATTCTAAACCCATATTTATAAGTGAGAACCTATCCTCGGAAGAAAGGAAGGAATTGATATCCCTCATTCGCGAATACATTGATATTTTAGCTTGGAGTTATGAGGAAATGCCAGGGTTGGACCCAAGTGTGGCGGTTCACAAATTGAAAATCTAGCCAGAGGCTAAGCCAATAAAACAACAACAATGAAAATTCCGCCCAGAGATCATGGAAGCTATAGAAGCTGAAATCAAGAAGTTGATTGAATCAGTCTTTATTCGCGAGGAACAGCACCTTGATTGGGTCGCGAATATAGTTTCCGTGATCAAGAAAACGAAAAAATTCGAGTTTGCATAGACTTTAGGGATTTGAATGAGGGCTTGCTCTTAAGACGAATTCCCGTTACCTATCACGGATATTATGATAGATAATATTTGTGGGTATGAGCGTATGACGTTCATGGATGGATTCTTGGGGTATAATCAAATAAAGATGTACCCTGATGATGAGAAGCATACGTCCTTCAGGACACCACTCAGGATATACTGCTATACAGTCATGCCCTTTGGCCTAAAGAACGCAGGTGCTACGTATCAACGCACCATGAACGCAATCTTCCAAGAGTACCTCCGGAAAACAGTAGAATGCTACGTAGATGACCTAGCAATTAACAGCAGAAACAAAGACGATCACTTGAAGGATTTGCAGACAGTGTTCAACCTCATGAGGAAGCACCAGCTCAAGATGAATCCAACTAAGTCTTTCCTGGGGGTTTCCAGTGGAAAATTCCTCGATTTTATCATAACGTCAAAAGGAATACATCTTGATCCCTATAAGGTCAAGGCTATCCAAGATATGCCGCCCCCCGTAACCTCAAAGAGTTAAGGGGGTTGCAAGGCAAACTGGCGTACATCCGCAGGTTTATATCAAATTTGTCTGTTAACACCAGATTAATGAGGAAAGGAGTGCCATTTGTTTGGGATGGCGCATGCCAAAAGGCTTTTGAAGAAGTCAAACAATATCTCATGAAATAACCAGTGCTTGTAGCTCCAATCTCAGGAATACCTTTCCTGCTATATGTAAGGGCTATGGACCATTCCTTGGGAGCCTTGCTAGCGCAGAAGAATGAGTCAAGTTACGAACAAGCTATTTATTACCTCAGCAGAATGATGGTCGGGGCAGAATACCGGTATAATCCAGTGAAAAAGGAATGTTTAGTCTTAGTGTTCGCAGTACAGAAGATGCGATACTATTTGGTTGGATAAACCATCCACGTTGTATCGAAAGTTAACCCCTTGAGAAAATTAATGACTAAACCCGGATCGTTAAACTCAAGACTATCCAATTGGGCTATTTTGTTATCACAGTATGATATGCGCTTTGTCCCACAAAAGTCTATTAAAGGACAGGCCGTGGTCGACATCTTAGCCGAACATCCAATCCCAGCATCCTCGAAGTTATACGAACAAATCCCGAAAGAGTTAGAAGAATGGGACTTGATTTAAGAAAAGGATGACTCGCGAAAGTCTTCCGAGGCAAATACAGTCTCGAAAGGTGTATGGCAGCTTTTCTTTGATGGTGCCTCCCGAATGGGATCTGAGGAAAAGATGACAGCGAGGGTAGGAGTTGTTTTCGTCTCTCCCCGCAACCACATCATTCCTCGAGCTTACTCATTAACAAGCTCGTGCTCCAACAATGTCGCGGAATATAACGCCCTCCTAATCGGCTTAAAAATAGCCAAACAACTGGGGGTCAAATATTTGGAGGTATATGGGGACTCTCAACTTGTTGTGAATCAAGTAAAATGGGAGCATGAGGTCAAACATGAAGACCTCCTGCAGTAATATTGTGCGGTGATCAAGATTGCCGATGGTTTCAATAGTTTCTATATCAGCCACATAAAGCGCCACCGAAATAGTTATGCAGATTCGCTAGCTTCCTTGGTTGCTACATTAGCCTTGCCCAAGCATGCTAGAAGGCAAATTACGGTAGGAAGTAAAGAACTATTTTGTCCAAAGGACGAGTTCAAAGAAGAAATGAAAAAACCACAGGAAGACGAAGCTGACGCTTTCGAATCAAGCCTAGAACCGAGGGATTATCATTTTCCTTATATAGACTATGTCCTTTACGATACATTACCCGAAGGTCCAAAAGAAGCCAGGGCAATTCAGAGAAGGGCTGTCCGGTTCTACTACAACGCAGAAGTCTCTACAAATTCCGAAGAATTTTGAGTCATCCCGTAAAGTTTCTAGGCGCAATACCTCGAACCTGAAAATTGCTGTCCGCAAGAGCCAAGATCACGAATTTAGCATGAATCCGCAAACTTCCGGGTGGAACATCGTAAACTCAAGCTCGCAATCCTTGGAAGTCTTGATCGTGCATTTACTATGGGTTTAGTTAACTCGCGAACCTCCGAATGTGAAGTCGCAAATCTGACAAAGATCTGTGGAAGTCACGTGACAGATATACGGATTCCAGAATTTTACAGAGAATCGCAAATTTCAGACACGAGAGGACGAGTTTATTGCAAGTCTTCGAAGACAAATGCTAAGGTCATGCCTTAGAAATACAAAATGTAGTTTAAGTTCTCTACATAAGTAAGGAGTCATACCATGCACAACAAATGTCAGGAGACTGTTAGAAAACAAGGAACACCAAAGAATAAAAAAATATGCATATACAAGTTTCTACAACTCAATGATTCAAGAGAGTTTTAATTTTCTCCTCAGCATTGTCAATATCTTGCTGAAGGATCTCATAAGCTTGGACAGTAGCTTGACGATGCAATTCCTTGTCACTAGCAACAACATTCTGCACTGCAGCAGCCTCCAGCATATCCAATTCAGCTTGTTTCGCCTGGAGATCTCTGATTGTATTGTCCCGCTGGCGCGATAAGTTGGTGAGATTTCTCATTGACTCATCACGCTCCTTGGTGATTTTGGCTAAGAAAGGTTGAGCTTTGGCGATAGTCTCTTGAGTCCTAACAATAGCCTGGTCATAGTCCTTGACAATTGAAGCAGCGGCCTCCACTTGAAGAACTAGAGACTCGCGGTCTAATTGACCCTTTTCTAAAGAGGCTTTGCAAGCATTTGCCTTCTCCTGAGTCTCCTTTTGGAACTTAAGCTGTTCCTATTTCAGGTTCTGGAAAATGATTTCCACTGTTTAAGATTTATCAGCATTTCTGGCTTTTGATAGGAATTCAGCATGCTTTTGAAGCTGAGTTATCATAAGCCTAAAGGGAGTAGCTTTATCCTCTCCACCAATGTTGACAATACTAAATAAATGTTGAGAACATTGGCGAGTGAAGCAAAAAAAGCCCCCCTAAGTATTTTATCAGTACAGCGGTCAAAGAAGTGGAGGAAAGTCTCCACTGTGTCCTTCAATAAATCGATCTCAAGGATATCAACCTCTGCATAAGAGGGAGTAGCACTGGCTGAGGCAGAGGCGGTTTGATCCACACTCTGTTGTATAGGGGCAACCAAGCTAGAACCAGGGGGAATGGGACTTCTGGAGACTTTAGCAGAGCCAACAACTACAGCATCTTGAACCAAAACATCGGTCCGAGTAGCTGCGGCCAAAACCGTAGACATAGTAGTCTCAGAAATCATTACTTCTGTAGAAGTAGTAACTGCAGTCGCCTCATCAGTGTCAGCTCCTGCGATGGTGCCATCTGACGAAGTTACCTTCGCGCCCATGTGTTCTAAATCAGGAGTCAAAACTGGAGCTATCAAAAGGAGAAAGTTAATAGTTAAATGATACAATATCATTTGATAATAACATAATTGCTAAAGGAAAAAGATGCAGACCTAAAGGTTGGACACTGGGTTCCCCAAATCCGTACACCTCAGGACCAAACACTTCAGGCCCGTATACTTCGGTTCAAACATCCTCGCTCAAATAGACATACTTACCATGGTCTGATGGAGGGGTTGAAGATCGAAAATCATCACTGTCGACATTATAGTCGTCTCCCCAATCATCCTGACTTCCTGAAGGAGGTGCTGCTTTTGGGGAATCTGATGCGTGAGTCTCCCCAATGATTTGTACTTCGTCGTCTGCAATGGCAGAAGCTGAAGGGCCCTCTTGTATGGCCAGAGAAACACCGAGTTCAACAGTGACCTGACAAATAAGGGGGGTAGAACCCTCTTGAGTAACGGGAGTAGGATCACTACAGAGAACAGGTCCTTAACTGCGACACCTCTTAAGGGAACGGAGAGTTAAAGATGAGTCATCTTCATCCTCCTTGGGTTCCTCAACAAGGGACTCAGAAACTAGAGTGGGTGTTGCAGTGCCAGTCCCAGATGGGGTGCTCTGCGAATCAATCCCCTGCGGAATGGTAGGCAAGTCACTGAGGCGCCTTAGTCTCTTCCGCTTATGTGAAGATTTCTTAGGAGAAAATTGCGGTGAGGAGAAGTCTTCTTCGATGTCGGGAGAGAAGAAGCATCAAGAGAGGCAGTTTGAACTGATGCATTATCGACCTCTTCCCTCTGTTGAGTTATCGGTTCTGATTCATTGAATGCACTGTCTCCCTTGAAATCTTCCATCCCTGCCACTTTTGTACTGTCAGCCTTCCTTTTCTGGGCATACTAAGCTCTGATCTCCCGCAGACTGGTATGATTTATATTAAAATTCTGGGGAGCGGAATTAGCATCTGCGAACCACTTACAAAAACTGAAGCTCATACTCGAATTTGGGGTCTTGAGCGGAAGATCAAATCTGGCCTGAGTTCCACCTGTGACGAAGTGAAACCAAGCTCGAGCTCCCTCAAGAGCATTCCCAACAAAACTTATCTCTCTATTGGGATTACCAACATAAAGCTGATCATACCCGAACTGTCGAGCGAAACGACTCGGGTAGTAAGGCTCTATGCAGCAATGGTTCCCCAAACAAAGAACCAGATGTCCTGGGCAGATGTTTATCAGCCACCAGAAGTATCCTGAGGACAGAATAGTAAATTTATTAGCACTAGCAGTATCCGCAAATTCCTCCCCGTACCCAGCATTTGGAAAGTACGGAAAATATTTGAATAACTCAAAAGTCGAGAAATGACGGAGGGTCTTGCGGATCGCGGCCATGTAGCCCTCTCTCCATTGCGACCTCTCATAGTGCTGCATTTTGGGAGCACTTAAATCTATCTGCGAATCAGCAGGACTCATCAATGTGGGGCAATGTAGAACTAACCAAACTATCAGATAAGTGTAAGGGAGTTCTACACGCGGATTAGGAGTTTTTATGACTGGATCTCCCCTCTTCCTCTGCTCCTTCTTCACATTGCAGAATTTATCAGATAACCTCTTTAGTCCACTTTGGATGCTGCAAACCATTGCGGGTAACAAACTGAGCAGCCTACCAAATGCTAGTAGACGGCTGGGTGTACGGCCTTAATGGGTATATTTTCCTACGAACGAATAACACACTTCTTCAGCCATACCATCAAATAGCCTGCCAAGAAGGCAGAATCAGACAAAGGTTGGAGAGCTTGATAATGGAAACTTTCAAAGAACGTTCCAGCCTTGAAGACGTCCTCGTCAGATTCAGCGACATAAGCATCCGTCCTGAAGCTGGCGATTCTTTTCTCAACTTCCTGTTCAGAAACTGGAGGAAGGCGAGTAAAGTTCGGATTGCTCTTAGAAAAGTTGGGCAGAAGATATTGTAGCCACTTCTTTGGCTTCAAACTACGGGTGCCGGATGTATGGGTGCAAATATGATAATGACAAAGCAACTCTCAGTAAGTACTATAGATCAAAGGATCTCGGGTCTTCAACAGGTGGAGTTCTTTTCCAGTAGGGACGTACTCTTCATATGGGATGTCTCTCATAGGCAAGCCCGAAACTTCATACATCTCGTGAAGGGCGAAACCCAGTTCACCTCGAGGGCAAAAGATTGTAAAAGGTATCAGAATTGTACAGTTCCAATAAAGCAAAAAAATGGAATCTATTTGCGAGAATGCCGTGCTGAACTGCCTGATGGCACGATACAGCCCCGCATGATGAAGCTGATCTCTAAATGATCACAGAAAGAAGTCAATCAAAACTGCCCACTCTCCTTTCGAAGAACAGTGAACCCATCCAGGGGGACGAAAGCCCTGAACAGGAAACTCTCCTTGTGTATTGGTGAATCGGTGCAGGAAAGTATGTGCGATTATGGGAACTTCGCCTCTGGGGAGATCATGTTTAAGTAGTCCCGGAAGCAATCCACAAAAGTGTTTTCCAGTACTACGAGGAAAAGCACCTTGAGCATTGAAACCCCCAATAAGATACTGTCTTGCGGCCTGTTTATGTGTCAGTCCATTCGTCTAGGCACGGAAAGGGATTGAAAGAATAAGAACGGATAAGACCTCTCCATATTGGGGAGAAACAAGCAACCTTCAACTTAACGAAGCCACTTGTAATCTCCATCTTCCAAACCACTATCGGGCACTGAAACATGGTCCCCAAACAAAAAGGCGGGGTTGCATAGCGGAGACCGATCATCTCCTTCGAAAGATGCATTAGTTGTCAGTTCTCGTAATGTTGAGCGAGAAGGATGGAGAATTTTGCCTTCTCTCTCTTGGCTATCTGATGTTGTACAATGTGGAAAGACATGACCAAATCTGAACTCTTTCTTCCCATCATAGCCATCCGAATATCCGAAATAATGATTCTTAGGCCAAGGATTCAAGGCATAATCAACTGCAAAAGACATTCAGATTCAAGATAAGAAAATCTCTGAAAAATGGACTACCTTTCGAAAGTTTTTTTTATTACCTCCAATTAAGGGCTCCTGCTGAACCACTATTGAACTAGAGGTTGCTTGAGGATCCTAATGACCACTGGAAGTCGTATCAGAGGAAGAAGTTTTCTTCGGCATCTTTTGCAGATTAGAGGATCCTTCGCACAGAGAATCGAAAGCTATAGGAGGTTAAAGACGAGAAGTCTGAGGAACTCTAAAGAAGAACTCGGATTTCAAATTTCTTGAGATAAGAGTAGCCTCTCTCATAAAGTGGAGATTATATAGTAGATGATTTGACGGTCGAGATCTCTAGATAGACGTGATATCTGGCCCGAATCTCATGGGTACCATTGCATTTAATGCGGCTCAAAGAACGTCTCAATTCTTATGCCGTAAAAAGCAACCACCTTCCGGCCTTTCCGCAGCCAAAAAGTGAAAACTTGCATCCCTAATCCAAAGTCGCGATCCTTCAGAAATTTCAGTTTGCGACCCTAACGCAGAGTCGCTTTCTTCTCCAAAGTGAAAGCTCGCATCCCTAATACGGAGTCGCAATCCTTCAGAAATTTCAGTTTGTGACCCTAACACAGAGTCGCTTTCTTCTCCAAAGCGAAAGCTCGCGTCCCTAATATAGAGTTGCGATCCTCAAAAAATTACAGTTTGCGACTCTAACATAGAGTCGTTTTCTACTACCAAATGAAAGTTCGCGCCCCTAATGCAGAGTCGCGTTCCTTCTAAAAAGACAGTTTGCGACCCTAACACAGAGTCGTTTTCTTCTCCAAAATGAAAGTTCGCGATCCTAATACAGAGTCGTGTTCCTTCCAAAGCAAAAGTTTGCGACCCTAACATAGAGTCGTTTTTTTCTCCAAAATGCAAATATGCGACCCTAACACAGAGTCGTATATTTCAAGAATTTAAGATTGGGTGGCGATAATACAGAGTCACATTTTTCTTTCAAAAGCAGCAAATTTACGGCGCTAATACAGGGTCGTGTTCCTTTCAAGATGAGAGTTCGAGATATGAAGACAGAGTCATGCTGTCGACAATCGAAGAAGAATTCTAATGCAGAATTGTATTCTTGGAGAGATGAAAAATGAAGATTCTAATATAGAATAATATATCCAAAGTATTCCAAAACTTCTCAGAAATCACGAGAGTTTTAAAAACTTTGGAGGGGATTTTGTCGGCAAAAAGTTCTGGAAAAAACAAAGCAGATCCGCGAATTCAGAGTTGGAAGTTCGCAACTCGGTGGATCCGCAAACCTAAGAGACCGAGGTTCGCGACCTAGACGACAGAACAGGTTCTCGAATCTAAAATTGAGATTCGCGATACTGCCCATAACATCCGGGTAGGGGTTTAATACAAAATCATCCGACCTGAACAAGAGAGTTACCACCTCGGATCGTGGAGATAACTGCCAAACAAATGCAGCGGCATTACTTCAGTCGTGGGAGCAACCACCTAACGAATATGACGGCACTTCTCGAGTAGTAGGAGCTAACGGTCGAGCAAATGAGATGGGACGTTACTCTAGAACCCCTATAAAAGGCAGGAGAACGAAAGAAAAGGGGAGGGACATCTTCTCCTAAAAAAATTACCCTTTGTGATCAAGAGTCAAGAGCCTTTCTTTTTCTTTTAGCCAACTGAGAGAGATTGTACAGGGTGTCAACGAAGAGCAGGATCATCCTCCATAGCTACATCAAAACCCAGCTTTAAACAAAGAGGAAATCTATCTTCCTCATCTTCTGTAAACGGGAAGCCGTTGGATTGTAATCCTTTATTGAAAAAGCTTCAATAGAGCATCGTTTGCAATTTTTATGGCGAACATCTGCCATAGAAAATTAAGTCATATTAATTATTATGCTCTGTATACTTGTTAATTTACACATTATGCCTAACGTTAATATTAATTTTGATGATAAATATGAAATATATGTTGAAGTCAAAATACTTAAACTTTCATTTCATTCTATAGAACGAAGAACTAAACCTTTAGAATTAATTCATACTGATATATGTGATTTAAAGTCTATTCAAACTAGAGGTGAAAAGAAATACTTAAATAATTTTGCTGATGATTATACTAGATACTGCTATATATATTTGATAAGTAGCAAAAATGAAGCAATTAAAACTTTATACAATATAAAAATGAAGCTGAGCAATAAGATAAAAAAGTTAAGAAGTGATAGAGATGGTAAACATGAGTCACCATTCACACAAATTTGTGTAGAACATAGCATTATTCATCAGACAACAGCTCCTTAAACCTCTCAGAAAAATGAAATTGCTGAGCATAGAAATAAATTTAAAAGATGATAGATGTCATGTTAATAAGTTCTAGTCTACCATAGAATATGTGGGAGGAAGCTTCATTTTTTTGCAACTATGTTCTCAATAAGATATTCCAAAAGAAGTTAGATAGAACAACTAATGAATTATAGATAGGTCGAGCACCTAGTTATAAATTTTTAAGAGTGCAGAGTATCTTGCGAATATTGCAATTCCTACTCCTAAAGGACTAAAATTGGATCTAAGAAAATTAATTGTTTATTCATTGGTTATGCACATAATATAGCAATGTATATCGTTTCTTTGTATTCAAATCAGATTATAAGAATATACACACACACACATAAAATATTTTTTGAGAATATTTTTTCTAGTAAGCTCTATGAACCAGGTTTATTTAAAACACTTGTGATAGCAGAATAAGAGATGTAGAATATGATTATCCTACAAAAGAAAGTAATAATGATGAATCTAAACAGAACAAGAGGGCTAGGATTAATAAATCCTTTAGTCCAAATTTCCTTACATATTTGTTAGAAATGAAACCTCATAGTTATAAAGAAACTATGCCTACATCGGAAGCTTTGTTATGGAAGGAAGCCATAAAGAGTGAAGTGGAATCTATTATTCATAATCACACCTGAAAACTTATAGATCTTCTTCCATGAAGTAAACCTTCTTGTTATAAGTGGATCTTTAAGAGAAAGATGAAAACTAATGGGTCTATAGATAATACAAGGTTAGACTTATAGTCGAAGGCTAGACAAATAGGTGTAGACTACTTTGGTATTTATTAACCTGCAATAAGAATAACATCTATAAGATTAATAATTGTGTTTGCAACATTATATAATCTAGAACTTCATCAAATATATGTAAAGACAATATTTCTAAACGATGAATTCGATGAAAAAATCTACGTAGAATTCCAGTACAAGAAAAGAAAATGTATAGACTTGTTAAGTCATTGTATGGACTTAAGCAAACACCTAAATAATGGAATGAGAAATTTGACCATGTTATGTCGTCAAATAGTTTTCTCTATAATGAATGCAATAAATATGTGTTTATAAAATGGGATATGCATAGCCATGTCATTTTGTGCCTGTATGTGGATGACATGATTATCACAGACAGATCTGCTCCTCCAATTAAAATGGTGTAAAATATGTCAGTAAGGAAATTTGACATAAAACATTTAGGTATTAGCAAATGTACTCTTAGTGTTAAAATCACTAAAGTATCGAATGGATATATCATATTTAGATCATCATAATGAGAAGATACTTGAAAAATTTGATAGTAAAATAATCATATACTTAGAACACATGTTGATGCAAGTTTACATCTTTCAAAGAATACATGTGCTAGCATATCACAATTAGAATATTCTCAAATTATTAGCATCTTTATATATTAACAAGCTGCACACGACCTATTATTGCACGCTTAGTAAGCAAGCTTAGTAAATTTACGAGTAATTTAGGGGAGAACCACTGAAATTTAAGAGTTCAACTACTCAGATATTTGAGATACATTGCTAATTATGGGTTACAGTATACAAGATATCCTACAGTAATTGAAGGTTACACTGAGCTAATTGGATTATGGATTCTAATAATGTAAAATCTATAAATAGATATGTCTTTACTATTGGAGGTGCAGCTATTTTTTGGAAATCCTAAAAACAAATATGTATAGCCAGATATAATATAAAATTTGAAATTATCATTTTAGACAAGGTTAGAGAAGTAACATAATAGCTTCATAACTTCTTAGAAAATATTCCAATATGGGCTAAATCTGTGTCAATAATTTACATGCATTGCTTTGCAATTGGAAAGGCATAGCATGTAATGTATAATAAAAAATCATGACATATACATTGTAGATATGATACTGTAAGATAACTGTTTATAAATGAAATAATATATCTTGATTATATAAAATTAAAGGATAATATTGCAAATCAATTAACAAAAGATTTGACCAAAGATAAATTATATAAGTTATCGAGAGAATAGGTTTATAGCTACTAAATAAAGTAACTCCACAAGAGCAACCCAACCTAGCTAACTTGAGACCCCAAGATCTAGGTTCAAAGAGACAACCGAAATATAGGGGACCTCGAACGAATTACTAAGGAATTTATTCCTATCCCTTCCTTATGGTAAATAGTGATTAGCTTGCAATGCGTACAAGAATAAGTTATACTTTTAATGATCCTTATATCTTAGAAATAAACCAAGTGGAGTATGACATGATACTCTCAATAAGAGATCATCTATTTGAATGTGAAAGGGTCACTTTTATGAGAATGACAAGGACTAAGTTTTTTAGAGCACTCAAAGAATTACGAGGATATCCAGGATCAAAATGAATACAACTTAAAAGAATAACTCAAATTTGAAAGGAGTCGTGTGAATATCGTTGTCTTAGTTTACATAAAAAACTGAACAGTTCAAGACCATATTCACTGATTAGCAAGTAAACTCAACAATATCTCAATAGTAAAGGTTCTAAGCCATAAGCCACCTCTACTGGTGTTGTAACTTTCCATTATACTATGTTTCATTCATATTATATGCATTAGCATTTTAATCCATTTCATTTAAGAGGGAGATTGTTAGAATTCATATTATAAATCTGCTATTTTTTGAGCTAGAATGGTAGGAGAATCCATTTGTCAATTATGATATATTCATTTATTTAAATCCATGAATAGAGTGAATGCAAATTGGTTTAAAAGCAAAAAAAATATAAATGGGTGTGAATGGTTGAACAAATGTGACTGCTCGAACGAGTGTGAAGGTCGAAAGGATGAGACTATTCGAACAGGTTCTACTATTTACTAATGGTTGAATGGCGTAATAATTCAAAATAAGCAGGTGTAACTATTTGGAAGGTTATAATAGTTTAGAAACCACTTAACCAATGGGTATGAGTTTAAAATTTAAACATAAGTGGGTATAAACTGCTTAAAAAGTTACAACAGTTCAAACACCACTTGGCCAATGAATATATGTTTGAAATTTAGATATGTAGGATCGCGATCATTTGAACAATTACAATTATTTAGGCACCGTTTGAGCTTCAAACTATGCGATTCACATTATTTTGCCACAAAGGATTGAGCTTTTTAACCCTTTTAGATTCTATAAATAGTCCATGTATTTGTATTTCAAAAAATCACTGGAAGAAATTCGTTTTCTTACAACAGAATTTAATTAAGTATTCATTCCATTCATATGACATAGAGTATTACTTTTTTTTATTTGTTTAAACAGTTAGGTGCTGCTTCCTTCCAATTGTAATGCGATCATCAGTGACAAAACAAGAATTCTAAAATAAGAGGGGCCAATAATAAGAGTTTAATTTGTATTAATAAAAGGATACTATTATTTGTTACAAAATTAAATCCAATCTTTATTAATTAAAGCAAAATACAATTCACGAGCAAATTAATAAGAACTTAATAAAATAATAATATTTTTTTGAACACTTTAATGCAATTATCTATCAAAAGGGAATCGCGAAAATCATCTTTAATTGTATCTGTACTGAATTTTTTTCCTAGATCAGGTTCATTCCTATATTTATTTTCTAGAAGATCCTTACCTTAATACCAAGTGCATTCCTATATTATTTTTTCTAGAAGATTTTTGCCTTAATACCAGGCTCACCTCTATTTTTTTCTTCTCTTTCTCTTTATATATATGATAGGTCTTCCTTTAAAGTTTTCTCTTTATTATCAACTTTTCATGACTCATTGTGCAAGTGTTTAGAGTGCATACTCGATTTGAATATTAAGTATCTATATATCTTATTGTCAGATTTAATTTCACAATAAATATTACATAAGAACTATTACTATATAAGTTTCAATATTAAGATATTAATCTCATAAATATGCCATATAGAATACTTCTATCTTACTTTTTACTTCAAAGAAATAAAAAAAAATTATTTTTTATGATTTTAATGGATACAGTAATGTGAAGTGTATCTATTCACTCCCAACTTAAATTATGTAGTGTCCTTAGTGCATTAATAACATTGCTATGCAAGCAGTGCACTAATAAATAATAGAAGAGGTTAGGGTTAGAAAACAATTGGGTTTGTCAGTTCTCTAGAAAGTACACTCCCACAGATAGTCGATATCAACGATGTTGCTGATCTTTTCTTTCTGCACTTGTATCTTTGACATTAGTGAGACCCTATGTTCCCCTAGCACATCAGCTCATCCTCGTCAGAAAAGATGGTCGTATCCACACTAGCTACATATCGGTATATCATGGTTAAGAGCCGAAAGTTGCATTCTTGATGTCGGTTGACTTGGGTCTGTCGTGTCTTGATGATGCCAAGCCTTTCGTTGAAAGTATTGGCCATGTTAGTTATCGACTCATGTAGAGTTTGGAGCGTAATCTCAAATGGTTAGATCACTTGAGTTACTGAATATCCTTGCCCTTGATCTTATTTTTTATGACCAACTAGTGAGGCAGCTTCTGCTTGCTCTTATTATCCCTTATGCTCCTATCGGTCTTGTCGGTCATGCCAGGCACTCATACTCCTTCTAATGGTAATATCCTTGAATAGTATGTTTTGACAGATGATTGTGTCAGTTGATGATAAATCAATCATGTCGCTAAAGTAAATCTTCATTATCAAAGATGACAGAACTAGAATTAGTTTTGCCGCTCTTGGATGTTGAATACATTCATAGGCTTGCCCCATGTATTGGATTACTATGGAGTGCATAATGGAGGCTACATTAAAGAGGCGCCGTTCCAATATCATGTTTAATAACACCATGTCCTTCGAATATAATTCAGTTGTTGTGGAGGATAGTATGATGTTATATATGATGAAAATAAACTTACCAAAAATGAACTCCTTACTTAAGTAGCTAATTTTCAAATAGCTTTGTTGAAGCCGTAATTGCTGATATTGGTGCAAACCTCTCTAAATGTTTGGGAGCCGCTTAATATTGACCCTATCAGTGAATGAGGGTTTTTCTTCAGGTGCATCAGGGATAGAGATGGCTCGTAAGATTTCTTCTCTTGTACATGGTATCTCCTTGGCATTGACTGCCAAATATGCAGGTTGGTTGTCCATTATCAGCTGAAGGTGTGTGTAAAACTCACGCACGATCTCATTGCAAGGCGGCTTATGCTTATGCAATGTGTATTCCTTCAAAACTGCATCCTGCATCAGTATCCTAATGGAAGGTTCTCATTTATTTTTCTATAGTTAACTTATCATTCGTGCCAGAATCAGAAATCCTCATAAATCTCCATCAGCTTTTTACTTATAATCCTTTTGATTTTGTGTCCCTGTGGAGAAGATAAACGTGAGGTTATGTTCTTGGCCTCTTTAAAATGGTAGCCTTTCTTGGTCCCATCTTGAAAATAGTATCAAAATATGTCTTTTAGCAAATAATAGTAAATGTATGATTATTATTATTATTATTATTATTATTATTTCTCTGAATTAATTAATTATATATATTTATTATATTTTTATTTTCAATCCCTCCCCAAATATATCAATCATCATCTTAATCTTATTTTTAATAGATGAATTTGATATAAATTGTGTATTCTAGCAACCTATGAATTTTTATGCCAAATATGTATGATTTTTATCTAATCTTACCCTTAATTAACATATTTCACCAAATAATCAGAGAAATTCATCAAAAAAATCATGAAAAATTAGTCATACTACCCCCAATCTACTAAGAAGTTAATTTCCATATTTGATCTATTATAATTAGTTCAAGTAAGTTGTAGATTGAACTTTACAAGACATAAAACTACTTTTTATCAAAATAACCCATGAAAAATAAGAGGGGAGAAGGCTTACTTGCTTAGTGATTTATAAATTTTTGAAAAGAATTGCACAGGGTTGAGTTCCACTATTGAAAGGGGATGAAATTTTATTTGGTTTTCTGCAAAAGAGAGGGGCTAGGATTTGTTTTTGAGAAAAAACTTGCAGGGCTATTTATAAGTTAGGGTGGCTGTCGAAACTGTTGTCAACAGTCATCGACCGTAGGGCAGAGAAAACTCTGCCCAGAGCGGCTATCGAAGCCGATTTTTTAATAGTTTTTAGTTTTGTTAATTCATATATTAATGTTATTTCTAAAAACTTATTGTTAGTTCATAATTCTAAAATTAGCAACCAAATTATGGTTAGAAAATATTTTAAAATAACTCTTTTTTGTTTGAAAGATTTTGTAAGAAAAACTAAAAAAAAATTAGAAAATTTTAAAAAATTTAAAAAAAGTTGTAGAAAACTTTACCGATATTAAAACTAAAGCTAATTTCATAAGCATCCCCCAACTTAAAATATACATTATCCTCAATGAATTGACATTTCTATTAAATCTATTAAGAAAAGTAAAAATCTAGAAAGAGTGTTTAGATATTAGTTATATTCGTTACTCACGGTGTATCAACTATAAAATAAAAATATTTAGTACATAATATGCAATAATATACAATATGTCTTCATTAAGCTTGTATCATTGAGATGCCAGAGAATCCATTAAATCATGAGATTTCTCCATATGCTTACAGAATTCCAAGTAGTGTTTCAGACATTTTCTATTCACCTTAAATGTGTGACTATTTTTAGTGTTTTCGAGATCAATTGCACCTTACGAATACATTTTTAATAACAAATGGTCTAGTCCATCATGAATGCGATTTTCATGAAAATAGATGAATCCGTGAATTATACAGAAACACTTTATCAGATGGATAAAGAATACGGCATGAAGTGTGTCGATCGTGCCATATTTTTATCTTTTCTTTAAAAATACATGAATCATCATACGCATCATGTCTTAACTCTTTCAGTTCATTCATTTGCAATTTTCGTAATGGGCCTACAAAATTGAAGTCTAAATTAGTTATTTAAACTGTCCAATACACCTTATGTTTAATCTCTACAAGTAAATGGCAAGTTTTTCCATAAACTATTCTATATAGAGAAATGCCTAAAGGTGTCTTATACGTCATACAGTAAGCCCATAAAGCGTCGATGAGTCTAAATAACCAATCTTTATGAGACAAATTAACCGTTTTCTCTAAAATTTACTTAATTACCCTAGTGGCTAATACAACTTGTCCATATGAATGTGGATGATACATGTGAAAATTTTATGTGTTATTGATTTTTCATCAAATTCTTAAAGGATTTGTTACAAAAATAAGAACCCCCTTGCTAATTATGGTCTTAGGAACCCCAAATCTAGATAATATATGTTCGTTGAGAAATTTGATAACTGTTTATTGATCATTATTTTTACATGTTGCTTCCATCCATTTAGAAACATAATCAACCTCTACGACGATATAAATATATCCGTTAGAAATATAAAACGGTCCCATGAAATCAATACACTAACAATCAAATATTTCAATTTAAAGAATAGGGGTTAGAGGCATATCATCCTTCCACATTAGTGCTCCTAATTTTTGACATGACTCGCAACATTTACAGTATTCATATATGACTAAATATCATGGGTTGGTAAAATCCACATTGGAGAATTTTGGCCACCATCTTTTTAGACGGAAAATGCCCTCTACAAACTTCTGTGCGATAGAAAGTAATTATACTTTGGATCTCATCATCAAGCACACATTGCTTAATGATTTGATCCAAACAATACTTAAATTGGTAAGGGTCATCATAAAAGAAACGGCGTACCTAATGACTTAGGAAAATAGTACGGGTGGCTTGTAATTTGTGGAAGTAGAGTCTTTGAGATTCTCGTTTTAGATTGTTATGTTGAATTATTGACCTATTTCTCTTCAATCTCTTTTTTTGAAACGGGTTCAACAAGTAGTTTTCTACTTCATAAGCTAATTTCAACAGATATCTAAGGTATAATGTCATCAATTAAAGAAGTAATAATATTTACACCTTCAACTTTACCTAAGTACTAGTCTCCAGTTGAAATGGTAGCTTACCTTGGTGGTAAAATTTTCAAAAATCAGTAGAAAGGAAGTAACCATGCAGAACGCAGAGCTAACTCCGTAGCTCCGCGTTTGGATATTTTAGCCTCGCGTTTTGAGTAAAACGCGGAGCTAATACATAGCTCTGCGTTCTGATGAATTTAGCTCCGCGATTAACTCCGCATGAGCAGATTTCATTAAAATTCCAAATTGATTGTGATTGAAATTTGGACTTATCCAATACCCGAATTGAGTCCAATCAGAATCCAAAATCAGGAGATTTAAATCAAGACTAAGATATTTGATTAGAGTCCTTGATGAATACAAAACCTTCTATTCTTATTCCTATGGAAACCTTCATTCCTATTCATATTCCTATTCCTATGGAAATCTTCTATTCCTATTCTTATGCGAACTTTCAAATTAAAGTCTATAAATATCCTCTTTGAGGAGACTTTAGGAATTCATTTTCAATATATTAATCTTCAATAGATCCATCTTCAATCTTTTTGATCCTTTGGCAATTCAAGTATGCAAGAGAGCCTTGAACCCTTTGGTGATTGATCTTTTTGAAGTTTTTGTGAAGTTCAAGTTATGCGTGAGAGCCTTAAACCCATCAAGAACAGTAGAGGAGATCTAGGACTGGCCATCTTCTTCATCAAGAAAGAAGACTTCCACGTCAAGATCGTCAAAAGGAGCTACTTGATAGATCTCATCGCTACGTAGAACCCACTTTTTATTATAAAAGAGAGAGATAAGTTATAAATCCTCTCGTTTATTTTCTTCTATTCACTTTCATTGTAATTAAATTATTTCAATGGAAGGAAGCAAGAATTTTGCTGAGAACAAACTGGCGATCACAGTGGGAGGCATCTCATTTACTGAAAAAGAGATTGTGGCGCAATTTGATGTGGAAAGGATCGGATCCGACATTAATATGCTCGTCGTAGAGATCGACCAAAAGAAATATGAGGAGTACCTCTCCTTTAAATCCGATAATCTAAAATGCGGCGCTATCGCTGCGTGCGCTCCAATATTCGTAAATCGGGTAATCGGGAATCCACCGTTAAACGGGGATCCTTGGAGATCGCGGCTATGGAGCCGTCGTTTGGGCAGAAAATCCTAACGGAGCATGACCTCTCTACTGCTGAAGAAAACTTGAGAACTGGTTTGACTAGAACCCGACTCCGTAATCGAAATCGGAGAGCAAGGCGAAAAGCCCTCAAGGCCCATGTTAAATGCGAGGCTAATGAAGTGGCAGAACGCGAGGCTATTGCACCTCACAAACTAGCTTGCGTCAATCGCAAGACCAGTCAATATCACGTTAAACACGAACATATGACTAAGCCAACGTGTGATGGAGATTCTCCACGCGAGGCTGTTGATTCTGGACTTAAAACCAGAGAAACTCGCGTAAATCGCGAGGATAAACTTCTCATAGAGCCAGCGTGTGATGGAGACTCTCCACACAAGGCTAAAATTGAGCTTATCGAAGCCAGTAAAACTTGCGTTAATCGCAAGACTTCTTACCATTGCATAAATCGCGAAGATAATTATCAGACTTGTGTTAATCGCAAAAATCGTTTTAAATGCAAAGATATAACTTGCATAAATCGCAAGAATAGGCCAGCGTGCAAAAAATTTCCTCTACACGAAACTAAGATTCTAGAAGTTAAACTTCTGCAGAAACGTCGAGCCAGCGTAAAACGTGAGGCAGCGTAAAATGCAAAGCTATCTCCCAGCTTCGCATACTAGAACGCGAAGCTAACGTCCAGCTCCGCATGAAACAACCTGAATACAAAATCAGATAATCGCATTATTGGACAAGAACTTGACTTCAATGACTCCAAAAACCTTCAATGGGCCCCTGGACCCTCTCAACAACTATGTGGACCCCACGATTCCATATCTAAGGCCACTGACCTCAGAGAGTACTTAACAAAGAAGAGGAGCATAAATCAAGTTCAACCAGACTCTATTTGTCATTGCGAGCAGTTTATGACAGTAGTATCTGCTGTACTGAATAGTTGTTGCTGCAATAAGAAAAGGGTGTCGGTATTCGACCAATTAACCGAGTCACACAAACGCCCCGCGAAGAAGACAAGAAGAGAATGAAAAGTAGTAACCTCTAATATGGTTGGAAAGGGTAAGAGAATTATAGATAAAAAGGATGATTCCGAATCAAGTGACGAAAAACCTCATCATCTTACTCGACTTAAATCGGGTGTTGTCGCCCCTTGAAATTACAAGTAACTTGTAAAAGGTTCTTGTGACGACGATAGCGACAACTCGGCCATAGCCTCACCTCGCTCTTCTGCGTCATCTAGACCACAAAAATCAGCATCACATATGGTGGAAAAATCTGACGACATCGATCAGAGATTGGAGGCCCAAGAACAGATGATTCGAGAGCAACAAAAAACGATCGAGGATCTCAAAATGATGGTCTTAAAGGTGGTCAAAAACACCCAAAAAATAGTTGAAAATAAAGCTAAAACTTCTTCGGAATCACCGCGAAAGAAAGAAAAAGAAACTCCATTTAAGATGAATGAAGAAGATAAGGAAGAAAAGGCTCACTCGGCACATGAGGATGAAGATAAATATTCTTTCCATGACCCTCATGAAGAAAAAATTGAGAAATTATATAGCCAACTTGATGCCTTGATGCACAAGAAGGAATTGAAAGAATCCGGGGTTTCGAGACCGTATCCGCTTGAGTGGGATTTCGCATCATACTCTGAAAAATATAAACCACTCAAGTTAGAGTCGTATGACGGGAAAGGATCCTCCAGTCAACATATGTATTACTTCTTGTCTCAAGCAGGGCATTTAATGGGTAATGATCTAGTAATGACCAAGGTATTTGCAAGTATCTTGCGAGGGCTTACCTTTACATGGTTTATACAGTTGCCCCCAGGTACTATTAATACCTGGTATAACGTTGAAAAGCACTTTCTTGCACGTTTCTTTGAGAATGACACCAAAATATTGGTTCATTCCCTCCTTGCAACAAAGCAAGGGGAACAAGAAATGGTGAGAGATTTTATAGAAAGGTTTCGGGAGAAGTCCGTACATTGCAAACATAGAATGGTCCAGGAAACTCAAGTAGAAACTTGCAGGCATAACCTCAAAACTAACGTGTCTTAAAAATGGGAGCCGTAGAATCTAAGACTTGGAAGGATTTGCTTAAACAAGAAGAACAAACAGAAGACTTGATCCGTCGAGTTGAAGATTCTCGTGGAGCGAGGAATCTTGAAAATAATAGGCCGCATCCACAAAACAATAATAAGAGTAAGGGGAAGGCGGTAATGGCATCCGATGCCGCTCCAAAACAAACAAATCCTCCAAATCCAAAGCCTCAAAACCAAAAAGGCACGGGGCAAAATAGGCCCCGACAATAAAGGACTTATACTTTCAAGGCGGAACAGATGCCCACACTATTCTATCTGCTCCTCAGGAAGGGAATGTTAAAACTACAGGAGAACCGGAAGCCAGAAGACGCAGGAAAAACTAATGACCCGAATTACTGCTTATACCACCGGAACATTGGACACCCTACCAAAGACTATTACCCTCTGAAGAACAAGATTCAGACATTGATAGAGGCCGGAGTCCTGACGCTAAAAGAGGAACAAAAGAAAGTTACCACTAATATGGCGACCCTGGTGGTAGGAACCCATGAGTTTCCTGTAGGAGTAACTCCGATACCATCAGGGAAACTGGTCATGAAGAATTATGACCAACATGAAATGGCATAGAAAGGACATACCATTGTAACGACACAAAGAGGGGAAGTCATGTGGGTCCACCATGATCTATTACAGGACAAGCAATGGACCGCATCAAGTAGCCAAAGAAAAAAGCGGACTAGTAATATTATTTCTACAAAAATTAAAGAAGAGTACATAATTGCAGGAACATTGAAGGACTCTGAAGAGGAGGCCGAAATTATGGCCACTCACCAAGATGAGGCAGGTCTCTCTGACACTCGATCCGGCAAAGCTTACCTCAAAGACTATACAAGGGTAGACCCTAAGAATATATATGTGGAAATTGCAAAGCCTTCAAAGCTAAAAGGGATTTGTTTCCAGAAAAGTCCAGGAAAAGATGAAGAGATCAAGGATGTCCCATTAAAATTTGACATCATAGCTCAGTTGACCAATATCCCAGCTCGAGTTACACTCTACGAGTTGTTACGATTATCAAAGTCAACTCGAGAGGCATTAAGAGAGACCTTGGTAGATTCTGAATTTTTCCTAGCACAGATTGTCGAGCCAGCCGATGAGGAACAAGATTACTGCCCCCGCTGTCATCAAGTGAGGATGCGGGTCCCACAAATAACATTTTCCCCAGAAGACATGCAGGTAAGGAATATAAAGCATAATAGACCTTTATATTTCTCCGGATATGTTGGATCTACGAAGGTGGACCACATTCAAATTGATCCGGGGTCTAAATTAAGCATCATTCCAAGAAGATTAAAGCAGTTATTGGGAATTTCACCCCATCACCTTACACCGATGAACACTACGATATATGGGTTCAACGTTAATGATAGTTGTCCTCTCGGGAAGATCCGACTTCGATGTCAGATCAGAGACTTGAGGACAGAAGTTACGTGCTATGTCATTGATGCAGACATGTCCTATAATATCCTGTTGGGGTGGCCATGGATTCATGCCTATATGATAGTCCCATCGACTCGCCATTAATGCATGAAATACTGTGATGAGTAAGGAGAAGTCCGGACGTTAGTTGTAGATAGGCAACTATTCAAAGGGTTAGAAAATTACTTCATTGATGCCATGTCATATAAGCCGGCCCATGAGGTCCCCTATGAGAACCACAAAGAGTCTGAAGAACCCGGCGACAACGGCAATAAGGCAGATACTGAATATGAATCCCAAGGAGAGGATGATGGGGGTGATTATGAGATAAACCCTCGTATGAATTTTAATATGAATTTTGATGGTATTAATGTAACTAATGTAGTTGATGATGAGTGGATTATTAATGAAAACATAAAATTAGTCTATGGACCTGCTATCGCTACAGAGTTTGAACCTTCTCGTACTTCCACCGAGGCAGATAGCCTGTCCGAACTTGAAGTTCTGGCGGCATATCATTTACCAATCAGGTCATCTCTCTTCTCTCGGTCCGAAATAACGAAGGGACGAGATCACTTCTTTGAAGTACCTCCACAACAGGTATCTCATAAACCAATTGTCTTCAGTAAAGTGATCGTGTCGCCTAACCAAAGGCAAACTAGTGGAAGTGATGAACAAACATCACCCCAATTTCACCTATACGAACAAAAATCCCGACAGATGATGGAAAAGAAGGGTTATAATTTTACCCAGAAATCAGGATAAACTGCGAAAAAAGGCGACGAAATCTTATACCCTCATTTAGACTAAGAGGGAAGAGCCCAGACTACTATCATAAAACTCGAAGGGGGTTGGGGTATGTATCCACTCCTCCCTCACCAACATATAAATACGAAGACAGCTCTTTGACCGACGAGGATCTTTATCCGTTAGATCATGATTCTGACCAAGTACTGGCGCTTGGTTTCAATCTCTAACAGCAAATATGGTTTCAGCCGCACCAGAAAGCGATGAGGAACCAATTGATATTCAAGATGATTCCTGGGCTAAACATATGGATACTATCTGGGATGTCCATTTTGAACAGCGCGACCCACCCACAGATGATAAGCTAGTACAAGTTAATACGGGAACAGAAAAGAATCCAAAGCCCATTTTCATAAGTGACATGCTAACTCTCTTAGAAAAGGAGAAACCTGTATCTATTATCAAGGAATATATAGACGTGTTCGCATGGATTTATGAAAATATGCCCGGGCTCGATCCTCAGATTGCCATGCACCGGTTGAATATTAGAGAAGATGCCAAACCAGTCAAACAACAGTAAAGGCGCATTCGACCGGAGTTAATGGAGGCTATAGTTGCTGAGATTAGCAAGCTCATAAAATCATGATTTATTCGTAAAGAACAACATTCTGACTGGGTCGCCAACATATTACCAGTTCGTAAGAAGAACGGCAAGATCCAGATATGCATCGATTTTCGAGATCTAAATGCTGCATGCTCTAAGGACGAATTTTCACTCCCAATTACTGATGTGATGATTGATAATACCTGCGGTTATGAGAGGATGTCCTTTATGGATGACTTCTCAGGCTATAACCAGATTAAAATACACCCAGACAATGAGAAGCACACAGCTTTCAAAACGCCGTTGAGGGTATACTATTATACAGTAATGCCCTTTGGGTTGAAGAACGCCGGTGGCACTTGTCAACGTGCAATGAGCGTTATATTCAAAGAACGTCTGCGTAAAACCGTGGAATCTTACGTAGATGACTTGGCGGTCAAGAGCAAAAATAAAGAAGACCACCTTCACGATTTAAAAATAGTTTTCAATCTCATGCGAAGACATCACTTGAAGATGAATCCTGCTAAATCTTTCATAGGGGTGTCCAGTGGAAACATCCTCGGATTCGTAGTTACTTCAGAAGGAATTTTCCTTGATCCCTAAAAAGTAAAAGCGATCAAAGAAATGCCACCTCTCCGGAACCTTAAAGAGTTGAGAGGATTACAAGGAAAGTTGGCCTATATCCATCGCCTTATCTCTAATTTATCAGGACGATGCCAGCCGTTCTCCAAACTTATGAAAAAGGGGGTTTCCTTCATATGGGACGAAACATGTCAACAAGCATTTGATAATCTTAAAGAATATCTTACGAAACCTTCTGTCCTCAAGGCACCTGTCCCTAGAAGACCGTTGCTTATATATGTAAGGGTCATGGAAAACGCACTAGGAGCATTACTCGCTCAATATAATGAGCAGGGTTATGAACATGCTCTTTATTTCTTAAGTCGTACAATGATAGGAGCCAAGCATCGATATACCCCAATTGAAAAAGAATGTTTAGCCCTAGTGTTCGCTGTCCAGAAAATGCGACACTATTTTTCAGGGCAAACAATTCATGTCATATCATGGGTCAACCCTCTGAAAATCCTTATGACAAAACCGGGGTCTCTAAATGGTTGATTAGCAAGATGGACATTGTTACTATCACCATATGATATCCACTTTGTTCCCCAAAAAGCCATGAAAGGACAAGCGATCACTGACTTCCTTGCAGACTATCCAATTTGGTCCAATTCTAAACCATCAGCGGATATCTCGAAACAGACATTAGAATTCAACACAATTAACTAAGAACAATCATGGCAGATGTTCTTTGATGGTGCTGCAAGACGATCTACTGCAGGAGTGGGGGTGGTACTGATTTCCCCGCATAAACACATACTTCCTAATGGTTACTCATTAATTGAGCCGTGCACAAATAATGTGGCAGAATATAATACGCTCATTATTGGTTTAAAAATGGCTTTGCAACTGGGGGTGAACTATCTAGAGGCATATGGAGTCTTTAAACTCATCGTCAATCAGATGACGGGCGAATATGAAGTCAAACAAGAAGCCTTCATCCCCTATCGTCAACTAGCCATTGAGTTGGCAAGTTATTTCGAACAGTTTTATATCAACCATATGCCTCGACATTAGAACATCTATGCAGACGCTCTTGCAACATTAGCTGCAATATTGGCAATCCCGCCAGGATCAGCTAAAAATATCACTATTGGAAGTAGAGAACTTCTACATCCTGATACTATCTTCCAAGTCAAGAAACTGTGCCAAGTAGACCTAACTCTGAAACCTCGTGATTGGCGATTTTCGTTCATGGATTACGCCTTATATGGGATGCTGCTAGAGGATCCTAAAGAAGCCGCCTCAATAAAGAGGAAGGCCCAGAGATTTTATTATGATGCCACACTTCAGACTTTATACAGAAAGTCAAGTGACGGTCTCTTACTATGCTGCATTTCAAAAGCAGAGGCCGAT
Organism: Dracaena cambodiana; assembly: GCA_036321105.1. NCBI lineage: Eukaryota > Viridiplantae > Streptophyta > Magnoliopsida > Asparagales > Asparagaceae > Dracaena > Dracaena cambodiana. Next base: position 21,086,039 of record JAYEPQ010000017.1, read on the forward strand.
GAAGTGCTGAAAGAGACGCATGATGGAATATGTGGAGCCCATCAACCCGGCCCAAAACTTGGGGATCACATAAGAAGGCTAGGATACTACTAACAAAAAATGATTACCGATGCAATGGCATATGCTAAACGATGCCACACATGTTAGGTACACGCTAATTTTATTCATCAACCTCCAGAATACTTGCCCAATACTGTTGCCAGTTGGCCTTTTGAAGCATGGGGATAGATATTGTGGGGCCAATAACTGCCCCATCATCCAGAAGATATCGGTTCATACTTGCGATAACCGATTATTTTTCGAAATGGGCTGAAGTCATGCCTGTGAGAGAGGTAACGACGATAGATGTGATAAATTTCATTAAACATCACGTCATTTATCGTTTTGGCGTTCCTCAAAAAATCATTCATGATAACAGACCACAGTTCATTAGTTAGGGGTTTTCACGATTCTGTGATAAGTTCAGAATCAAGGATATTGCTTCAACGCCATATAACCCCTCGGCTAATGGATTGGCCGAAGCCTTCAATAAACCATTATTAAACTCCTTCAGAAATTTGTCTCTTCCAACAAGCGGGACTGGGATGAAAAGTTAGGAGAGTGTTTGTGGGCTTATCGCACCACAGTCTGCACCCCTACCAAGACTACCCCTTTCTCCTTGGTTTATGGGAGTGAGGTCGTTTTACCCCTGGAAGTACAAATACCGTCATTAAGAGTGGCATTAGCCACAAAAATGACGATGGAGGAACGACATCAACAAAGATTACGAGAACTATAAGCGCTAAATGAAAAGTGTCTCCGGGCTTAACAACAAAATGAGTTGTATCAGGCCCAAGTCTCGCAAGCGTTCAATAAGAACATTAAATAGAGAACCTTCAAGTAAGGAGACTTGGTTCTGGCTGTTAAAAGGCCAATGGTAATGATCCACAAAACTAAGGGTAAACTTGAGCTCAAGTGGGAAGGACCGTTCATACTGGAGACGGTATACTCTAGTGGAGCTTATCGCTTAATAAACCAGAACGGTGACAGGATGATGATGCCGATCAACGGTAAATTTTTGAAAAAATATTATATATAAAAAAAACTGTCACATCTGGTTCTTATCCCTAAGAGTATAACCATCCATATTCAAGTTACGCGTGTGAGCACTTGAATTTCTTTATCACATTAAGGCATGTGCAATTAGGTGTCTCTGTCTAAGTTAATGATCCTAACCCGATCATTCTAGTATCAGCAATATAAGTTACGCAGATGAGCTTTGGACTGTTTTTACCAAAATTATGAACTACTTACATCATCATTTGTTACACAAGAAAGAGTTTGTAGCCAATAGATAGAAGAATTAAAAGAATTATCTTTATTCATGAATTGAAAGAATGTGAATAAAATTACTAAAGAATTCAAAAAGTTGTTGGGTTCCTTTATTATGATAAATAAAAAAATATAAATATAGAAAAGAAAAGAAGAAAGTAGGGAAGTTAAGGTTCTCCTAGAAGTTTCAACTTATTCATCGACTCATTAATAACTCGACGACGGGTTTCTTCTACTGAATGTTGAGCCTGCTGATGCAAATCATCGTCATTTATAGCAAGTTGCTGGGTCAATCGCTGACGAGATTCTTCGATAGAATGACTCCTCATCATGCCCTCTTGTTCGAGTTGTCCCTGTTGAAGGATCAACTCTTCTCGTCTTTTCACAGACTCCCCTAGCCGAGACTCGTTGGCTTCTAAAATAGCCTGAGCTTAGGCAATAGTTTCCCAGGCTCTTAGGATGGCTGCTTGACTCCCCTCGATTTTAAATTCCACCATCTCTAGCCCTCTGAGGACTGACTCTTGACTGGCTCACAGTTCTGCTAACTCCCGAGACTAGTCGTCCTCTTGACGCCTCAACTCCTCCTGACGAGCCGTCAGCTCTACTCGAAGCCGCGCCAATTCAATTTCGGTGATCGCTTCCACATCCGCTTGGCAAACTGTGTTTAGCATTTGCACTGCTCTTCTAAAGCTTCTAGGCGGGCTCAGTAAGAAGCTGCTCGGTCACACCCTCCAATCCTTTCAATGTTGTCTAGATAATTGGTCAACATTGGGCGTCCAAGCTCAAGGAAGCTCCTTCCATCCAAAATCATCCCAATACACCTCCTCAGTAGCCGCATGAAATCATTAACACTGTGATTAAAGAACTCCTCAAGAGGATCAGCAGTGTCTAAGTTGAGCGTAGATAATGCTAAGGAAGATGTGATTGGAGGAGTCGAAGTTTCCGTGGGAGCAGAAGAAGGGGGAGCTCGTCCTTGCACCAGGTTCATGATATGTGGGGCCAGCAAAACCAGTAAGGAACTGGCTAAACTAGGAACCCGAGGAGAAGTATCGTTGGTACCAGTCATTCGAGCAGCTTCACCAATGGTAGTAGATTCCGATGGAGTGTCTCCGCCTGAAGCCCCTCCTGTAGTAGTAGTAATCTCAAAGGAGAACTTCAAATTATCTTCATCTCCCATTGGCAAGCGAGCTGGAGCAAGAGGAGTGGATGGAGTCTACACAGCTATAACTGTTGAAGGTGTTAGTATAGCTGGTTGGGGAGCAGACAGAACGCCAACGACGACCAGGAAGGTATCTTCAGAGCAAATAGCCGATGTCGATGACGGTAGGCTTGGAGATGGAGGAGCCTCTCTTGCCATAGCCGCGACGGCCTCGTCCTGTCATCACTCCCGGGCTCATAAACAACGAGTCAAAGTAGGAACAGAGTGAGGGGCAGGCATAAAATAGTCCACGCCGAACTCCTCTGCCGAACTACCAAGTCCGCCCACCGAGCTGGTGGTGCTTGAATAGTCAACCAGCTCCTCGGACTCCACTCTGGTAGTCGAATGCATTGGCGAATGAAGCTGACTACCTGAATCTCAAAAGTAGACAAAAGTGTCACACATATATATAAAGAATAAAATGTTAAAATATAGAGCTAAAGATTAGAATCATACCACTAGATACAAGTCCCATAGTTGGACTTGAGGGAGAGCTATGGCCGTCTCTAGAAGCACACCTGTTTTGCTACCTCGAGATTGCGTCGTAGTATGCTCGGCAGATTCCATAACCGGCCGGATCGGGGCCTCGGTAGCACTTGAGGCTTCAGTGGGCCTGCTTTTCTCTGCCGGTGCTGTTGGTAGAGTCGAAGCAAGAAGGTCCGTGGCAAATTGGACCGCCGCTTCTTTGAGAATCATGAGGGTCTCCTCAGCCAGTTTCTTCTTCTTTCGAGCTGGTTCGCCTCTAGTGGACCCACGATGCTTTATAGTGGCGCTTCGTGGATGAGTGTTATCACCTCTGAGGGGTTGAGGAGCATCTCCAGTACCAGTCTAGTCGTCGCCGCCAGCATTATTATCATCATCTGAATCGCCTGCGTTAGATGATTCGGCCGCTGTGCCAAGGAATTCATCCATTCCTTTTACTCTAACTCTCTTGGCCCCTTTTCGACGAGAGTAGAAGGTATCTATCTCCTTACAACAACTGTGGTTGATGGAGAAATTTGGTACATCAGCGTTGGAAACGCTATACTAGGTACAAAAACTTAACGCCATGCTCAAGTCTGGCAATTTCTGGGGTAGCGTGAACTCGGCCCCAGTTCCTCCAGCAACGAAGTGAAACCAGCCTCGCGATCCCGCGTATAGGTTGCCCTCATATGCCAATCCCTTGTTCGGATTTCCTACATAGAGCTGTGAATATCCGAATTGCCGAGCAAAACGGTTAGGAATGTATGGCTCTATGTAGCACATGGTGTCAAGCGATACACCAAGTGTCCGGGACGAATATTGAGGAGCCACCAAAATGCTCCCGAAGATAGGTTGGTGAAGTTGTCTAGTCCCAAGATATCCTTGAACTTGGATCCATATTCTCCACCCGGAAAGTCTGGGAAACAACGGAAGATCTCATAATTCTGATGATAGCAGAGTGTCTTCCGAATAATGGATATATAGTGACACTTCCAAGTGGAGCGTTCGTACATCTCCACAAAGAATGGCTTGTCCATCGGGCAATAGTCTGTTGCACTCATTAACGAAGGACAGTGCATGACAAGCCAGGCCATCAGATATGTATAGGGTATCTCAACTCTAGGATTTGGTGTCTTCACCATAGTCGATTCTTGTACCCCCTTTCCTTTGGCAGCCTTCCTCTTCGTGGCCTTGGCCTTATCCGTAGGGATCAAACCATTACAGAGTGCATGGAGCCCACTCTGAAGGTTGCTAACCATTGAAGGAAGAAGCCCAAATGGTCATCCGTAAGCCAATAAGATGGTAGGATAAACCACGTTCCTCGCAATGGCATCTTTTGGTAGTGAAGGGACAACGCATCTCTTCATCCACAACATCAGAAATGTAGTAATTAAACCCCTATTGGATATGGAGAATTGGGCCTGATAATGGAAGCTTTGAAAAACCATATCAGGGTTGAACTCTCCTTCATTTGACTCCGTAGTATAAAACGTGGCTTCCAATTCTGCAATGCGCCGTTTGATTTCCTCGACACCAACAGGCTGAAGTCCACAGACCATAGGCAGGCTCTCCTTAGATTCAAGAAGAGATAATCTGCCCATTTCTTGATCGATCCCTTGGTTCCTCACTCCAGCAAGGTCGGCACATATATGGTAATAGCACATCATCTCCCAATATTTAGTATAGATGCGCACATCTTTCGCCTTCAGCATGTTTAGCTCTTCGGCGGTAGGGATGTATTCCTCATAAGGAATCTCACCCATTGATAATCCTGACACTTCGTACATCTCATGGAGAGCGAGTCCTAGCTCACCCACTAGTATAAAGAAAGTACCAGTTTCAGGGTTATACATCTCTAAGAGACTAAAGAGATGGTACGAGCTCTGGGGCAGGCCAAACTGGACATTCCTGATGGCCTTGTAGAGACCAATCTCTTTAAGGGTTTCCTCATGGCAATCCATCATGTACTTGACAAGACGAAACCACCGCATAATGCCAGAAAAATGGATCCAGCCAAGTATTCTAAAGTCCTTCGCAGGGTATTGGCCACCTTTTGCGACAAATTCACTAAGTCTTAGCACAAACCGGGACTTCCCCAACTGGGTGCTTCTTGGTAACTCTACAAGGAAGGATCCCAGTGATACACCTGGTGGGACCATCTTGGTAAGCCCCACCTGCACCGAATTTACCGGTCGCAATCTCGTCATGATCCCGAGTTAGCTCCCAATCCAACTCACGACGATAAGATAACCTCTGAGGGTACACCAGAGGGTAGCTGCGCCCCATGTCGGGCAGGAACGTCAGTAAATCGCCAATCTGGTAGAGCCACTTGCTCTCTTCTTAAAAATGAAGCTCGTCCGAGTGTTTTATTGCATCTCCGAAAAAGACGCTGGCTTCTCCAAAACTTCTCGATTTACTGCTTCGAAGGGAGCATCAGTGATGATCTCTCTTGCAGTTGCAGAGCTGTATCTGATCAGCTTCTCCCTGCGTTCTCTCAAGCCCAGCTTTAAGGCAGGAAGGTCAGTGGTGAAGCGGAACTGGGTCGCCAGGTCTGCACCCCAAGCAAATCCGAAGTGATGCCTATGGGAGAGAGGGTCCACTGAGTAGCCAACTACAAAAAGAAGAAAATAAAGTTAGAAGAAATTCTAAGAAGAAAATTTTCTAAGTATAAAAACACAGAGCTAGAAAACAACTTCGCGTGATGAAAAGAATAACTTCGCGTTAAGATAAAATGCGAAGCTAAGTAAATAGCTTCGCGTCAAGCTAAAATACGAAGCTAGGAGAATAACTTCGCAAAGTTAATCCCATAACTTCTCGTAGAAAACGCAACAGTTAGAAGTAACTTCGCGTTATGCATTAACATACAAAACGCGAAGATCACGCGATAGCTTCGCGTAAAAAACCAGAGGTCTCTTCTTCTCTGAGCCATCTGGCCGGAGAATAGCGATAATTTTGCCGGTGAAGGAGGCGATTGGCCAGTTAAAACCAAGCCAAATTTCTCCTAAAACATTCTCAAAGACTTAGATAAGGGAGATTTTACCTCTAATAGGCTCGGCGTAGGCCACACTGCCGCTGTGGCCACAGCCGCTGCTGCTGCTGCTTGCACCAGCCGCCGATGGTGAAGAGGCGCGCGATGCCGTCCTCTTCTTGGGTACCATTTGCCTTGAAATCATGGAGAAAATCGACAAAAATGGGCAAAAAACCGATCGGTTGTTAGAGTTTGATCGTCGGAGTTCTTGGGGAGTTCTTGAGAATTCTTCGAATGAGTGAAGAAGAAGAAGAGACTCTATTTAAATAAAAAAAACCCGCCCCTTGGTATTCGGCACGAGAATCAGAGCAGTTTTTAGTAAAACGTGAGGCCATTAGCTTTGCGTATTGAATGAAAACGTGAAGGTAACTTGGTGTTTATTAACTCCGCGTTCAAATTTGAAAATCCAAAGTATTTCAAAATTTGCTGATTTTAAGCCATTTTGAAAACTTTGGAGGGAGTTCTATTGGTGGTAAAATTTCCAAAAATTAGTAGAAAGGAAGTAACCACGCAGAACGCGGAGCTAACTCCATAGCTCCGCGTTTGGATATTTTAGCCTCGCGTTTTGAGTAAAACGCTGAGCTAATCCATAGCTCCGCGTTCTGATGAATTTAGCTCCGTGATTAACTCCGTGTGAGCAGATTTCATTAGAATTTCAAATTGATTGTAATTGAGATTTAGGCTTATCCAATACCCGAATTGAGTCCAATCAGAATCCAAAATCATGAAATTTAAATCAAGACTAAGATATTTGATTAGAATCCTTGATGAATATAAAAACCTTCTATTCTTATTCCTATGGAAACCTTCTATTCCTATTCCTACGAAAATTTTCTATTCATATTCCTATAGGAACTTTCAAACTAAAGTATATAAATACTCTTTTAGAGGAGACTTTAGGAATTAATCTTCGATGGATTAATCTTCAATAGATCCATCTTCAATCTTTTTGATCTTTTGACAATTCAAGTATGTGAGAGATCCTTGAAGCCTTTGGTGATCGATCTTTTTGAAACATTTTGTGAAGTTCAAGTTACGCGTGAGAGTCTTGAACCCATTAAGACCAGCAGAGAAGATTTAGGGCTGGCCATCTTCTTCATCAAGAAAGAAAACTTCTACGTCACGATCGTCAAAAGGAGCTACTTGATAGATCCCATCGCTACGTAGAACCCACTTTTTATTGTAAAACAGAGAGATAAGTTATAAATCCTCTCTTTTATTTTTCTCTGTTCACTTTTATTGTAATTAAATTATTTCAATGGAAGAAAACAAGAATTTTGCTGAGAACAACCTTTTTCTTGAGTTCATAGAGTGGAACTAAGGTGGCTTATCTGAGATCATATATCACTATAGTCTGTCGCATCTGGATATTGATCGTTTGTTGCGACTAAATAAATTGTTGTTGCACTTGGATCATTTGATCCATTCTCTACTGTATCTGTGTAATATTATCCTCATGATTTTCGCTTTGGTGGTGGTTGGTATACTAAAGATTGACTAGAAGGTTGGAGTATTGTTGTGGTGTCAGATTAGTGGGTGGCTTATTTTTCTAGTTAAACTGTTGTTGAAGATTCTACTTCCATTAAAGATTCAGATAATTCATCCAACCGGGGTTGTAAGTTTGTGAATAAGGTTTATTTACTGATTGAGGAACAGTGTTAAAGGCATTAACTAATTCATTAAACACTTCCTAAAAAGTGGGAAGAGTCGAATAATTGTGAGTTATATGTCCTTGTAATTCACATATGTCACAAACTATTGGGATTTCTTTTATTGCCTTAACAATTTCTATTTTCTTAGTAAGCAAATCTTCAAATTTCTTTGTGATCGTGATTAATTGTGTAGCTATATCTTCGGGTTTTACCAATTTAATAAGTCCACCTATACTCTCAAGCTTCTCTATAATTGGCTTCTTTTGAAAGTATTCTCAATCTCCCACGCTTGTGAATTCTCAGCAAGTGTGTCAATGTATTCTCATACTTCATTAGTGTCCTTGCTCAAAATTTTATCATTACACATAGTTTCTATAAATTGCCTAGTTGCAGTATTTGGCTCTTGATAAAAGGTACTTACCATCCTCTATATCTCAAAGCCATGGTGCAGACATGCGAGTAGCAAATCTTTGAATCTATCCCAATATTTGAACAAAGATTTATCTTCCGTTTAACGAAAGTTGAGAATTTGCTTTCATATATAATTAGTTCGATGCGAAAGAAAGAATTTCTTTAAGAAAATTCTTTTGCCATCTCAGTGCATCTTCCTATTGAATTAGGAAGTAATAAGTGTAGCCATCTTCGCATTATCCTTTAGGTAGAATGGGAAGAGCTTAAGCTTTAGCTACTCCGCAGTAACATTTTAAAGATTAATAGTAGAGCAAATTTCTTGGAATTATCGAAGGTGTAAATACGGGCTCTCCACATCCATCCTATAGAATTTAGATAAAAGTTGAACTATTCCAGATTTAATTTTGAAGTATCTCATATTCAGTGGAAATACTATACATGAAGACTAGGTTGTCTGATCAGATTGTAGATAATTGTGTAAGGATCTCCTATTGCCTCTATAATGGCATTTATTGTCAAGTGTGTTGTTATCTCCAAATCTGACATAATTACAGTTATTCATGTTGTTGTTGTTATTATTATTATTAGTGCTCATATTATGAAGTGATTGGTAGATCAGAAATATTTGTGGATCTGAGAATGATGGACTGAATCTACCATTAAAAGTTCTCTTCCAACTGATTATGCAAATTCAAGATCGTGCAAATTAATAACGTAGGAACATTAATCTATACTAAAGTATAATACTATCAATCCCCAAAAACGGTGCAAAAAATTTGATCTCTAACATAAATCGTACACTTTCAAGTATAAGAGATCGATAAGTAGTACAAGAGTAATCACCCAAGATTATTCTCTCGAATAACATTTTTTTATTGTTGCAGACACTTATGAAAGAAATAGATTACTATATAAAAAGATTGCATTTTTATTTTACTAGACTAAAAAATGATTGATTATTAATTATTTAAAGAAAATTGTTGGTCAAATAACTTAAATCCTCCAAAGAATAATTTTATAGATATGTTTATTCATATTTATCTCAATTGCATAGATCACGTGGTGTTTTTACAACTAGAAATTATATCTATGAAGCACAAAATCAAATAAAGTTATAAATCTGATAATTTGGTTATTTCTCTCAGTTAATCCTATGTGTTTTGAATTAATCTAAGTATGACAAATGAAAAATAAAAAAAAACGTTTAAAGTCTAAGCATACACCATACCTAAAGAGTCTATGATATATGAAAAACTAAGTAACGAATATATCATCAAACTATTCATCATCAAAAACTCAAAAACATATTTAATTTCTAGCAAGATAATAGGAAACCAAAAATATCAACTTTATATAAAACAATTAAGCATGATAAGCAAATAAACATATATCAGTAAATTTTCTCGTGTTGTTATCTCATCTGAACCAACGAAGTAATTTAGCCACTTATACTCATCATAGCCATCAATACATGAATAGAGAAAATTTTTTTTATTGATAACTATGAAAGAGCACAAAACTTTAAACGTAAGCAAAAAAAAAAAAAAAAACTCTATATTATCTCTCATATCTCATATTAAAAACTTTGAATTACATTGGGTCTTTATATCCTCTAAAAAATACTAACAAGAATTTTATTTAAAAAGAAACTCACTTCACATCAGAAATCCTTGAATATTTGTTTAGTCGTCGTGGTTGTTTAAAACCATATAAAAAACCGTATCAACAGCCATTCTTAAATATTATCTATTTGTGGATTACAGTGGCTGGCTGTCGACAGCCAGCAGATAGCTGTCGATAGTGAAACTTGTCAATTGGCCAGTCTCGGCAGATATTTTTAAGATACGCTTCGAATTTCCGATTTCCTTCTACATAGAATCCTACAAAAAGGTCATAAAATACTAAAAAAATATTAAAGTAGAGAGTTTGATCCATAAAAATAATATCATTAATTTCTTGTATTAATCATTAAATTTGGATTATGAGTGCACAAAATAAGCTAAAATTACTAAATTTTTCACTCATAATCACTTAGTAGACTAAACTCAGGACTGAGAAGCTAATGTTGAGTCGGAATTTGTCCTTATAGAATGCCCAAGATCTAAAGCCCAATAAGCCTGGGGACCATAATCTTCCCTTCTTAGTGTCACATTAACTTATTCATATGAGAAAGTTGGAGCCGATTCTACTTCTTTGCCCCCTAAGGATCCTCCAAATATTTGCTTGGTCAAACCATCACTAAATTATTGAAACCATCATCATCTCTCTCCAAAATACCAACTCTTAACTACTGAATCCCTAAAAATCTCAACCCTTGGTGGTCTTCAACTATAAATATCTCATTCTTCCACGTAATGGGGATGACAATTCTTGAACTCTAGCTGATCCACTATTACTTGATAACTATCTAGTATAGTCGGAGAAGGATCCATAGCTTGTAATATGATGAGGTAAAAGAGATTGAGTTATTGTAATCTCTTATACATAAAGTACTCACCTAAAAGCCCATTCAGCCCAAGGACGGAGCCTCGAACGGCCGAACCTCGTTATTCGCATGTCTCTTCTCTTTATCTCTCTGTATTCTTCTCCTAGATTGCTTGCCAGTGTATTAGACCAATTCACCCATATTAGTCTATCTCAGCCCCGAGCGAATTTTGAGTCCAACACTCTCTATTAAAAAAAATCCAAGGGAGGAATAAAGTTTTTTATCAAAATTTTCTTTTAATAGCATGTGGTTTAATTTTCTTTAGAAACAATAAGCAACTAAGATGTTTTTTATCCCAAAAAAAAAGTGTGGGAGGAATAAAAAAAATGATCACATTTTTCTTCAAAATTAAACTATTTGATTTTCTTACAAAAATCAGTCAAGTTGTTTTTAATATAAAAACAAATAAAGAAAATGTTGAAATAAAGTTTTTATCAAATATTTCTAACAAAAAAATTAGACAAGTTGATACTCTTTTCTTTTAAAAAATCAACGGCCAAGAAGTTTTCTATTGAAAAACAAATAGAAAAGGCTTAACAAAATTAAACAGTTTATTTTTTATTTATTTATTTTTTAAGAAAATGAAAATAACAGCAGAGCTGGACAGTTATTGAGTAAGGTGGCAACTAAAGAGTTTGATTTTTCTTAAAAAGAATCAACAGGCGAAATGTTGATTTTTGTTGGGAAATAAATAAGAGCATTTGCTCCAAAATATTTGCTTTGACAAGTAATAATAAATTTGATCCATATTCATATTGTTCTTTCTCTCGTAATCAATCAATCGAGATCCATTTCTAACTCTAGTGGATATGAACATTTTTTTATCAAGCATATCCTTTCCAAAATGTCCATATTTTTCTCCATGAATGATGTATTTGTATCCTGTTAGTTTGCATAGCTAACCAAAAATTCATGACGAGAGTTAACTAGCATGGTATAGCACGAATCATGATCGCTATGAAAAGACAGATAGATGTATCTACATCTGGCCCCAAATGCAATTAAAAGCCAACAACACAGATCCGACATCTGATCCAGCTCACCCCGAAGCCAATATTGAAGCGGTTGCTCGGATCTAAATCCCAGATCCCGAACTCATATTAGTCAACATGAGAATTATGAGAGCTTTAACTGTGTTCAACTTGAGAAATGGAATGGGATCCCCGGCACATGTACATGTCAGTGTGTTGATGAGGATGCCAGCCAACACTGTTGGATCATTATTCCTTCATCTAATTTGATTAATTAGACGGTGCATGTTGCATCTAAAGGTGTGTTTGTTCGCATGGAAATAGAAAGTAAGTAGTGCAAATAAAACTACTTCCAAACTTCATGTGTTTATTTGGTTAAGAAATAAAGTGAAAATTACTTGTACTGGTGGATCATATATGGCATCGTCACTTCTTAATTTTACTTCACATAAATTTTGGATGGAAGAAGAAATAAAAGTAAAAAAATATTAATATTTTATTATTTTGTATCTTTTCCTTCTTTTCTTTCTTTCAAAAAATAAATATTTTCAAAAAAATAAGAAGCAAACACTTAAATGTTGGAAGGAAAAACAAAATTTAAAAATTGACTTTCAAAATCGAATTAGATAAAAAGAGTTCTTATGCTTCCTTGCTAACTTTTTGAAGAAGAAAGTTTACTAGAAAGTGAAGGGATTATTATTTAATTAATTAACTAAAAATATTTTATATAATGTTATTTGTTTTATATGTTTAAAAGTACAAATTTTTTAATGGGAAATAAAAAATTATTATTTTTCTTATTCCTCTATTTTTTATAGCTCTTTCAATACAAAATGTGAATACAAAATGTGAGAAAGAAAATTTTGGAAGTAGGTATAAGGTGCCATATAGGTGTCATCTCGGCATGTAAAAAATAACTTTCAACTTCTTGTTTGACCAAACAAATATTTAAAATAGTGAAAGTAGTTTTACTGTTTCTATTCTACTTCTATTCAGTTGGGGATCAAGGAATTAGCAGTAATTGACCAACCGGAAATGCAAAGAAAAATTTACCATGTAAGATTGTTAAATGTGTAAAAGTTCAGCATGCACTTTACTTACATGAAGTTCTCACGACATCTACAGCCAAAACTTCACCTTCACCATTATTGACTAGGCGTAAGAGCTGAAAGTTTCACAATTGGTAGAGAACTCGTGCATCTGTGATGTAATGTCTTAGGTTACTGAATATTTAGCATGGATCCTCTCATTTAACATCAAAGTAGAGGTATTCTCTAAGAAGCAATCAATGTTTAAAATAGCAATAACAATAACGGAACGTTTTGCATCTGTTAGGTTAAAAGAAAACAAAATTTTAATTTTTTATTTCAATTTCGGTTATTATTATTTTTGTAATTTATATTTTGCAATATTCAATTTATCTTATTTATTAAAGTTGATTTTAGTTCAGTTCCAAATTCACGGGAATCAACAAGTAAAATATTTAAGAAATCGGAGAGGAATTACAATAAGCGAATAAGTGAAATATTACAAATTAATAAGTTAGCAATTCCACAAGTAATCAAATAAGCCAACAACTAATCAAGTAAGAAAATTACAGTAATTCACTAATAATTAAAATAATAATTAATAACAATATAAAAATTACTAAAAAATAATTGTAAATAACGTAATTTAATGTAACATTATGTAATATAACGTAAAATAACATAAAAAACATATTGTTATGATGTACTGAGTTATATTCAGTTGTTACGTAGCTTTGGGTTCCGTTAGGGTACGTACGTAACGCAATATAACGGGTTTCATAATGTGTTATTTTTAACATTGGATGTGATTACTATTGTACAATGTGCTAGCTGATGCTGGTGCAAACGAAGGGGACATGATATTACTTAATTTTGGTTAAGTCATAATCCTACATATTAGACTGGATAAAAGTATCCTAGCATTTTAAATCAGCCACTTACTTTTGCGTAGATATGAGAGTTTAAATTACTTCAAAATTTGATCTTACTACAGAAACTAAGAGAGCTGTTGAGATAGTTTACCTTCGTGTCGAAAAATGTGCATTTACCTATCCCATTTTTACGGTAGCAAGGAAAACTTCTGAATTGAACGGTAGAGTTGTGCATTGGCATAAATTTATTATTATAATATAGAGCAATCGCTTAGTTCTTAGTATAATTCCATTTTTTTTCCTTTTAACAGTAAAGAGGGCTTTAATTTGTTATCAAAGTAATTAATCTCTCCCAACTCAACAAATACATAAAATGAAGCCCAAAACACAACATCTTATTGATAGATATGAGATTAGTTATTTTGTTAGATCTGATTTGATTTAATTGGATTAGGAATTTAGTTAGATCTTGAATTTTTAGATATTTGTTATGGTCTTGTTGTTTTATAATTTTCTATATATATAGTCTATAAAACCCTAATTTGAGATCAAGAGTGAAATTTTATTTCTTTTGAGAACATGAGATTTTGCTTTATCAAAGTTTCCTCGAGTGATTCGTGAGAGAGAGAATGGGCGTGTGATTCGCCTGGACGTGAGGTCCAAACCTTAATTTATCCGCAAAACCCTAAGTTCTTCTCCAATCTCTCCATCACAAACCCTAAATCACTTCCATCTTGCGTTAAATTGGTATCAGAGCTAAAGTTCCACATCTTCAAGTATCAGAGTCCAAATTCATCTCCATCTTCCTATTTTTCCATCTTCTCTTTTTAAAATTTTCTTTCTAGATTTGAGAGAAAAAAATTAATAAAAAAAATCTGACAATAGATCAAATCTGAAAAAAAAAAAAAAGAGCAAAAAAAAGTCTGATTTAAAAAAAATATTGAGTGAGAAAAAAAAAAAGAAGAGAGAAAGAGATTAAAAAAACAAAACAAATTTCCCCTCTCCTTCTCCTGCAGCAGCAGCACCTTTCCCTTCCTCCTTCCCCACGCGCCTCTTCATAAAAAAAATAAAAAAAATATAAAAATAAAAAAAAAAAAACAGATTAGATCTATAACAAAAAAAAGAGGTAGATCAGATCTATGAAAAAAAAAAACAGAGAGATCAGAGCAAAAAAAAAAGGGTTTAGTTCAGATTAGATCACAGAGAGAGAGAGAGAGAAAAGGGTTTAGTTCATATCAGATTAGAGAGAGAGAAAAAAAACTTTCATTTCTCCTATCTTCTTCTTCTTTCCAACCTGTTTTTTCCCAACTCAACCCAAACTCCCCACCTGAACAACCTCTCCGTTAAAACAAATCCAACCCAAACTCCCCCAAGTTCAGCCCCTTTTTCCCTGACCCAATCTCCTCTTCTGCATCTTCTTCTTCTCCCTCTCATTTCTCCAGCAAATCCACTGCAACAACAGTAGCAGCAACAAGCAGAAGCAGCAGTAGAAGAGAAAAAAAGATTAGGGGGAAAAAACAAAACCCACATCTCTTTCTACCCCCACAGCAGCACCACCACTCCTTTACACGCCGCCCTCCGTCAAAACCAGCCAGCACCCAAAGAAAAAAAAAGAAAGAAGAAAAAGAAGACAGATCAGACAAAGAAGAAGGTAGAGGGTGGGTTTGGAGTTTGAATCAGGTCCAACTAAAACCCGAAAATAAATTAGACCCAATCTAACCCGCTTTATTTAGTGGCCTCAGTGCAGCAATTGTTCCAGACCCGTTAAGGAGAATCTATACCCGTTAAGGGTTTTTTGGGTGATTTTGATGTCATTTGAAGCCCAGTTCACATCAAATTCGAGGTATAATTGACACATTCTAATTTTGGTATTTTTTGAACTTACTTTAAAAATTTTGGAATTATGGGATTCATATTTTGTGGAAAAAAATCAATACTGATACCGATTTCAAGCAAGTAAAGTGTGATATATATGATGCAGTCCCATATTTTCACGGTTATAATGATCCTAATGGTTATGATAATTGGAAGAGGAATTTGAAGTAATTTTTTCATTACTTTCTTTTGACTTCAGAGAAAAAATACAATTATGTTAAATTAAAGTTGGTTGGAGAAGTTTCTGATTGGTATCTCAACAACTATAAATTTCGTCCAAGTTGGAATCGTTTGCAGCTTTTTCTTTGTGTATTGCATGCTCTGCGTATTATTTTTAAACAGTGTTCTGAATGTGAAGGATACGGACACTCGGCTCATCAGTATCCTTCCATTAAATGCTCAGTATGTGGAGAATTTTGGTATTATGAATATTAGTGCCATTCAAAGAGTCCAAATATCGACATATCAATTTCCGAGAATTTTGGTGATAATGTTATAGTTGAGACTGAAGCAATCATAGAGCACGTCATAGATTCAGAAGTTATTAATCCGATTTTTCTTCTAGAACCACTACAGAATCATTCAGTAGCCTTATTCATGAGGACCGTGTTTTTATTGACTCTTCAACTTGTATTTTAAATTCTTCATTTTTTTAAAGAAGCGACAGATTTCGACTTCTCTCCAGACGTTCCACAATTGTGACTATCGCCTCCATTGGAATATAAGGCAGCATACATTTGGTTACAAATTTGTTCAACTTTCATATACTTAGTTCGGTGGAAATATTTGCAAGATCTTAGAAGATTGATCATCTTTATTCGGTTGTGCTTGATTTTCTTTTTGTCGACATTCACCACGTGGTAAATATTTCCAAGTGCGGGAGAATTGATAGAGATGAGATTAGTTATTTAGTTGGATTTGATTTGATTTGATTAGAAATTTAGTTAAATCTTGGATTTTTAGAGATTTGTTATTATTTTGTTGTTTTAGAATTTTCTATATTTATGGTCTGTAAAAGCCTAATTTGAGATGGAGAGTGAAATATTATTTATTTTGAGAGCATGTAATTTTGCTTTATCAAATCTTTTCTCGAGTGATTCGTGAGAGAGTGGACATGTGATTCGCCTGAATATGAGCTCCAAACCCTAATTTATCTCCAAAACTCTAAGTTCTTCCCCAACCTCTCCATCACAAATCCTAAATTGCTTTCGTCCTGCGTCACTTATCTAATTAAGTGAGGCCCTAATATGGAACACAAACTACATATCAAGTTTACACGAGTATATGTTGATGCAGGATATTCGGAATAAAGTAACAGTCATACCTGGATACAATCCGAATACAAACAATATCATACCATACAGGTATCTATATGTCACAGTATCTATTCTGTATGCGCTCCGTTTAAACTCCTAATTTGTGCAAATGGAAAACTTAACCAAGTTCCTTCAACCCTCGATCCAAGCTGGCCAAAAAATTGTGGTTCTCTGGCCACCACATCCACATGCACGGTAGGTCTTTCAGGCCAGTCTCATGGCTTGCTCTCAATCCAGAATCTTCAGCCACATGAATAATTCATGGGAGCAATGTTTGGATGTATTGCACGCAAATGTCCCCACGATACTAATGGACAAAAAATTTTGCCAATTAAAAAAAAAAAAAAAAAAAAACATAATCGGGTCCAATATTAAATAATAGTTTACTGCAACTTTTCCACTGGGACAGATCATCTTGGTCGGTGTGCCTCCACGGATCAAGAGCATCAATGGACCCACAACTAAAGTCAGGGACTCAGAGTACTCAAGTGTGACTCACGAGTGAGCTCAACTACTAGAGCCAGCTAGCCCAAGTTAGATAGGGAATTCTTAACTGTTTAAGATGATTGTTCAATTACTTGTAGATTTGACGAGGAATATATATAGTATAGTAATAGGATAATCGATGGAAGTGAGAGAATATTATCGTAACACCTCCATGTGCAAATCTATCTATTGAATGTGACATTAACAATAATACATTTCTAACTTAGTGTTTGTTTGGATGTTTCAAGTAGCTTTGCAAGTTGCAACATATATTACTGCAAGCGAAGTTACAATAAAAGCAATTGTTGCAAATTGTTTTAATGTGTTTGATTTGAAAGTTCAAAGTGGTAGCTGGTGCAATGCCTCCCACCGGGAATACATGGTAGGGGAGTCGCCAGCACTATACGCACAAAAATATACTAAGTTTCACTACAATATCATTAAATTGTCACATAGAACTCAATGATAATAATTTAAATAATTCAACAGAAATTTTATTTTTCATTGATTGGAAGAAAGTGTGGATGCAATAGAAAGAAATAATAAAACTATGAACGAAAACAACTAACAATTTTCTTTCAATATGAGAGATAACTAAAGCTATATGGATAAAATAAAAGGTAAACACAATTTTCTACTGTAATTCGACTTGCTCCTCTAAATACTCCTGATTTTTAGTATGCTCTAACGAATTTATCTCCATGTTTAGATATACATATCCAAGATCACTAGGATGCGACCATAATATAAATGTAAACTACATGGTAATTCCATATATTTATGCAATAATAATTAGTTATCAATTTTTCAAATCAATTCTCAATAATCATATATCTTTTAGATATCACATAACAATTTTTTTCCATTGAAATCAGTTGTCTTATAAATATATAATAATATAAAGTGTACATTGTCGATTTAAAAACCAACTAATAGAAACGCTGACATTTCAGAGCTTCCTAGACATGCAAGCCACGTATATGACAACAAATACATCCATAGCTAATTCCAGAAATGCTACTAAGTAGACAATAATAAGTAAACAGTCAATGATTCAAAAACCATCATATTTTCTGTGGGGGCACAAACAATTCAGTTGTACAACTTAACAGTGACAATTCTCCAAATCTTGTATCATTTGATCGGTTATTAATTCAATCATGCCAGTAATAATATCATCCCAGTGTCATTTCGTATCATTAATTCAGTGTAGTTTTAATATCATTTTCTAATATCAATTAAGGGTCATTTCAGTATCAATTTTCTAATCAATGTTTAGTATTCAGAATTCATGTGATGATTATCATCTTCATCCTCATCTGATCCCCATTTCGGTAACTTTCTCTCTCTCTTCAACTATCCTAATTGTAGAAATGCAAATAAGATGAAAATTTTCACGAATGACAGCTATGAGCTTTGTTACTGCAAAAAAGAAGTCGATCTTAGCAGGCCAAGTGAAAAGAGAGACCGATAAAACTCCTATAACTAGTCACTTAACGTGCAATCTCTTAAACGTCACCCTTCGATGCTCAAGTCAGTAAGCTTTAGATAATAAAGCAACTTGCTTAAAATGAGAGAGAAAGATATTATGAGATTGAGCTTTACCTTTGGCCTACTTACATAAATATGGAGTAGTAAGTCTTTTATGGTGGGGCCATGCCTTTGGATGGGGGCTAGTTTGAATCAAGCATGAGGAATTATTTGGGCTCTCTTATTGGATTCGATTAATGCTTTAAATAATCAATTTTTATGAATACTCTTTATGGGTATGAGCCCGTATAAATAGAGTTTGGGTCTTGTTATTGCCATAAATTTATGGTCGTAACATAAGCACCCAATTTCTTGAGACAATATGAGTTGTATCGAAAAATTTAAGGAGTGAAAGGTTGCAGGTTAGGGTAAGTGAAAAATCGAATTAACTGACCAAAACTGATCCAAATAAATAAAATCGAACCAAATCAAAATAGTTCAGTCGGTTTTCAATTTCAAACTTTGAAACCTAAAACCGAACTAAACGGATTGAACTATTTAAAAATTTTATATATACGCAAACATATATTTAAACATATATAAATATATATATATATATATATATATATATATATATATATATATATATATATATATATATATATATATATATATATATATATTGATAATAAATTTAATACCAAATAGATACTGTTAAAATACAAAGTAATTTCTCTCAACCCTCTCTATAATTTCGGAGTTTTGGTGCAGTGGAAAGGACTTTCAACATGGTATCAGAGCAATCCAGGTTCGATTCCTGCTGGGCACGCATTTAATTACGGGTTATAAAAAATTATACCGCTGCGTTAAAGCCCAGGTTTTTACCCAAAAATGGGTTTTCAACATGCGAGGGCGTGTTAAAATATAAAATAATTTTCCTCAACCCTCACTATAAGTTTGGAGTTTTTGTGCAGTTGAAAGGTCTTTCAACTTGGTATCAAAGCAACCCATATTCGATTCCTACTGGGCACATATTTAATTGCGGATTTTAAAAATTTATACCGCTGCGTTAAAGCCCAGGTTTCTACCAAAAAAATGGATCTTCAACCTGCGGGGGCGTGTTAAAATACAAAGTAATTTCTCTCAACCCTCTCTACAATTTTGGAGGTTTGGTGCAGTGGAAGGGACTTTCAATATGGTATCAGAGCAACCCAGGTTCGATTCCTGTTGGGCATGCATTTAATTGCGGGTTATAAAAATTATACCGCTGCGTTAAAGCCTAGGTTTCTACCCAAAAATGGGTTTTCAAAATGCGAGGGCGTGTTAAAATATAAAATAATTTTTCTCAACCCTCACTATAACTTCGGAGTTTTTGTGTAGTGGAAGGGTCTTTCAACTTGGTATCAGAGCAACCCAGATTCGATTTCTGCTGGGCACACATTTAATTACGGGTTTTAAAAATTTATACCGCTGCGTTAAAGCCCAGGTTTCTACCAAAAAAATGGATTTTTAACCTGCGGGGGCATGTTAAAATACAAAGTAATTTCTCTCAACCCTCTCTATAATTTCGGAGTTTTAGTGCAATGGAAGCGTCTTTCAATATGGTATCAGAGCAACCCAGATTCAATTCCTGTTGGGCGTGCATTTTAATTGAAGATTTAAAAAAAAAATCTATACCGCTGCGTAAAGCCCAGATTTCAACCCAAATATGGGTCTTCAACGTGCGGGGGCGTGTTAAAATATAAAATAATTTTCCTCAACCCTCACTACAACTTTGGAGTTTTAGTGCAGTGGAAGGATCTTTCAACTTGGTATCAGAGTAATCCAGATTCGATTCCTGCTAGGCATGCATTTAATTGCTGGATTT
The DNA here is from genome assembly GCA_036321105.1 of Dracaena cambodiana. Classification (NCBI taxonomy): domain Eukaryota; kingdom Viridiplantae; phylum Streptophyta; class Magnoliopsida; order Asparagales; family Asparagaceae; genus Dracaena; species Dracaena cambodiana. Next base: position 21,106,471 of record JAYEPQ010000017.1, read on the forward strand.
AAAAAATTATACCGCTGCGTTAAAGCCCATGTTTCTATCCAAAAAATAGGTCTTCAACCTGCAGGGGCGTGTTAAAATACAAAGTAATTTCTCCAGAATTTTAGTGCAGTGGAAGGGTCTTTCAACAGATACTTTGAAGAGATATATTTACTAAAAATACTAAAATTATAATTTTTCAAAAAAAATGTTTTATTCGAAAGGTTTGAACCAAATTGAACCGAACTGAAATAATACGTTTCGGTTTCACTTCCCATTCCCATTCGGCTTAGTTTAATTTTGCAAAAGTTAGCAAAAACCAAACCGAAACTGAACTTTGCTCTCTCCTAGTTGCATGAGTAAATCATTTTTGCCGTACTTTGCCCGCATTTTCGATTTTTTAGCTTTCCAGTATTTAACCTTTGCATAGGATAAATACTGATAACATGAATCTCACATAGAATGCGTTCGGTAATAGCACAAAGCCTTGCATAAGATCTCTCTTTTGGATCAGATACCCTGACCGAAAGGCGGCGCTATCGCCACGTGAGCTCCAATACCCGTAAATCGGATAATCGAAAATCCACCATTAAATGGGGACCCCTGGAGCCCACGGCTATAGAGCCGATGTTTGGGTAGTAAACCCTAGCAGAGGAAGGTCTCCTTGCTGTTGGAGAAGGCCCAGACATTGGTTTAACCAAAACTCAACTCCGCAATTGAAACCGTCGAGCAAGGCAGAGAGCCCTCAAAGCCCACGTTAAACGCGAGGCTAAAGAAGTGGCAGAACACGAGGTTATTGCACCCCGCGAATTGGCTTGCATCAATTACAAGACCAGTTAAGAACGCATTAAATGCGAACTTATGACTAAGCCAGTGTGTGATTCTCCACGCGAGGATATTGTTTCTGGATTTAAAACCAAAAAAATTAACACAACCCACGTAAAATGCAAGGATAACTTTATGACGGAGCGAGCATGTGATGGAAACTCTCCATGCGAGGCTATTGAATTTCAAAAGAAAATTGAGCCAAGCGTAAATCGCGAAACCAGTAAAACTTGCATTAATCGCAAGGTTTGTTACAATCACGTTAATCGCGAAGATAACCTCATGTGAGATATTCCACACAAAGTTATTAACCTTAAACTTGAGCCAAGCATTAATCGCGAAGCCAAGGATTATTGCATTAATCGCAAAGCTAAGCCAACGTGTGATTTTTCATGCGAGGCTAAACAAAAGTCTGAAGATTAATTTCTTCAGAAACACCAAACAAGCGTAAAATGCAAGGTTAGTGTAAAATGCGAAGCTATCTCCCAGCTTCGTGTAAATGCTTCAAAACGCAAAACTAACATCCAGCTCCGCGTAAAACAGTCTGAATATAGAATCAAAGCTGATAATTGAATTACTGGACAACAATTCAACACTATTGACTCTGAGAAACTTCAGTGGGCCCATGGACCCTTTCAACAACCAGTTGGGCCCCACGATTCTTCCTCCAAGGTCAGCGACCTTAGAGAGTACTTAACAAAGAAGAGAAGTGCAACTCAAATCCAACCAAAATCAACTTGCCACTGTGAGCAGCTCATAACAGCGGTATCACCGTATTAGATAATTGTTGCTGCATCAAGAAGAGAGTATCAGTGTTTCACAGAATAACTGAGTCGAATTAAAACACTCCAAAAGAATAAAAAGTGATCTTAACGACAAAACCACAAGAAAAGAATGGAAAGCGATGACCTCCAACACGGTTGGCAAGGGTAAAAAAAATCATATATAAGGAGGATGATTCAGAATCAGATGATAAAGAGCCTCATCATTTTACCCGACTCAAATCTGATGCTGTCGTCCCTCGAAATTACAAGAAACTTGTAAAAGGTTCTTGTGATAACGATAGCGATAACTCAGCCATAGCCTCAACTCGCTCTTCTGCATCTTCCCGACTGCAAAAATCAGCATCACACATGGTGGATAAGTCCGACGATATTGATCAGAGGTTTGAAGCACAAAAGCAAATGATCCTAGAGCAACAAAAGACTATCGAGGATCTCAAGATGATGCTCTTAAAGATAGTTGAGAATACTAAAAAAATAGTCGAAGATAAGGCAAGAAGCTCTTTCTTGGAAAGACCACCAAAGCATGACGAGGAGATACCGTTCAAGACAAATGAATAAATTAAAGAAGAAAAGGCTTATTCGGTACATGAGGAGGATGATAAATATTCCTTCCAGGATCCTCATGAAGAAAAAATTGAGAAATTACAAAGCCAATTGGATGCTCTGATGTACAAAAGGAATTGAAAGAATCGGAGGTTTCGAGACCATACCCGCTTGAGTGGGATTCCACACCATATTCAGAAAAATACAAACCCCTCAAGTTAGAGCCGTATGACGGAAAAGAATTCCCTAGTCAACATATATATTATTTTCTATCTCAAGCAGGACATTTGATGGGTAATCATTCAGTAATGACCAAGGTACTTGTAAGTACCCTGCGAGGGCCTGCTTTTATATGGTTTATGCAGTTGCTCCCAAGTAATATCAATACCTAGTATAATGTTGAAAAGCACTTTCTTGTAGGCTTATTTGAAGATAACACTAAAATCTCGGTTCATTCCCTCAACAAAGTAAGGGGAACAAGAAACAGTGAAAAATTTTATAGAAAGATTTCGAAAAAAGTCCGTGTATTGCAAACACGAAATGACCTAGAAAACTCTAGTAGAGACTTGCAGACATAATTTCAAGACTAACGTGCTGCTAAAGATGGGAGCCATGGAGTTTAAGACTTGGAAAGATTTGCTCAAAGAAGGAGAGCAAGCAGAGGATTTGATTCGCCGAGTTGAAGAATCTCATGGAATGAGAAATCCTGGAAATAACAGGCCGCACTCGCAAAATAATAACAAGAATAAGGGAAAGGCCGTAATGACATCTGATGCCTCTCCAAAGCAAGCGAATCCTTCAAATCCAAGACCTCAAAACCAAAAAGGTGCAAGTCAAAATAGGCCCCGACAGGAGAGGACCTATACTTTTAAAGTGGAACAGACACACACTCTATTCCATCTCCTCCTCAGGAAGGGTATGTTGAAGCTTCTGAAAAATCGAGAGCTGGAAGATACAGGGAAAACTAATGACCCTAATTACTGTTTATACCACCGGAATGTCGGACACCCAACCAAGGATTGCTATCCTCTTAAAAACTAATCAGGCATTGATTGAAGCCGGAGTTCTGACACTAAAAGAGGAGCAGAAGAAAGTTACTGCCAATATGGCAAAGGTTGTGAGAACCAATGAGTTCCCCGCAAGAGTAACTCCAGTACCATCAGGAAAACTTATTGTGAGAAATCATGAGCCACATGAGATGGCACAAAAAGGACTTACTCCTGTGATGACACAAAGAAGTGAAATCATGTGGGTTCATCTGATCTTTTGCAGGACGAGCAATGGACCTCATATGGTGTCCAAAGAAGGAAGCGCACTAGCAATACTATTTCTGCAAACATCAAAGAAGAATATATAGTTGCGAACATATTGACAGACTCAGAAGACGATGCCATAATTATGGCCACTCACCAATAGGGCTGAGCATAAAACTGAAAAACCGAACCGAACCGCAAAACCGAACCGAAGAACCGATCGGTTCGGTTTATTCGGTTTTCAGCTCGGTTCGGTTTAAAAAGTTTTGGGTCGAGTTTCGGTGGTTTTAGCTCCAACCGAAACCGACCGAACAAACCAAACTTTTGGAATTATAGCTTATTTTTTTCTTTGATTTATTTTCAATGTATTTTTCTTTTAAACTTTTAATGAAAAATATATGATTGTTATTTTAATAGGTAGAAAAAGAAAAAAATAGAAAGAAAATTATTATTTTTCCTATAAAATACACGCGTTTATCACATAATTAGTTTCAAACCCTAAAAACCAAAAACCAAACTGAACCAAAAATTGGGTTCGGTTTTCGATTTTCACTCTTATTCGGTCAGTTCGGTTTCAGTTTTATATGTTCGGTTTGTTTTCGGTTGGGTTTTTTTTCAAAAAACCAAACCAAACCGACCGATACTCACCCCTACTCACCAAGATGAGGCAGGTCCCTCTGGTACTCGGTTTGGCGGGGCTTATCTCAAAGATCACACAAGAGTAGTCCCTAAGGAAATATATGCGGAACTTGCGAAACAAAAAGGACTTCGTTTCCAGAAGAATCCAAAGAAAGATGAAGAAGTCAAAAACACCTCTTTCCAATTTCACATCATAGCTCAGTTGGCAATATTCCAGCTCGAGTTACACTCTACGAGTTGTTATGATTATCAAAATCTACTCGGGAAGTATTAAGAGAGGTTTTGACAGATTCTGAATCTTTCCTTGCACAGATTATAGAACCATTCAACGAGGAACAAGACTCCTGCCCCGTTGTCACCAAATGAGGAGGCAAGTCCCGCAGATAACTTTCTCGCTAGAAGACATGCAGGTGAGAAATATAAAGCACAAGGACCTTTATATTTCACCAGGTATGTCGGATCCACGAAAGTAGACCGCATTCAAATTGATTCAGGGTCTGCACTAAGCATCATCCCGAGATGGCTGATGCATCTACTGGGGATCTCACCTCATCGCCTCACCCTAAAGAATACCATGATATATGGATTCAATGCCAACAATAGCTGTCCTCTCGGTAAGATCAGACTCCGATATCAGATCGGAGACTTGAGGAAAGAAGTTACGTGTTACGTTATTGCTGCAGACACATCTTATAACATTCTTTTGGGCCAACTGTAGATTCATTCCTATATGATAGTTCCGTCGACTCTCCATAAGTGCATGAAATACCGTGATGAGCAAGGAGAAGTCCGGACTTTAATTGCAAATAAACAACTATTTAAAGGATTGAAGAATTTTCACTGATGCAATGCTATACAAGCCGGCCCATGAGATCCCCAAAGAATCTGGAGAGCCCGACGACAGCGGCAACGAAGCAGATACTGAATATGAATCCCCAGATGAGGATGGGGGTGATTATGAGATAAACCCTAATATTGGCTTTACTGGAATTAATGTAACCACAGTTGATAGCGATGAAGATGAATGGGTTATCAATGAAAACATAAATTAGTTTACGAGCCAACTGTTGCTACAGAATCTGAACCTTCTTGTACTTCTACTGAGGTAGATGGGCTGTCCAAACTTGAAGTTCTGGCGGCATATCACTCGCCAATCAGGTCGTCCCTCCTTTCTTGGTCCGAAATAATGAAAGGATGAGACAGTTGCTTTGAAGTACCGTCTCGACAGGTATCTCAGAAACATATTGTCTTCGGTACGGTGGTTGCGTCACCAAACCGAAGGCAAAGTAGTGAAAGTGATGAACAAACATCACCTCAATTTCACTTCTATGAAAAAAAATCCCAATAGATAATGGAGAAAATGAGTTATAACTTTCCCAGAAGCCGGGATTAAACTTTAGGAAAGGACAATGAAATCGCTTACTCTCATTTAGACCAAGACGGAAAAGCTCGGACTCTACCATAAGGCCCGAAGGGGGTTAGGGTATGTATCCACTTCTTTAACACCAGAGGAAACCTCTTCGACTCACGGAGATGTTTATCCATCAAATCATGATTCTGACATAAGTACCGGTGCTTTGTTTCAATCTCTAGCTGCAAATATGGTTTCAGCCGCATCCGAAAGCGACAAGGAACCAATTGACCTTCAAGATGAGTCTTGGGCTAAAAATATAGATACTCTTTGGGATGTCCGTTTTGAACAACGTGACCCACCCACTGAAGATAAGATGATGCAATCAACATGGGGACTGCAGAGCATCCAAAACCCATTTTTATGAGCGACACACTAACTCCCGTAGAGAAGGAGGAACTTGTCCCTTATTAGAGAATACATAGATGTGTTCGCATAGAGTTTTGAAGATATGCCCGGGCTCGATCCCCAGATCGCTATGCACCGGTTAAATATTAGAGATGATGCCAAGCCAGTTAAACAACAGCAAAGGCGCTTCCTACCAGAACTAATGGAGGCCATAATTGCCGAAGTTAAATAGCTTATGACGTCAGGATTTATTCGAGAAGATCAACATCCTGACTGGGTGGCGAATATAGTGTCGGTTCGTAAGAAGAATGGAAAAATCCGGATATGCATCGACTTTCGAGACTTAAACGTCACATGCCCTAAGGATGAATTTCTCCTTCCAATTATTGATGTAATGATTGATAATACATGCAGTTACGAGAGGATATCCTTTATGGATGGCTTCTCAGGTTATAACCAGATTAAGATGCACCTAGATGATAAAAAGCATATGGCCTTCAGAATGCCGTTGGGATTATACTGTTATACAGTGATGCCCTTTGGGTTAAAGAACACTGGTGCAACTTATCAACGCGCAATGAGCGTTATATTCAATGAATATCTGCGGATAACCGTGGCATGTTACGTGGATGATTTGGCTGTCAAAAGCAAAAACAAAGAGAATCATCTTTAGAACTTGAGGAAAGTCTTTAATCTCATGCGAAGACATCACCTAAAGATGAATTTTGCTAAATCCTTCATTGGGGTATCCAATAGAAAATTCCTTGGGTTTGTGGTTACTTCAAAAGGGTTTTTTCTTGATCCCGACAAAGTAAAGGCGATCAAAGAAATGCCGCAACCTCAGAATCTCAAAGAGCTAAGAGGGTTACAAGAAAAGTTGGCTTATATTCGCTGCTTTATTTCTAACTTATCAGGGCGATGTCAACTATTCAATAAACCATGAAAAAGGGGGTTTCCTTTATATGGGACGAAGCATGTCAACAAGTGTTTGATGACTTTAAGGAATATCTTACAAACCCTCCTGTCCTCATGGCCCCTGTCCTAGGAAGACCATTTGATGTGTTATATTTACTGCAAGCGCACAGTATCGTTGTAGCGCTGTACAGGTCGTCTCACAAGGATTTAAAGTGTTTCTGCATTCTTACTTTCTCTATAGTTCAACGGACTAACCAAAGGTTCTAGATTGAGGTCGGATTAATCTAAGTAGCCTAGGATATAGAATCCACTAATTTCCAGCCATGTGCTTACTTCTACTATTTTCTTCTATCATAAAAATTCAATCTTTTTAGTTTAATTTTTACTTAAAGTGCCCTAAGCATGAGTTATCAAGTGTTGTGCAAGTATAGCTCATCAAAAGATACTACTTCTTATAAAAATAAACTAATTCTTTCAGATAATTCAAATAAAAAGACAAAACCAGCAACCCCAATCCCTAACTAAGCATAGATTATCAAGAATTCTAATTCAAGTATAACCTATCAAAGTTCTAAACTTCGGGTCCTTGTATTTTAATCTTTCATTGAGAAATCATTGTTTTATTAATTTTATTTAAGAAGAAAAATATTAGAAAATAATTACATGGTGGATTTTAGCTTCATCTACATCCTAGAGCTGATCTAATTAGCTACTCATGATTTTTACTAAGGAAGATCAACTTTTTATTTATAGAATGATAAACCCTAATCTAGAAAGCGGTAAATCCTAATCTAGAAAGCAGTAAACCCTAATTTAAAAAGCAATCAAATCTATGCAGAAAGAAAATAAGAATCTCAAGAACAATGGGTTACCTCCGGACACGGTGTTGTGGCCGTCGACCTTCAGCAAAAATCCCAACTTTATTGAAGAAAAAAATCGAATACAAAAATTCCAGATTACCGTCACAATACAAGGGTCGGCCTTTAAATAGGCCTCGAAAACCAAACCCTATTTCTAGCAGAACTGAAACGTGAAACAAATTACAAAGAAGCCACAGGAAAAATCTCGACGCATGAGACCCAAATTGGGCCGCAAATGGCGGTAAAAACCGCTAAATAGCGGCTCCAATTTGAGATAAATTCATGAAATTTTGTACACATGTAACCCTCGTCTTTTAGCTTTAATATTCCTGACTGTATTCGACTTTGAGTCTCTAAAGCATCATATTCTCGTAGTCTTGCCCACTTTAGTAACTTTTCGGACTCTGATTTCCGACTCCGACTCTGATTTCATGCCTTCTCCTTGTATAATTCGGATTACCTGCAAAAGACACTAAAAATACCCCAGTAGCATTTATTTATATACAAAAATAGATAAAGTATGAGAGGAAAAATACAATATATGTTATTCATCACACCCCCACACCTATCTTTTGCTAGTCCTCGAGCAAAACCTAAACCTAAAAAGAAAAAAAGAAAACAAAAACAAAAGTTCTAACTCACTTTCGTAGGAATCGCGATTACACTTAGCACGTGCAACAAGCCTTTAAACCCCTAGGTTACCCTAGTGGACGAGTGTTGTCTCGTGAGGGTTTGTAGTGAATATACCCACAAAATTCATGAAGCAGATAGATTAAGGAATAAAGAAATGAAAAATAAGGATAACCAAAAATCAAGAAAAATAAAAATTTTATACAAAAGAAAGAAGAATCTTTTTTTTTTATCATGTTTTCATCAATTAATCTTACTAATATGCAAACTCAAGAACGCATCTAGATTATCAATTTTCAAATTGAGCGTCATATCAGATACACTTATCATTTTAATCAAAAATTTAAATCCTATCTTTCAATACTCATTAACATATAATCCATTGGCTCCTATACATCTACGTACACGTGTCATAGTCTACTTCGGTTTTGGACTCGAACTCTAACTCATGATTCATCTCCTCTCTCATAACATTTTTTTTTCTTTTTTTTTCCTTTTTTTTTTAAAGAATATTTCACCTTTCATGCGAATATTCACGCTTACTTAGGCGCAAAGTACCCGATTACTTGGATCATACTCTTTTTTCACTTTTCAGGCTATTGCCTTAATACCAGGTGCACCCCATTATTTTATCACTCTAGAGGCTATTGCCTTAATACCAGGCTCACCCCATTATTTTATTCTCACCTTTTTTTTTTCATTTTTTTTTCTATTTTTTTTTCTATTTTTTTTTTTTGAGAGAGAAAACTTACTTAATCGTTATCATCTTTGTCCTTAACCTAATAAACTATTGTGAAGTGAAAAATAGATGTATACTTGCCTCAAAACTACTGTTAGTAATATTTATTTTTCAGATTTTGATCTTTTTCATAAATTTCAAAGTGTATCATCCAGTCTACTCTCCTATCCAATTTCAAATCTAAATTTATTCATTTATCTGTAATTAGTTTGGTCTATTGATGAAAAATATAATTTTTCTTTTTTAAAAATTTTTTTTCATTTTTTTTTTAAATTTTTTAAATTAGTTACCCTAAAAACTACCCAAAGTGTAAAATAAAGAAACCCAAAATACTAAAAATAAAAAAAATAAAAAATAAAATAAAATCCTAAAAATAAAAATCTCCTAAAAACTACTCCCCCACACCTAAACTTGTGTATGCTCTCATACACAAACCAAGTGTGGTAAAACAAAATGTGAAAACTATTATACAAATACTATACAAATAATGAGAGTCGTAAAAGTTACGATCTCAATATCATCACCCTATTAACGCATGAAAAGCGGTTACGACCTCTCGATCGCTTCCCACTTTCATAGTGTGTGCGTTTTAAACGTGAAGTGGGTGCATTATTATATTTCATCAACCTCTTAAAAGTCACGAGATTACCTGCCTGCTTCTTATGTCGTTCTCGCTTTTTCTTTGTCCACATGTAAGCATTAACAATTGGGTTAAAGAATTCTTTATTATAAACCTGCCAATCATCGTTAGCAACAAGCATACATGTAGAAATATCATGAGGTGAGAAGAGTCTAATATGATTAAGTGAATGTGGTGGTGGCTCTTCTAACTCATGAAGTAATGCGAGCTCCTCTGCAAACAAATCCTCAAAAGTTTGCTCATAATTCAATAGCACACTTGCACGAGTATCATCATATATTAAATCAATATGTGCCAATTCTTCTAATAGTATGAGCTCATCTTTGAACATTTGCTCAAATGAAGGTTCATCATCAGTGGAAGAGGTCGAATGAGAGTGCAAACTATGAATCATATTGACCTCAATGAGAGAGCTCGTTGCGTGCTCATCCATATTAAATATGTTCAATGCCACAGTCATATTTCCAAACGATAACTTCATGAGACCACTCCTACAATCAATCAATGCATTTGATGTTGCAAGGAATGGTCTACTCAAGATAATGGGAATTTGATTCCGTGGATTGGAGATTGGCTCAGTTTCTAAAACAATAAAGTCTACAGGAAAAATAAACTCGCCAACCTTAATGAGCACATCTTCAACCATACCAAGTGGTCTCTTAATTGAACGATCAGCTAGCTGTAATGTGACCTTGGTAGGTTGAAGTTTTCTTAACCCCAGTTGCTGATAAACAGTGTAAGGAAGCAAATTGATACTTGCCCCTAAATCATGCAACGCCCTATCAAATGTAGTGTTCCCAATGGTGCATGAGATTGTAGGGGAACCTGGATCTTTGTACTTGATAGGCAAGGAGTTAGAGAGGATATGTGATATATTTGCAGCAAGAAAAACTTTCTCAGGAACGTTTCTTGCTCGTTTCTTACTGCACAAATCCTTGAGGAACTTAGCATAAGTAGGAACCTGTTGTATCATGTCAAGGAGTGGAATATTAACCTTCACTTGCTGAAATATTTCAAGAATCTTTTCTACTTGCGGTGAAGGCTTCCTAAGCCGATTTGGATATGGTGCTTTCGGCTCAGGAACAGGTTCTTCCAAATGAGTACGTGATGGTGATGGAGGTGATGGAGATGATTGTGGAGAAACGGGTGGAAGAGATGATGTAGCCTGCGAGGTAGTAGGAGTGGGATCAGGGGGCACGGCTACACTATTAACCACTTGCTTGCCAGATCTAAGCGTGTGAATGGCATTGCATTGGTGGACATGCGACTGATTGGAGTTTGAGGAACTGGCGTTAGGATTTGTTATGGGTTGACTTGGAAAAGTGCCCTTGCCACCTTTACTCATTTGATTAGCTAGTTGTCCAACCTGCTGCTCTACATTCTTAATAGATTGAGAGTTCACGAGCAGGTGCTGATCTTTTCTTTGAATAAAATCAGTTGACACTTTCATAAGATTCTGCATGTATGTGTCAAGGTTGGACTGAGACTTGAGAAGATTTTCAACGTGCTTCTCAAGTGACTGAAGTCGCTTTTCTTGTTCATTATTAGACCCTTGTTGTGGATATGAGTGGTTTTGTACAGGTGGTCTATTCTGGTTGTTCCCATGGTTTGAAATATTTGGGTGTTGATAAGTACCCATATTTGGTTTTGAAAACTGACCAGTGGCTGGAGGTTGCATGTTAGGGTTAGGGCCCCTCTGATATTGCCCTTGACCTCATGATAGATTTGGATGATTTCTCCAGCCAGGATTGTATGTAGGAGCGTAAAGATTGTTCATGGGTTGTTGATATAAGGCGTTAGCCTGCTCAATTGTGCGACCCATGGAATTCATTAACAATGGACACTCCTCCATAACGTGATTGGGAGTTCTGCAATTAAAGCATGTGGGACTTTAGAGTTGATTCACTTGACCCACTGGTGGAGACTGAGCACTAGGAGTCTTCAGTGCCTCAATTCTTCTCATAAGGGTTGTGATCTTTGCTTCAGCAGCTATAGAGCTGTCGACGCTATGGATCCCACTCTTATGAGCAGAAGTTGATATACTGGGCTTCTCAGTGGAACTCTCCCACTGCATAGTCTTCCATGATATGTTCTCAAGAAAGTCCCATGCTTCATCCTCGTTTTTCTTCATAAACTCCCCTTGACACATGGATTCCAGAAGAGTTTTGGATGTGTAATCAAGTCCTTCGTATATGATTTGACACAACCGCCACTTTTCTATCGCATGGTGGGGGCACTGAGCCAATAAATCCTTGAACCGTTATAAGTATTTCCAGAAAGGTTCTCCCGATACTTGACGGAATTGATTAATTTGATTTCTGATTCTTGCCGTCTTGTGCGTGGGATAATATTTCTTGAGAAACACTGTAACGAATTCATCCCAAGTAGTGATTGAATCAGAAGGCATACTGTACAACCACTTCTTGGCATTATCCTTAGTGCAAAAGGGATGAAGCGGAGCTTAACTGCGTCCTCCGATAAGTTTTGCAGTTTTATCATTACGCATACTTCTTGAAATTCACTGATAAAGAGATATGCATCTTCTGAATCAGAACCAGTGAATTTGGGAAGCATACTAATGTACTGCGGTTTTAATTCATAGTGATTACTCGCTACGTGTGGAAGTTTGATGCATGATGGTAATGATGTACGCAACGGGTAACATCGATCCTGAAGGATCGGGATCGGCTGGTCCATCTTGTCTCCCATGAACAAATCTGATCTTACAAGTCTACTAAATTGATCACGAGTCCAATGTGGCATGAACCAGCGACCGTGAGTGTATGCGTGAACTTCCTAAACTAATGCAAGAAGTAGGGTATGGTGGAGAGATAAAACGACTGAATAGATATGATCAAATAAAATGTTAATTATACTGTTCCTAATTTTTGTATTTTTTTTTTCAAATTTTTCTACAGAATCAGGAAGAAAAACTACAGAAACAGAGAAAAATCAGGTTCAGAACGTACCTGTTTCACCTCTAAATAGCGGTTATAGCCGCTGAATAGCGGCTATACTGATGAATTTGACTTCGAGCTTTTTTCTGCTTGGTTAAGAGGCTCTTCCAATCCTTTAAATTTTCCTGTCTCTGCAATTTCTATTTCCTGCACACTCACACACACTGTTAACCCGTAAAATGCTAGAAAAAGCAAGAAAAACACCGTCGATCCCCCTCAACGGTGCCAAAAACTTGATGTGTTATATTTACTGCAAGCGCACAGTATCGTTGTAGTGCTGTACAGGTCGTCTCAGAAGGATTTAAGGTGTTTTTGCGTTCTTACTTTCTCTATAGTTCAACGGACTAACCAAAGGTTCTAGATTGAGGTCGGATTAATCTAAGTAGCCTAGGATATAGAATCCACTAATTTCCAGCCATGTGCTTACTTCTACTATTTTCTTCTATCATAAAAATTCAATCTTTTTAGTTTAATTTTTACTTAAAGTGCCCTAAGCATGAGCTATCAAGTGTTGTGAAAGTATAGCTCATCAAAAGATGCTACTTCTTATAAAAATAAACTAATTCTTTTAGATAATTCAAATAAAAAGACAAAATCAGCAACCCCAATCCCTAACTAAGCATAGATTATCAAGAATCCTAATTCAAGTATAACCTATCAAAGTTCTAAACTTCGGGTCCTTGTATTTTAATCTTTCATTTGAGAAATCATGGCTTTATTAATTTTATTTAAGAAGAAAAATATTAGAAAATAATTACATGGTGGATTTTAGCTTCATCTACATCCTAGAGCTGATCTAATTAGCTACTCATGATTTTTACTAAGGAAGATCAACTTTTTATTCATAGAATGATAAACCCTAATCTAGAAAGCGGTAAACCCTAATCTAGAAAGCAGTAAACCCTAATTTAAAAAGCAATCAAATCTATGCAGAAAGAAAATAAGAATCTCAAGAACAATGGGTTACCTCCGGACACGGTGTTGTGGCCGTCGACCTTCAGCAAAAACCCCAACTTTATTGAAGAGAAAAATCGAATACAAAAATTCCAGATTATCGTCACAATACAAGGGTCGGCCTTTAAATAGGCCTCAAAAACCAAACCCTATTTCTAGCAGAACTGAAAAGTGAAACAAATTACCAAGAAGCAACAGGAAAAATCTCGGCGCATGGGGCCCAAATTGGGCCGCCAAATGGCGTAAACACCGCTAAATAGCGGGTAAAATTTGCGATAAATTCATGACATTTTGTACACATGTAACCCTCGTCTTCTAGCTTTAATATTCCTGACTTTATTAGACTTTGAGTCTCTAAAGCGTCATATTCTCGTAGTCTTGCCCACTTTAGTAACTTTTCGGACTCTGATTTCCGACTCCGACTCTGATTTCATGCCTTCTCCTTGTATAATTCGGATTATCTGCAGAAGACACTAAAAATACCCGAGTAGTATTTATTTATATACAAAAATAGATAAAGTATGAGAGGAAAAATACAATATATGTTATTCATCAACATTTCTTATATATGTAAAGGCCATAGATCACATCTTAGAAGCGTTACTCGCTCAATATAATGAGCATGGTCATGAACATGCTCTTTATTATTTGTGTCGGACAATAATGGGAGCCGAATATCGATACATCCCAATTGAAAAGGAATGTTTACCCTAATGTTCGCTATCCAAAAAATGCGACACTATCTTTTAGGACAGACAATTTATGTCATATCCCAGGTCAACCCTCTAAAGATACTCATGACAACACCAAGATCATTAAATGGTAGGTTAGCAAAATGGGCATTACTATTATCACCATATAACATTCGCTTTGTTCCTCAGAAAGTTATAAAGGGGCAAGCAATTGCTGACTTCTTTGCAGATCATCCTGTCTCGGCAAACTCTAAGCTATCACAAGATACCCCAAAACAACCATCAGAGGTCAATGCGGTTAGCAAAGAACAATCATGGCAAATGTTCTTTGATGGTGCTGCAAGACGATCCGCTGCAGGAGAGGGGGTGGTACTTATATCACCACACAAGCATATAACTCTTAATGGTTAATATGGCAGAATATAATGCACTCATTATTGGTCTAAAAATAGCCTTGCAACTGGGGGTGAATTATTTAGAGGTATATGGAGACTCTAAACTCATCGTCAATCAAATGACGGGCGAGTATGAAGTCAAACATGAAGCCCTCATCCCCTATCATCAATTAGCCCTAGAACTAGCAAATTATTTTGAGCAATTCTACATCAATCACATGCCTCGACATGAGAATGTCTATGCAGATTCCCTCACAGCATTAGTTGCGATATTGGCGATTCTGCCAGGATCAACTAAGAGTATCACTATTGGGAATAGGGAACTTCTCCATCCTGATATGGTTCTTCAGGCCAAGGAAGTATGCTACACAGGCCTAACTCTGAAACCCCACGACTGGAAATTTTCGTTTGTGGATTACGCCCTGTATGGGATGTTGCCAAAGGATCCTAAAGAAGCCGCTTCAATAAAGAAAAATGCTCAAAAATTCTATTATGATCCCGCACTTCAAACTTTATAAAGAAAGTCAAATGACAGTCTCTTACTACACTGCATCTCAAAAGAAGAGGCCACTGAGGTGCTCAAAGAAATGCATAATGGAATATGTGGAGCCCATCAACCCTCCCCGAAACTTGGAGATCGTATAAGAAAGCTAGGATATTACTGGCCAAGATGATTATTGATGCAATGGCGTACGCTAAACGTGCCATGCATGCCAGGTGCACGCTAACTTCATTCAACGACCCCTGGAATACTTACATACTACTATCGCCAGTTGGCTCTTTGAGGCATGGGGGATGGACATTGTTGAGCCGATAACTCCCCCATCCTCCAGAGGACATCGGTTTATAGTTGCAATAACCGATTATTTTTCAAAATGGACCGAAGCCGTACCCATGAGAGAGGTAAAGATAGCAGACGTGATTAAATTCATTAAACACCACGTTATCTATCGCCTTGGCATCCCTCGAAGGATCATTCATGACAATAGACCACAATTCATTAGTCAGGGATTTTCACGATTCTGCGATAAGTTCATATCAAAGATATTCCTTCAACACCATATAATCTCGCTGCTAATGGACTGGCTGAAACTTTTAATAAGATAACTATTAAGCTTTTTCAGAAATTTGTTTCTTCCAACAAGCGAGACTGTGATGAGAAATTAGGAGAGTGTTTGTGGGCTTATCGCACCACAATTCGCACCCCTACTAAAACTATCCCTTTCTCCTTGGTATATGGGAGTGAGGCCATCTTACCCCTGGAGATTCAGATACCGTCATTAAGAGTGACGTTAGGCACGAAAATGACAATAGAAGAGCGGCATCAACAAAAACCATGGGAATTAGAAGTGCTAGATGAAAGGCGTCTCCGGGCTTAACAACAAATTGAGTTGTATCAAACCCGAGTCTCACAAGCGTTCAATAAGAACGTCAAACAGAGAACCTTCAAGTAAGGGGATTTAGTTCTGGCTATTAAGAGGCCAATGATTATGACCCATAAAACTAAGGCTAAGGTTGAGTCTAAATGGGAAGGACCATTCGTAGTGGAGACGGTATACTCAGATGGAGCTTATAACTTGATGAACCAGAATGGTGACAGGATGATAATGCCTATTAATGGCAAATTTTTGAATAAGTACTATATGTAAGCTTCAAAAAAAAGTGTCACATTCGATTATGATCTCTTGTCCCTATACCTGTTCAAGTTATGCGTGAGAGCACTCGGACTATTCTCCCCTAATTACTAGGCATGTGCAATTAGGCGCCTCTGCCAAAATCAATAATCCTGACCCGATCACCCTGGTATCAGCAATCCAATGTACGCAAACGGGCCTTGGACTGCGTTTCCAAAATTTTACATTATTTACATCACTATTGATCAAGAAAAATTTTGAAGTCAACAGATAGAAGAATCAAAGAATTATCTTTATTGAAAGAATATGGATAAAGTTACAAAAGAATAAAAGAATTTAAAAATTTTGGATTTCTTTATTACAACAAAAGTAGAAAAGAAAAGAAAGATACTAGAAGGTCAAAATTTTCCTAGAAGCTTCAGCTTATTCTCCGTCTTGTCAAGTACTCGACGACGAGTTTCTTCTATAGAATGCAAGGCCCGATGACGCAACTCATCATCGTTGATAACAAGTTACTGAGTCAATCGCTGACGGGTTTCTTCAATGGATCGGCTCCTTACTATGTCTTCCTGTTCGAGTTGTCCTTATTGAAGAATCAATTTCTCTCGTCTCTTCACCGACTCCTCCAGCCGGGACTCACTGGCTTCTAAAATAGCCTGAGCTTTGGAGATAGTTTTCCGGGCTCTGAGAATGGCTGTCTGACTCATCTCAATTTCAAAGTCTACCTTTTCTAGTCCTCAGAGGGCTGTCTCCTGACTGACTCTAAGTTCTGCTAACTCTTGAGACCAGTCATCCTCCTGGTGCCTCAATTCTGCTTGAAGCCGCGCCACTTCAATTTCGATAATCGCTTCCACATCTGCTCGACGAAGTGTATTCAGCATTTGTACCTGATCTTCTAAACCTTCTAGGCGGGCTCGATAAGGGGCTGCTTGGTCACGTCCCCCATTCCTCTTAATGTTGTCCAGATAACTGACAACATTGGGCGTCCGAGTTCGAGGAAGTCTCTCCCATCTAAAATCATTCTAATACATCTCCTTAGTAGCCGCATAAAGTCATTAATACTATGATTAAAAAATTCCTCAAGAGGATCAACAGTGTCTAAATTAAGCACAGGCAACGCTAAGGAAGATGTGACCGGAGGAGGAGTGGCTTCTATAGGAGTTGATAAAGAGGAAGCTCGTCCTTACACCAGGTTCATAATATGTGGGGCCAATAAAGCCAAGAAGGAGCTAGCTGAACTGGGGACCCGAGGAGAAGTTTCGCCAGCGCTAGTCACTTCAGCAGCCAGATTGATTGGAGTAGATTCCGAAGGAGGGCCTTCACCTAAAATCCCTCCAGTAATAGACGTGGCTTCAAAAGAGAATTTCAGGCTATATTCTTCTCCAACTGGTAACTGAGCCGGAGTAGGAGAAGGAGCGATTGAAGTAGTAACAGTTATAATAACTAATGGCATTGATATAACTGGTTGGGGAGCTGAGGCGTGCCAACAACAACCGAAAAAGTATCTTCAGAAGAAACAGCCGGTGTTGGAGATGGTAAACTTGGAGAAGGAGGAGCTTCTTGGGCCTTAAGGGTAGCAGTATCTGTCCTATCGTCACTCTCTAGCTCATCGGTTGGAGGAGTTGAAGAAGGAACAGAACATGGAGCCGGTGTGAAGTAGTCCGCATCAAACCATTCTGCAAAGCTACCTAGTCCACCAACTGACCCAGAGGTGCCTGAATAATCTACCAACTCCTCAGACTCTACTCTGGTAGTTGAATGCATAGGTAAATTAAATTAACTACCTAGATCTCAAAAGCAGACAAAAGTGTCACATATATACATACAGGATGAATAGAATATAAAAAGTTAAAAGATCAGAATCATACCAGTAGATATGAGTCCTATAGTTGGACTAGAGGGAGGAGCTATAGCAGTTTTCAGAAGCGCACCTGTTTCGTTACCTTGATTTTGCATCATTGTAGTGCGTTCCGGAGAACCAGGAGCAGTTGTATCTCCGGCACCACCAGCATCTAGGGGTTCCATAAGCACATCTTTTTCAGCTGACACCATGGGCAGAGTTGAAACTAAGAGATTGGCTGCAAACCGGAACACTACTTCTTCAGGAATAACCATCGGCAGAGACTTTCAGCTAACTTCTTCATTTTTCGAGCTGGTTCACCCCTAGATCTCTGACGACGTTTTTTGGTGGGGCTTCAAGGATGAGTGCGATCATCCCTAGTGGGTTGAGCAGCATCTCCAGCACCAGTATCATTATCAGCGCCATCATCATCAGAGTCCCCATCATTTGAGGGAGCAGCCGCTACGTCAAGGAATTCATTCATTCTTTTTACTCTAACTCTCTTAGCCACTTTTTGGAGAGAGTAAAATACTTCAATCTCTCTGCAGCAACTATGGTTTATGGAAAAGTTCAGCACTATAGCATTTGCAACGCTGTACAAAGTATAAAAACTGAGCGTCATACTTAGAACTGGTGATTTCTGGGGCAGCATAAATTCGGTTCCAGTTCAAACCAGCCTCGTGCTCCCTTGTACCAATTTTCTTCGTACGGCAGTTTCTTATTTGGATTCCTGCTGCGAATATCGGAATTGACGAGCTCTATGTAACACATAGTATCTTGCCGATACATCAAGTGTCCGAGACGGATGCTTAGTAACCACCAGAATGTCACTGAAGATAGGGTGGAAAAATTATCTGGCCCTAGAGCATCCTTAAATTTTGACCCATACTCTCTGCCTAGGAAGTCAGGGAAGCAACGGTTGATAATTTTGATGATGTTAAGTATTTTACGGATCACCAATATATAGTGGCTCTTCAAAGTAGAGCGTTTATACATCTCCATAAAGAATGGCTTGTCCATCGGGCAATAGTCTGCCGCACTCATTAACGAGGGGCGGCGCATGACAAGCCAGGCCATCAGATATGTGTAGGGCATCTCCACCCTAGGATTTGGTGTCTTCACCATCACCGTTTCTTGTACTCCGTTCCCGTTGGCAGCCTTCCCCTTTGTGGCCTTGTCCTTATCTGCAGGATCAAACTATAGTAGAGTGCACGGAGCCCACTATGAAGGTTGATAACCATTGCATAAAGAAATCCAAATGGTCGTCCGTAAGCCAATAAGACGGTAGGGTAAACCACGTTCTTCACGATGGCATCTTTGGGTAGTGAAAGGATGACACATTTCTTCAACTACAACATCAAAAATCCAGCGATTAAGCCCCTGTCTGAGATAGGGAACTAGGCTTAATAATGGAAGCTTTGGAAAACCGTATTAGGCTTAAACCCTCCTTCATTTGACTCGATGGTATAAGTTGTGGCTTCCAGTTCTGCAATGCGCCATTTGATTTCCGTGACACCAACGGGCTGGAGTCCACAGACCATAGGCAGGCTCTCTTTTAGATTCAATAAGAGATAATCTGCCCATTTCTTGTAACCGATCCCTTGGTTACTCACTCTAGTAAGGTTGGCATAGATATGGTAATGGCATATCATCTCCCAATATGTCGCGCAGATGTGCTCATTCTTCGCCTTTAACATATTTAGCTCTTCGGTGATAGGGATGTATTCTTCATAAGGAATCTCGCCCATTGATAACCCTGACAATTCGTACATCTCGTAGAGAGCAAGTCCTAGCTCACCTACTGGTATAAAGAAAGTGCCGATTTTAGGATTATACATTTTCAAGAGACTAAAGAGATGGTACGAGCTCTTGGGCAGGCCAAACTGGATATTCCTGATGGGCTTGTAGAGACCAATCTCTTTGAGGGCTTCCTCATGGCGATCCATCATGTACTTGACACGACGAAATCACCACATGCTTCCTGAAGAATAGATCCAGCCAGACATTTTGAAGTCCTTAGCAGGATATTCTTGACTGCAAATTCACTAAGGAAGGCTTTTACTCAAATCGGGACCTCCCCAACTGGGTGCTTCTTGGTAATTCTACGTGGAAGGAGTCCAGTAACGCACCTATTGAGACCATTCTGATAAGCCCCATGCGTGACAAACATTCTAATAGCAACCCCGTTATACTCCCGAGTTAGTTCCCACTCTAACTCACGATGAGCTGATAACCTCTAAAGATAAACCAGAGGATAGCTTCGCTCCATATCGGGCAGGAACATTAGGAGATCACCATTTTGGTGGAGCCACTTGCTCTCTTCTTCGAACAAAATTTCGTCCTAATGTTGCATTGTGTCTCCAAAGAGAAAAGATGGCTTCTCCAAAGTTTCTCGGTTCATCACTTCAAAAGGAGCATCCGTGATGATCTCTCTTGCAGTGGCAGGGCTATATCTCATTAGTTTTTCTCTACGTTCTCTAGGACCTGGCTTGTAGGCAGAAAGCTCAGTAGTGAACTGGAACTGGGTTGCTAAGTCTCTACCTCCAATATGTTCAAAATGATACATGTGGGAGAGGGGATCCACTGAGTAACCAACTGTAAAAAAGAAGAATCAGAGTTAGAGAAGAAATTAAGAAAAAATTGAAAAAAATTTCTAAGTATGGGAACGCAGAGCTAGCTTCGCACGAAGTTAATCAGTAACTTCGTGTTTCAGTAAAATGAAGATAAAAAGACAAAATGCGAAGTTAAATATGTAACTTCGTGTGGTGAATGCGACGGTCAGCATAACCTCGCGGAATAAGTTAAAAAGCAAAGCTAACATAGTAGTTTCGCATGGAAGAAGACCAGAGGTCTCTTTTTCTCCAAGTCATTTGACCAGAGTACGGCGATGATTTCGCTGGAGAAGGAGGCGATTGGCCTGTCAAAATTGAGCCAAATCACCCCTTAATGACTCTAAAAGTCTTAAAGGGAGAAATCTTACCTCCAATGGGCACGACATAGACTGGGCCGCTGCTTTGGTTATGGTCGCTACCACCGTTGCTTGCGCCGGCCGCCGATAGTGAGGAGGCGTGTGATGAGGTGCTCTTCTTGGGTGCCATTAATCTGGAAATCTTGATGAATCGACGGGAAATTGGAGAAATACAGTCGAGAAGCAAGAGATCCGATCGTCTGAGTTTGTTGGGTTCTTGAGAATTCTCAAAAGAGTGAGGAAGAAGAAGAAGAGACCCAATTAAAATGAAAAAAATCGCCCCTTGGTATTCAGCGCGAGGATCGGAGCAATTTTTAGCAAAACGTGGGGCTATTTAGCTTCGTGTATTACACATGTTAAACTGCAAACGCGAGGATAACTTGGTATTATTAACTCTGCATTCAAGTGCAGTAAATTAAAAATTCAAAGTATTTCAAAATTTGCTAAGTAATAAGTATATTTGAAAACTTTTTAAGAGGGTTCTGTTGGTGGTAAAATTTCCAAATGTAATAAAAAAGGAAATTTCAAGTAGAATGCGGAAATAACTATGTAGCTCCACATTTGGCTATGATTTTACCTCGCGTTGAGTAAAACGCGGAGCTAAGTCCATAGCTCCATGCTCTGAGTGATTAACTCCGCGTAAGCAGATTCTTAAGAATTCTAAATTGATTGAGATTGAGATTTAGGTTTATCCAATACCCGAATTGAGTCCAATCAAAATTCAAATTCAAGAGATTTAAATCAAAACTAAGATATTTGATTAGAATCCTTGATGAATATAAATACTTTCTAATTATATTTGATTGGAAACTCTTATATTGAC